>JBBBDQ010000755.1:640000-1040000 GCA_037127315.1 Ascarosepion bandense
TCAGATTTCGAACCAAACAAAACGCACGCAAAATTCTTGTTAAGACTTACGGCGACTATGCTCTGTCGGAAACAACATGCAAAGATTGGCTTACACGCTTCGAAAATAATGATTTTGATGTTGGACATAAAGTATGCTGTTATACAGAAAGTTTTTGAAGACAAAAAAATTAGAGCCATTAGTTCATAGAAACTCGTGTCAAGCGCAAACTGAACTTTAAGAATCATTAGAAGTTTATCACACAACAGTTTCAAAGCGTAGCATTAAGAATTATAGAAATGCATTGAAATCGGTTGCCGTACGAGTTAATGTCATATAACGTCGAACTGTGCCTTGTCACATGTGAATCGCTGCTTTACTAGCAGAAAAAAGAAGTTGTTTGTATAGTATTCTGACCGACGAGGAAAAGTGGATACACTACGATAACCCTAAGCGTAGAAGATCGTGAGGTTAGAACGGCCACGGATCACCATCGGAGTTTAGGCCTAATCTCCATGTTTCTAAGCTTCTGCTCAGTTATATCAGCTGGATGAAGCTTATTATGCCCTACTTAAACCAACTTAAAGCCTCACGGGAGATCAATATCGACTATAATGAATAAAATTGTGGCGAGAATTGAAGAAAAAAAAGGCCGTTATACGTACGAGAAAATGATTTTGCAGCATGACAACGTAAGACCACATGTTGCAAAACGGGTGAAAACATAATTAGATACGCTTAAATAGGAATTTTTTCTTACCCGCTTTATTTAATAGATATTGCCACGTCCGAGGTTCACTTGTTCTTATCTCGGGCACATTGTCTGGATAATCTGGATTTTTATTTGTATGAAGATGGCAAAAACTGTGTTGATTCGTGGTTAGCCTAAAGTTAATTGTCGTTTTTCATACGTTGAATTCAAATGCTGCCAGAAAGATGAGAAAACAGTGGCTAGCGATGCACAACACATTCACTGACAGGTCTCTAACATCATTTCGTGAATAAGCCTTACATTTCATGAAAGATCAGCGATAACTTATTCAAGGTCCTACTACACACACACACACACACACACACACACACACACACACACACATATATATATATATATATATATATACTACTAGCCATAATTATTAGGCCACCCGAGTTGTTTTATAAAGATATTTTGTATTTCATACTATTTTTTGTATTTATTGCCAAATGAATATAGAATAATTATTTTGTTATTATTATTTTGCAAAATTTTACAAGGCAAGGGAGCAAAGATCAACTCGTCCGAATCACCCTAATTTTTTAAATTTTTTCATTGATGAAACTGCAATATAGGTAGTTATTAAATATTTAAAAATTCATTTGATGCACATGTTATTGCCAGTATTAACAAAATAACTATTCTATTTTCATTTACAATTATTCAGTTGACAATAAATACTAAAAATAGTATGAAATACAAAATTTTTAGAACACTGGAGTTGCCTAATAATTATGGCCAGTAGTGTATATATATATATATATATAATTTAGAAAGGAGTTCTTTCCCAGTCTAGGTTTCTACCAATCCGTGTTTTCAGGCAATTTACAATCTCATTTGATATTATTGTACGTTACTGGAAATCGTCTGAGAACACCAACAGTTAGAAACGTAGGTCACGAAATAACACTTTTCCAAAAGAAAAATATTCAAAATGTCTACAGTATTATTGTATTGAACATTTATAATAGAACCGTGGCGTCTCCAATTTAATTATGACTAAAACTAACTTATAAACTAACTATATGAAAATTTCTCCGACAGAAGCATGAAAATCGCATGCTTTCCTACTTGGCATTCGCTCTGAAAACTTCAATACACACATTTCATAGTGTCTGGGTGTCAATCTGAGTATAGTTCAGGAGATGTGTAATGAGTTGAATGAGTCTGATTGTGATTACAAATTTACTGCAGCTCAGAAATCACACTTTGATGTATTCGATTAATTAAAAATTTGAATATTATGTTGACGTGCTCAGACACAACACAGTAGCCTACATCAAATACATTGAGGAGGTAGGGTTTTTATAGCTGAAGTGGGTAGCTTCTACCCGGAATACCCAGTCATCTGTGTCAATACATATATGTCTCCAGAGAACTTACAACTGGCTAGCTTAATCACCAGAATGCAACTGCCTTTGATTATTATTTCTGGGGTGCATTTCAACGTAGAACTGAAGACAACAAAGAGATTGGCTAGAAGAAACGCAAAAGATTCTGAAGATGTCTGAAAGCTCTGGTTAAATTAAATGGCGATTTAATGAAATAAATTAATTCTTTATAATTTCCTAATACTTTTATTAAATTGTTTGAAATATATTTGTTAAAATTACATTTCATGTTATTTACATTTTAAGGTCATTTAAATGATAATTTATCCATTGCACCGCGTATCTCTTAAATTGAGATGTTAGTGTTACTTTCATTTTGATGTCATTTAGGTAAAAGTACATCGATTGCTTCCTCCATTTTGTGCCACACGTGATACACGCTTGGGCGATCAGGTCCCGAAAGAAACATGACTGACTGGGCAGAATATTATCCCGCAGTAGGTTGCCATTGCTTTCTGCGGTAGATTGGTTGCCGACCAAGGCTATAGAATCCAATCTGTCCTGTTATTTAACCCATAACTGGAGGGATGAGACGGATTCATACCTTTCCCAAGGGTATTTGCGCGTAAGTGAATGCAATGAATTCAGTTGGAATTCGAACTCGACTCCCCGATTTCTCGTTCCGAGCCGATATCCAATGTACCACAACGCACATTATTTTGTAATACCTGTTATATAAAAATTGTATTTTTTAAAAACGTATCACCACGAGCAAGGCGGTAAAGCAGGGGGCTACATAAGAGTAAATAGATTAGATAGGAGGAGAGTAAAGCGAAAGACGAACCAGTTAGAAAGGAGCAAGAGAAGGATGGGAATACAGTTGTAAAAGTAGAGAGAAAGGAACGGATATGCATGGTGGTATAGAAAAAACTAGAGTCAAGTGGTTAAGAGATGACTATTGACATAGCAATTAAATTTCTAGAAGTTGTAGTCGAAAAGAAAGCAAAAATATGGAAGCGAGTTCCACATGCGGGAAGTGCGAGAAAAGAAGCTGCAGAAATATAACTGTCGTCTGCATTTGGTTGATCTAACTGTGACTGTGTGAGACCCAGTTGCCAGTCTTGTTGCACGAGTAAAGACATGTTGCAGGAGCACCAGCGACTTAACTTCGTCGGAGCAGAAGCCATGAAAATATTTATAAAACAGATAGAGGGAATCCACGTCTCGTCGGTGAGAAAGTAACTGGAGTCGAGCTACCAAGCCGGTACCTATCACATTATTGATTTTTCTTTGGAGCCTGTCAAAAACACCGAGATGAACAGCAAGGGCGCCTCACCATATATGACAGCAGTACTCCTTACACAGACGAATGGTTGATTTTTATATATGCAGGATGGATTCAGGTAGAAAAAACATCCTGGCCCGACGCAGGTCCCCAAACTTGCAGTGAATTTAGCTATTGACTCAATGTAATGTTTCCACTTGAGATCGAAAGAGAGTTAAGGCCGAGGGGGCACAGTGCATTGCTCTTAGGGAAATTTGCTTGGTCCATGCTTATGGGAGGCAGGAGACGTTGCCTGTGATGATTGACAGACAGTAGCTTGGTCTTAGACGCATTGAAATTTACAACCCATTTCTTACCCTAATCCATTACAGAATGTAAATCCCTCTCAAGATCAGCAGCGAGGGTTTGTCCGCCCCGTTGGATTTCTTACTGATGCGGGAGTGAATTGTGGTATCATCTGCGTAGATGCCTACTGCTTGTAAAATATAATACATCAAAATAGTAATAGGACATATTTGAAAATATTTAAAATTTGAACAGAATTTGCGTGATCAGAATTTTTTCGTCTTTGTCGTCTAAATTAACATAGACGAACGGGAAAAAGTCATATCCTGTCCCATAGTTCAAACAATTGTACTAAACCCGTGGATTTCTTCATTTACAGTCGCGCGTCGAAGTTGCTTTTTATGTTACCTACTTCAAACTTTTAAATCCAATCTCGATGTCATTAAAAAAAGTAAGATCTACCTTCTGATAAAATTGTTAAAATTTGCATCGTGATGCAAATTAAACAGTGGGTCGGTCAGTTAATACGTTGGGATACTAAGCAAAATGGATCGAACGTGGCAATACCCGAAATCCGTAATGAAGCCAGAGTAACATTAATGATGACCTCTAGAGTTGAAGTTTTTAAATGTATTTCAAGAATATTTATTCTAGATATTTCATTGATTACTGATCATATTACTGATATAGATCAGTTAACAACCATGGAATATAGCTGTTGTCTATTGGAAAGACAGCGGA
Source organism: Ascarosepion bandense (assembly GCA_037127315.1). Lineage (NCBI taxonomy): Eukaryota > Metazoa > Mollusca > Cephalopoda > Sepiida > Sepiidae > Ascarosepion > Ascarosepion bandense. Next base: position 644,376 of record JBBBDQ010000755.1, read on the forward strand.
CAGCTCTTAAGGATGGCGTTTAATCATGGCAGGTTTAGTGATCCCGCGTGCACGCTCAACAACTACGCAGGAATCAGCTTCTACAAATCTTAACGCAATATTCCCCCACAATATTTCAAGAGGAGGACGTGGAAGAGATTCCAAACAGAAATGAATTAACTTTATCAAATGGCAATGTACAACGAATTACGAGTAAATGTTTCTGCGGAAATATATATATATATATATATATATATATATATATATATATAGATATATATAACCCCAAGAAGCTTTAAAATACACCATGGTCGGATGAAATCAGTGAAAGGAAGTAACTGACGTACAGGTTAGTGTCCTAATAAAACGGGTGGGGTGCAAGGACAGGAACCACCCAGAGATCCTTGGATCCCTAAGCAACTCTTATTCATTCAGAAGGTATGACATTCCGAAAGAGAATTAAGTGGCTCCCAGTTAACAAGGAATGGAAATGGCAGGAGTTTGATAATGACTTCAAATATATTTTGCAAGTAGCAGCAAGAGATTTAGATCGACGTTGAAAACTCATGACAAAGATCATGTAAGCATAGCAAAAGAATTATTTAGCTTTGTTTAAACATAACGCCAGAAAAATGCTTACAGTAAGAACGGAAGAGAGCACAAGAAAAGAAATCAAAACACTAAAAGAAAAGTTTACACATGCTAGTACAGATGAAAGACTTTGCCTAGTAGAGATATGTAACATCCTGAGAAACAAATTGAAGAATTTACACAGAACAGAGTGGCACTGAAGAAAGAGCAAAGAAACGAGCAAATCTCATATCGAATCTGTTTGGCTTAAAGATACAAGGAATGTCATTTTATGGATATTAGAGGAGAAAATTAATATTAATTTTCAGAATAACTTCTATGACCCGAAGAGGAATCAGGAATTGGGTCCAATTCATATGTTGATTTCCTAGTTGTTGCCGATCCATGGATTTCATGAAAGAACTCCAACCTTGAAATAAATTAAAGAAGTTGTCAGATCGTTGAGAACTCTTTCGTCGATGATTCCTAGTGGAATACCTTATATTTTATACAAGCGATGCAAAGAAATACTCCAGTGTCTGTGGAAATCATTAAGGCGATCGATGGCAAAGGTAAAATTGCTACACAATGGAGACAAGACAAAGAGATTTCGATTCTTAGGGGAGAATCCTTAAAAGAGATTGTTTAATTCCGCATTATTATTTTTTCTTAACACCGCGTGTAAGAACTTTGCAATATTTGCCGATCATTTCACTTACTATTGTGTCAACAATGGCTACATTACCTCATCAGTCAAGAAGAGAGGCATCGTATGAATGCCTGATTGCCTGGAACATACAAGAGTACTAACACAATTCCTGAGAGACGCCAGAAAGAACAAAGTTGAACTAAAGGTCTTATTGCAGGATCTCGCAAACGCATATATATTCATTCCACGCAAACTTTAAGTAAAGCTTTAGATAAGTACCACATTACTAGTCAGTCAGTCAATTAAGTGCCATACGTGATACAAGCTTGGGCGATCATGTTTCGAAAGAGACATGACTGACTGGGCAGAGGATATCCAACAGTAGGTTTCCGTTGCTTTCTTCGGTAGACTGGTTAACTTCCAAGGCTAATCTTTCTTATTATTTAACTTCGGGAGCGAAGTAATGGATTAATATTTTCCCAAGGATATTTGCACCTAAGTGAATACAAGGAATTAAACTGGAATTCGAACTCGGCTCCCCGATTTTCCCATTCGAGTCGATATCTACTGCACCACAACGCGCATCCTGACTGACATAATTAGTAGCAAACGGAAATTAGTTATATACTATTAAAACAACATTCAGGTGATAGTAAGTGTCACTGACTTGAAAAAATTATAAGCGGCTGTACAATAACAGCAGCACTCTTCGCCTTAGCTATAACTAGCAGTGTCGCCCGGCGTTGCTCGGGTGTAATGAAATCTTTAAAACAAATCCATGATCCTGGAGCTCAGACTCTTTGGACGTTTACACTATACACTAAAAAGCAATGGTTGTTTCCAGTTAAAGCGAAACCGTAGACTGAAAGAAAAATAAATGGATGTAAGTCAAATTGTGATTTCCTGCTATCGATATCAAATAAGATTTTTCGTCGTAAACTGAATTTTGAAGGCTGAATAAGTTTTCTGAGTTTAAGTTATCATGGCTGAGATTAAGAACTACAATTATACCTACTTAGAACCAAACCCGAAGCAAAAACTAAAATAAAAGGGCTGGAAAATATACAGACATATAGGCAGATAAACAGACACACATACAAACATCTTTACTTATATATATATATTATCGGTTTTTTGCACTATTGTAAGAACTGCAACCTTGAAACTTCTGAATATCGTTTCTTATGTCTTTGTCTATGAGTGTATCAAATTTAATTAAAATGGGACAATTCCCTCTATAACCCGATTTTTTCGATTATCGATTTTCGATATTTATAGGGGGTGCCTCGACACAAAACCTAGTTAAGAACACTCGCTGAAGCTTATAGTACACCTATGTAAATTTTCAAGAAAATTGGTTCAACCATTTCGGATTCTATAGGTAACGGACACACACACAGACACATACACAGAGAGAGAGACAAAATTCCATTTATAAATAAGTTTAGATTAGAATTGCCAAGGCTGCAGAATGGGAATCTCGTGGACCTCATTCAAAATCGGGGGTCCGGTAACCAATAATAATAACTTACATGGATATATTTACAGTCACAAGTAACTCTGTAACAGGTGGCAGGTAATTTATCAGTGAGCTTGAAAAGAAAATTAATTAGTCTAGTATGTAATTCAAACCAGCTAAATCAAGGTCTCTAGTGATTACAGAAGGCCAGATGAACAACAAATATAGATTCACGATTACAAATATCCCAACCGTTTGAAACTAGCCAAACAAGTACTTAGGTAAGACATTCAATAGTACCGTGTATATTACCGTGTATAACATAGATTTTTGATGACATAGACACAACTTTATTAAAACTTGATAAACCAGGCATGCCAGAGAGTGAATGGGTGGACCAATATTTATTCGAAAAAAGAAAAAAAAAATATATATATATATATATAATATTCAAAATAATAACTAAATAGACTCTGCAAGTATTTAAGTTTTAAATTTATACGAAAATAAACCTTAAGAAAAACCATTAACAAACAGAACCTAATTCCGTTACAATCCGGTGCACTAAGGCGTTGGATAAGAGGGGAGAAAAAAAAGAAATCCGCGGAATAAGGACAAGACATACGATACTCCGCAGTAAAGAAAAAAAAACCCAAACGTAACCAACCACAAAAAAAAGAAAGAAAAAGTGCCCGATACAAAGTACAAACGAAATGCAAAAGTAGAGCAAAGACACACAAAGAATCTCAAGCTAGCCAAAACCTACCGCTGTTTCACACTACGGCTCGTCAGGGCCTGACGAGCCGTAGTGTGAAACCGCGGTAGGTTTTGGCTAGCTTGAGATTCTTTTTGTATATATATATATATATATATATAAAAGAGATAATAACTATCCTCCTGTCGGAAAACTTTCCACGGATCTACGAAGAAGGGAAAAATTGTCTTAAATAAGAAAGAGCTAATTATATGAACATCATTCAAAAGAGTTCGGACCGAGTCAGCACGTAGCCCAAAGAATGAGCAATGTTCATTTTTATCGTAATTTTTAAACCATTCAATACAATCATTAGTGGATCTATTAGTAAACATTCTTAGTGACTTACATACATTCTGCAATTTCTGTTATTTTACCTAACTCTTTTTTAGTGGGGTTCAGTAATCTATATTCAGGGTTATTAGGAAAATTTCTCTTATGATTTTTATGTAACAAGGTTTCAAATTTAATTTCTCCACACGATTTTATAACTCAAATTTTCCGACTAAAATATTAGCTTCTTGATTAATTTTAGTCTCTATATCATTAAGAGCTTTTTTATAGTGTTTAATAACTTCTTTGTGTAACGCTTTTTTATAATTGTTAGGGCTCATTTGATATAAGTATTTAGACTTATCTGCTTTAACATAACTTTTTTCTACTCGTCTTTATTTTATTAATGTCAGCACTAATTTTTTGCTGCACATTATTGTTCCTTATCCTTTTGTATTTAACATTTTTAATTATGCCGATAAACTCAGCTTCAAATCTGTCTATTTGATATGTAGCGGTTGGCGTAAGTTTTAAATCCATACTTTTCACTAATATTGTTATAATTTAAATTATTAAAATAGAAGTAGGCTTTCCAACGCATATTTACAATGCACTTCTCTATTTTGTATTAAGCATAATTCATACATATGTAGGTCAGTGATGGGCATGTCTTTAAGTGAACACCCTAAATCTATGCGTTCCATGTTATTTGATTAAAATAGTGCTCGATAAGGTAACCTAGAGCTAAATTAAAACAGATAATAACTATCCTCGTGTCGAAAAACCTTCCACGGATCTACGAAGAAGGGAAAAATAGTTTTAAAAAAGAAAGAGCTAATTAAATGAACATCAGTCAAAAGAATTCGGACCGAGTGAGCACGTAGCCCAAAGAAAAAATCCCGTCACCAGTAATCAACTAACAAAAAGTGCTCAATACTTAGGTAGAGCGGAATAAGTAAAGTATACCTAGTGAGCCAGACAGATCTATCCAGGTTTCAAATAAAGGGTCGTCAGGGAAAGCTGGCTAAGGAAAGAGATAAACAATGCGTTTCGTTTTCTGTTTTATCAATAAAGTTAGAATTAAATAGCCTGCGAACCCACGAAGCCAGCGTATTTAAAATCAGCCGAGGTTATTTGATCCTCCAACTACTGAAAATCTCGCTGTTAGTTTTCGGTTTGCGAAGCAAAAATACTTGTAATATAGCATTCACGAACAAAAGTTATAATCAGTTTAGGCTGTGTTCTATTTTATTTTCTGTTTTTCTTTTACTCAGATTAGTAATTGAATGCTTACAATGAGAATATAATATAGCACAGCAATTATGCCGCGCGAAATTTCTTTACTTAAATATAAAGGTCTTAGCGCATGAGCAGGAAAGGCAAACTAAAAGATGTGTGCAAACCATGCAATTGTTCTTATATATGTAGAAAGCAGACAAACAAAATCTGATTGGCTAATGGAAATCTTGATGGTATTATAAAAGTAAAATCTACATCCTAAAATAACAGTTGAAATTTGCATCGTGATTCAAAATAAGGGGAGAGGCGGTCTGTGTACCTGGCAGAACAGATCGGATGTTGCAATACGAAATCCCTAATGAAGCCAAGGTAACATCATTGATGTCATCTACCGTTGAATTTCTAAAATGTATTTCAAGAATTGCATGATGAGAAAACATATTGGAAAGTTATTAAAGTTTGTACAGAATATGTGAGATCCGAATTTTTTGTCTTTGACATCTGTTACCACAGGCGATTGGCCAGAAAACTGCTACTGTGTCCCAGAGTTTGAACTATTGCTCTAAATATGTGCAATACTTTATTTACTGCCGCGCATCAAAGTTAATTTTTTTGTGGTACCCACTTCTACCCTTTGTCTTTAATTCAAACTTGCTTTTCCAATTGCTCAGTCCAAGCCACATTTTATTACTTCACTGCCTACATTTTTTCTGTACCAAGACGCTGCATATGTTTTTCGTGAGAGAAATTTTCCTAAATCGCAGAATGATTTTTACGCTATAATTCAATTGTAAAAGTTCCACTAGTTTAAACAAATTAACGGTTTATATTTTCAATAATAAAAGCAAATCTATCCTAAATGATTTAATCAAATTAGATAAAAAGAAAAACATTTTTGATCAATTATAATTATTTAAAGTTCAATGAAGAATATAGATATTCATCTCAGTTGAACACATACGACTTGCATGCTAAAGTTCTCACATTATAATGTTAGAGAACACGCCATACAGATTTTCTGCTAAAATGGTTATTACGAATGAGCAGATATAAATAAAAGAGCGGTTATTAGACACTGATCACGTGGATGAGTAGGGTATATAATTATTGGACCTTGAAGCCGCGGAAAATAAATGAAATGCACACATATACACACACACACGTATACACACAAACACACATGCAAACATATATATATATATATATATATATATATATATATATATATATATATAAACATCCTAAAAAAACTCATAAATACTAATATTTCTCCGACATACTCTAACAAAAGAATTAAGTTCATTATATATTAAACTAAATCCACTACATCTAATTCATTTGTCCGCAACGACTCTTCCACTACCGTTAGTGATTTGCAAAAAACCAATGGAGTATATAAATTCATATGTCAATTTAGAGAATTTATCTCTAACAACCTCAATAATATCTACATCGGCCACACCACAAATTCGCTCTCACGGCGTCTGACGTTGCACTTAAATAAAAATTCAAATATATTCCGTCATTTAGAACAACACGGTTATCAACGCACACTTCTGAGAAAAACGCTTGTTGATAACACGTACATACTCAAACAAGAAAATAATAAGCAGAAACCAAAAATCCTCGAAGCACTCTACATTAAACAATTTAAACCTGGTTTGAATACAATCAATTTCGATATTTCCAATAACGTACTCAAATGTCTGTAATCAGACCAGGGACCACAACACCACTATTTTGTCACTGTCTTCGGCCATCCGCCACGGTAGGGATGGACTTATATTTTCAATTCAATTATCTTTATTGTTAATAGCTTAATTGTTCTATGTTTACTGTGTGTTAATATTTACTCTTTGATAATGGCTTATGTGAGCCGAAAGCTTAGACCCGATAAAAAATTCAACAAATACTGTGATTTTTTGTTGTCTTTCAACGACATCACCATCAAGTATATCAGACGGTATGAACGGATCCTACACAAAATTAATAGACAAAACTTGTCTATATTATTCAATGAAACCTGCATTAATGAAAAAATACTGCCAAAATACACACAATATATATATATATTTATTCTGCAGTTTTAGAATATTGACTAGATAACAATTTCTTCGTTTAAGATTTTATATATAACTGTGTTATCTTTGCTTTTTAGATTATATATATATGTATATACATATGTAAAGATAATTTAGCTGAGCATGTCCGTCGCTCCAATCCCAACCTTCAACCTATCCAGCCGGTGTGATATATATAATGTAGTTAGTAGTGAACTTAATCACTCGCTCGATTTGAAATATGATGTTGTCCGTGGAAATAGATCATAATTCTTTCTTAACTGGCCTCTACAATAGTGGGTTCTCAAATTTTTCATTCTCCTCTCTTTCTAATACTCTCTCATTTCATTAAGCCCAGTCAAATTTAGCGTTAAGTTTCGTTTTTGTTTAAACAATTTAAATGTAATCGGTTTTCTAGTAATTTGTTTATTTATTTAACTTCTTTTAATCTAATTCTTCTTGTCTTTGATATTCTTAAATGAATGTTTAGTCTCATGTGGATTTTATAACCTGTTAGAAAATTCTTTTGCATTATGAATTATATATATATATATATGTATGTATGTGATGCATTAACAATCTAATCAATATATATATATTGATATCTAGGATATTACTGTCTATTACTTTTGCCATACTTTGAATTATGGCACTTTGTGTCCTCTACACAGTTTGAAAGATCTCTTGATTTGCTGCTGAACATCCAAAACTATCTTGATAAACAAATGCCTGCCTCAGCTTTTGATATTAACAGATACAGCCAAATAAATCTGCACTAGCTTCAGAAACTTAATCAGAGGGCGAAACGTGTCGACTTAGAATTGTTTTTTTTCACTTTTCTCTTTTATTCTCTTTTATTGCCTCGTATACAGATACACTATATGTTAGCATATTTACATACACGTATTTACAAGCACACACACACACACACACACACACATATACATATATATATATATATATATATATATATATATATATATATATATATATTCATCTGCGGATAGATTTGTTTCACAGTGCCACAGCTCATCATTACGGTTAGACATCTAATTACTTTTAACCAGGATTGAAAACCACACCATTTGACATCAGTTGGCGATTCTACAGTGATTCAACAGGGGACGCTCGGTAGAATTTTAGCGTGTGATAAACCATGTACACATACGCCAGTAATTGAGAGTATTCTAAGTCATTACTAAATGAAGGATGCGTAGATGCTAGAGTAGCTATTGTTTTTTCAAAGTCCACCGTTTCTCCAGAGTGATCCATCAGGGTGGGAGAGCGTAAATAGTTATCCGCATATGTATCTGTTTCTCTGTATCACAGCTCATTAGTACGGTTAAATATTTAATGGCTTTAAGCCAGGACTGAAACCCAAATATACATATAAATAATTTTAGTGCAAATAATTTTTCAGCTTAAATTATAAATAAGCAAATTCATACAGATTTCGAAGTTTTGGGAAAGCATTGTTATGATGCCCTTACTCACCAACCAGCTCCGATCAGTGAGAGAATCTTAACGTTGTCCTACATTCGACATAAATCTGCTCAGCTAAAATTATCAACTCTGTATCTACATCCCGATATCGAGTAGTTTACGATAAAACCTGCTTTTCAGGTTATAGTAAAACTTCTGGAAAATGAAATATCTTGCTGCTAATCATTATCATGACTATAAACAATATATATATATATATATATATATATATATATATATATATATATATATAGGGTTTATTTATTTCTATTTATATATATATATATATATATATATATATATATAATAGAAATAAATAAATACTGTCAAAATACATTTTTAACTTACAACTTTTTAGTACTTTTTCCTATACATATTAAGACAGTATACGTGGATTATCATTATGCTATATATATACATATATAAATATATACTACTCGCTTTATTATTAGTGTTGTCAATTGCGAGATCAACGGACTCAATTCATTTACTTCTTAGAGATTTATTTTCTCTCCTGAGGCGACAAATATAATGCTAGATTGTCTAAAGTGTGGAACCGTTAAAGTCTTCTCATATTATTGCAAATCAGGCCTATTATATGGCTGTAAGAATTCATTCCTCTAACTTTTCTTTTTTATTGCATCTGATTTCATGTCAGGCAATGTGGGTACATAAGTGGCATTTCAACTTGACTTGGCAATATAGAATCACCAAATATTTTCCCTAGTTTCGACAGTAAAACATTGTTGATTGCGGTAACCATTTTCAAATTAGACAAAAAAAGCAGCAGAGGAAAAAATATCACTTTCTTTATATATTTCATCATTTTTTAAATTCTGTTCAAGTAATCATCAATGTTTTTCGCCCCTAAAGGAAGGGATTATAATAAATATGCGATGAATACTTCATACGAAGTAATCCCATGTGAAGTTTCAGTATATGTTTTTCTTATATTCCTATCAGCCACAAACATGAATAAGACACTAGCTACAAAGGTCAATGTCCACAAATCTAATCTCGTTGCCTATTCTAAGGAGAAAACTAAAAACGACAAAAAAAGAGAATTTCCATACAGATCCAACTAAGAAGAATTTTTATGGCTCAAGGATATTCTTGATTAAAAGTCACTTGCAAACTATGTTTTTTTCATCGAATATTTCCTCCGGATTCAATACTCCATAGATGTTTTGATGTTATGCAACAAAAATATGGAAATATTTCAGCAAACACAGATATCAGACACTGAAAATTCAAAATGGAAGTCGCGTTAAAACCTGGGGTAGATCGTTTCTTATCAGGAAAGGACCGGCTATGTGAAAGAGATAGTAAATATTGAAAGAGAAGGATGGGAGCTGAGAAAATAGAAAAATGTAAATGATATTGATTCGTAAGTAAAGGAAAATGTTGAGCGGTGAGAACAAAGATTTCGAAATAAAGATGAAAAGAAAACAGAGGAAAATATTATATGGAGGCTTAAACACCAAAACGAGGCTCTAGTACCTTCAAGAATTTTTAAATAATATATCGAACTAGATAAGTTCCTTTCATTAAAGTGAAAGCATAACTGAAAAGAATTAACGATAGAACTATATTAAACTAGCAGTATAGCCCGGCATTGCTCGGGTGTAATGAAAGCTAATCCATGGTCCTGGAGCTCAGACTCAGCCAAAAGAATATTTGTGTGACGTTTGGTGAGAATCGGATAAAAATTGTGGATTTGTATAAAGGACATACGGACAGATAAACAGACACACACGCAAACATCTTGCCTTTTCTATGTATATATTATCGATTTTCTGCACTATTGTAAGAACTGCAACCTTGAAACCTCTGAATATCGTTTCTTATGTCTTTGTCTATGAGTGTATGAAATTTGCTTAAAATCGGACCACTCTTTCTATAACCGGATTTATTCGATTATCGATTTCCGATATTTATCGGGGTACCTCGACATAAAACCAAGCTAAGAACACTTGCAGACGCTTATAGTACAACTGTGTAAATTTTCAAGAAAATCAGTTCAGCCGTTTCGGAGTCTATAGGTAACGGATACACACACACAGACAAAGTTTCATTTATAAATAAGTTTAGATATAGAGTCAAAAAGAGGGGTGAAAATCGTTGAAATTGATTTATAACGGCAAGAAAAATAAATAAAAAAGTGATTAATATATTGTTAAAAGAAGACAGATTGTAGGAAATAATATTCGATAAAAATGAATAAAACATTCGAACAGGATCTCAAAATTAAATTATACTAAACCGGAAGAGATAAGATAAGATAATCCATAGCTGAGGAACAAGTCGATGGATTCATACTCTTTCCAAATTATTTGCACATAAATAAATATACTAAATTGGACCTCGGTTTTCTGATTAACGATTCCGAATATGCAAATAAATGACCAATAAATATTTTACTACAAAATGATCAATGGTAACATACTCATAAAAAACGGGATATTTTACGAACGTAAATGAAAAAACTATAATCCCCATAAGAAATGAACGTTATTTTTGTCTGACGATAAAGATGATAACAAAGAAAGTGTTAGACAGTATGTTGGAAATTGTGAAAAAGAAAAGGACAAAAATAAATTGTTCCAAATCAAAGTCAATGACAAAGAGGTAAAAGACCAAACAGACGTTGGTGCAGATAATGATTATTATGACGATGATAATATCTTGTTGTGTAAATAAACGTAAAATGAAAAAGACGCGGACAGTATAAAGAAATAAATAAATAAGTGAAAGCATGGCTAGAAGAAAGGACACTAGTGGATAGCCTGATAAGGAACGGAGAAGAAGGAAGTACAATGAAGACACAATGGAAGCGTAAGAGAAGGATATCAACTAAAACAATTGATCCTACTACACGAACTCCTCCTATATTCATCTCTCACACTGAAGCAAACACAATTGACGAGGGGTTGTTCATGCTTCTGTAACTTATCTCTTTTTACAGGTAGGGGTGCTGATTCTACACAAATCTATAAATCTTCCGGGCAATGTAAAAATCAGTTAAATGCCATACGTGATACACGCTTGGGCGCATCATGCCACTTCAAAGTAACAACTTGCTAGGCAGAAGACTTACATGTGCGTTGTGGTGAAGTGGATATCAACTTGGAACGAGAAATCGGGGAGCTGAGTTCGAATCACAGTTGAATTCCTTGCATTCACTTACGCGCAAATACTATCGAGAAAGATATTAATCCTTCTCTTCCCTCCAGTCATGGGTTAAATAACAGGACAGATTGGTTTCTATAGTCTTGCTTGGCAACCAGTTTACTGCAGAAAGTAATGGAACCATACTGTGGGATAATCTTCTGCCCAGTCAATCATGTCTCTTTCGGGACATGGTCGCCGAAACGTGTATCACTTATGGCACTTGACTGACTGACTGACTAGTTTCTAACTAATGTCATATAACCCAATCTTTCATGCTATTAAATAACGTGAGAAGTGATAGGTTAATTCTTGTTCCAAGTGTATTTGCTCGAAATTGAATACAATGAACTCAACCAGAATTCGAACACGGTTCTTCAATTTATTGTACGAAGTCGATATCCACTACATCACAACGCAAAATTAGCGACCTGGTTATCATAAGAAAATTATAAAACCACCGAAAATTTGCACGTTATTCAGAATTAAAAGTCTATTTGTGTTCCAATTGGACCCATTGCGAACTCTGACTTTATTTCCAGAAACGATGCATATTAGTTTTAACAGTGTGTATAGCGTGTTTTTTTTTGTTTTTTAAAATAAAAGAAATTGAAAAGACAAAAATGGATTTCATTTTTCTCTGTTTTCTATCTAAATTGCAAGACCAATTAAAATTTAAACTCCGCAAAAATTCAACTGAAATAGAAAGAAGCGATAGAAAATAACTTCAGATTATATACAATATATTTCAGTCAGTCGTGAAATGAAGCCATCTGTTCATAGGCTGTGAATATTTGTTGCAATGCAATATAAATCTTCGTTGTTTTTTTTCCTTTTTTTATTTATTAAACCAACTATATGCTGGAGTTAGCAACGTGTTGTGCTGATAGGCCTGAATATGGAATGTTTTATCGAAATAAATGTGAGACGAAACAAAAACATCCCTCCCCCCAAGCAAGGCATTCCACTGCCACTATTGCGCAGGGGGTTACATAGAGGAAGGTGAAAAAAAGAGAGGGTAGATATAGGAAATGTCAGAAGGAGGGTGATAGACGGGTAAAGATACCGAGGCTGAGGGGTGGGCAGATGGGAAGAGTGTTTGAGAGAATGGATGCGAGTTAGTATCTTAGGAGGTGGCTGTTGACCTTACATCTAAACTCCTGGAGATTGTAGATGTCGGGGAAGCAAACAGGTGTAAGGGAATTCCACAGGCGGGAAGTGCGAGAAAAGAAGCTGTTGGAGTAGAAATTGCGGATACATCTTATCGGTTTCACTGTAACAGAGTGGGACCTAGTTGCTAATCTAGTATCTCGTGCAAATTCGTAACTAGGTAACACCAGTGATCTAAGCTCATCGGAGCAGAAGCCGTGAAAGTAGTTATAGAAGAGGCACAGGGAGGCCACGTCACGCCGATGAGAGAGTGAGTGCAGCTAGTCTGCCAAGTAGATATCGATCACATTACAAACTCTCCCTTCCCGTTTTATATTGAGTTGACATATTGCCTTTTCAATTTCAGCAAGAACAAAAAACAGTTATTAACATGAAAATACCTATGGGAACAATGATGCATTTTTAGTGCTAAAATGAAAATATTCAAACAACACTGTTGTGGCTATTGAAATACGTTATTTTCGCTTACAAAATGATTAATGCGTTCATATTTCAGCGGATTTTTTTCATATTATGAATGCTATATTTATTGAGAGACAAGAAAAACTCATTGGAAACAAAGAAAAAGTGCTGAACTGTTTCTTGATATATGTCTTTCTGCATGGCAGCGAATGTTGGATGATGTTTTCAAGGATGAAAAGAGGTAGCAGAAATGTGGTTCTAGAGAAGAAAGCTGAGGATACAACTGACCAAGCACGTGAACAATGACAAGGTGCTGGACAGAATCGAAACGAAAAAAAACAAAAAAACTCATAATTAACACAAGGACAAGTCAGCTGATATTTCTCGGACATGTATTTTGGAAAGAGGTCCTAGAGAATCTAATACTCACATAACAGATAGAAAGAAACGAGGGACAAGGGAAAGGGGCCTGAGACATATTCGACAGGCTTGAACAAAAAGATGGGAGAGCGGGGTTTGGGAGATATACCAAGTGGAAAGATATTAAGAGCGACAAGAGACAGGGACAAATGGAAATGCATGTTCGCTTAAGTTCTTAAAAACACGACACATGCAGAAGAAGAATTTTTATGCTGAAGAATGCAAAAGGATATCTTCTCAATAATATGAATCATTATAGTTTAGGATAAAGCAAGAAATCCCGGAAATTAAAACATCCTACGTGGTTACAGGTATAAACTAGATATTACCGAGAAATTGCGTCGATATTTCTCTTTACAGTAACCTGAACAAAAATTGGGCAAGATAACCATTATCAATGTGCATTTATTTATTTAGTACGTGTGTGTTTATTTTTATATTTCTTGTCTCATCTGTTGTTGGAAGAAAACTAATTCAATTTAATTGATAATTTCGACTTACTACACTATTGCAGCCATGATGGACAGCGTTATGTGTGATGCAGCATTAAGTCTGAAACCTCAGGGAGTGAGGCAGTTCTACTTGTTCTGTAACATCACAAACTTAAAAGGGTACAAAGATTTACGGACATGTATGTATGTGTGTTATAGGGCAGTGAATATCGGATCGGAACAAGACGTCTGAGAGCCGAGTTCGAATTCTATTTGAATTCATTGCATTCAATTACGCACAAATACCCTTGAGAAACGTATTAATCTGTCTCTTCTCCCAAGTTATGGGTTAAATAACAGAACTGATTGGATTCTGTAAAATTGGCTGGCGAATAGCCTACTGTAGAATGTAATGGCAACCTACAGCAAGATAATCTTCTGCCCAGTTAGTCATATCTCTTTCGAGACATGATCGCCCAAATGTGTGTCACTTATGCCACTTAATTGAATGAATGATCTGCAAGTAGCTTTTCTTTTAAATCTCAAGTAGCAACATCCTTCACCATTCAACTTCTACAAGCATATATCTTTATCCGACATAGATGTGTCAACGTCCTTATTAACTTTTTTAAACTGCATCACGAGGCACACATTTGTCTTATCTTGTACTGCTACCATTAACGGTATCTGGCGTTTGAATTGGCCAAGTCCATTCTCGAGATATTCGACTTGCTATCCACTGTATAACTCTAAGTTGCAGCACATGTTTGCCATCTCCTCTAATGATTTTTTTAGGAACGAAATAATCGGATTATCGGCTCATCAGTTCGAGGGGCGACCGACCGTTCGTTCACTTCCTACAATGCCGTCAACGCTCGTTTTTTTCCTGTCGAAGTCGATGTAAAAATCGAGATCATCAGGTTTGGATGCCGCGAACAAATGTACATCATCCGTGGTGAAGGTCCATTTACCTGTCCGATTAATGCGGCTGCACCAAACGATGTGATGGTGTATATCCGCAAATCTTGGTTGAAATTAAATAGGTTTTTCTCCATAACAGATATTTCATCCTTAAGCAGATGTACCCAATTAATTTTTATTCTTTGTTGAACTCCGTCAACTCCACAACCTCTCATAGATTTTCCAACCCCTCTGAGCAGCTTAAACCTCTCTTCCACTAAATACGAAATGCTGACCTGATTATGAGCGTGCAAGAGCCTCTTGTGTCCACTAACGCTGCGCAGTGTATTACTTCGATGAGCACCTCTATTACTGATAGCGTCAAATCTAGAGTTCATTTGGAGGAGAAAACAGGCGCTTTTTTTCTAATCTGCTTCTCGAGTAAATTTGTGTCAGGTGACCTAATTGGACAACTTATAGCATCTCAAATGTTCGTATTTTTTCCGACTACGATATCTGCTCGTCTCTGTCCATCACAGCTGAAGCTTTTAATTTTCCCTTGAAAATTCTCTGTGTGACGTGATTCTCCATTTTTTTAAACTAGTTGACCGGCAAATGAAATGGGTACGAATGTAAAGTTTCGTCTTTTATGTTCACCATGGCGAGAGCAAAGTATTTGTTCTAGGACTACTGTTTTCATACTGAGAGATGCACGAAATAGCATCTTAAGATTTGTCGGTGGTCCAGCTAGGAATGTTCCCGCAAGACTTCACTCAGAACTGACACCAAATAACTGCTATAACATGCGCAACACTGCTAGACACACATATGCCATCAGATAGTTGTGAAAACAGTTCGTAGTCTATATTGGAGTCTGTTGTAAAAGACTTGAGAAAAGCAGTGTTTAGTAGCTCCACATCTGTTCATGGCTCTTCACTTGGCTTTTTGTATATCCCATATTATATATCAAAAATAAGTCGTAACATGACTCGGTTTTCTCATTTAAGCTCGCAGACATCACAAAACAGTTCAAATCTCTCGATTCATACTGTTATATACTCAATAACAAACAAGCCTGTATATATAAAAATATATTAATATTTTTATTAATGAACGCTGGACCGTGTCGCCTAGTGGACAGAGAGTTGAGGGAGCGCTTTTCTAATGGGTTGACGAATGCTTCTAAGGGTCGACGTTGACGAATGGACGAATGACGAATGCGTACCCCCCAATAGCATGTATGCTATTGTGGGCAGCTGTGAACTGCTTCACTACTGCCGACCAGACTCTTCTTCTCTTCTACTGTCGACTTCTGGAGACTCGTCTTCTTTCCGGTAGTTTTAAGTCCGGAATTTTCAATTGTTGTTGTGGTAAACCCTCGTATCAATCTGTTTTGTTGTTTTCAAAACAGCAGGTCACTAGCACCAAATGACAAGTCCGGACTTAAAACTACCGGAAAGAAGACGAGTCTCCAGAAGTCGACAGTAGAAGAGAAGAAGAGTCTGGTCGGCAGTAGTGAAGCAGTTCACAGCTTGCCCCCAATAGCATACATGCTATTGGGGGGTACGCATTCGTCATTCGTCCATTCGTTAACGTCGACCCTTAGAAGCATTCGTCAACCCATTAGAAAAGCGCTCCCTCAACTCTCTGTCCACTAGGCGACACGGTCCAACGTTCATTAATAAAAATATTAATATATTTTTATATATACAGGCTTGTTTGTTATTGAGTATATAACAATGTCATTTGGGCCAGATTATTATATTCCAATACGACTATCTATAGTGCTGCAGCTGAACCGGGAGGAGTTTGATGTTAAAGCGTCTTCCTCATCTGATAAACGAAATAGTATGTAGAATGCTGTTTTCATTACAAAATTCTGTAATTTCAAATAGAATCATACCAATTTTCCAACTTTCTAGTTGGTGTAACGTTATCAAACGTAATTCAGTCGCACAGTTACGATTGAGTAGTAAGTTTAATACTTATTGACTGCCCCATACTTTTGGTATTGAACAATATCTAATCTACGCTTAGAAAATTACTATTCTCCGACCTCGTCTTTTTCCTTCAAACTTGTCTTTAGTGACATAGACTTTTAATGCGTTTGAAAGAAATTACACTATTCCAGATCCAGCAGTTTATTACATCGACTCCTTCCGGAGACAAATCTGCAATATTCCATCAACCACTTTCTGTTATAATCATTGCAACATCTTTGCCCTGTTTTTTCTTTGGATCATGGAAACAATAGCATCGCCAAGATCACGTTGATCTGATTTAAACTGTTTTTTTAAAAGCATATCAAAACACTATGGGTCATTTAATGCCGAAATATAATTTTCATGGAAGCTTTGAATTCATAAAAAGGTATGTTATTTTGCTTTCACAACTGAATACACGGTAGATGATAGATAGCTTCCGTGTATGTACATGTTTGTGTGGACATAATTAAAACAAGAATCGGCGAATATGTGTGTATAATAATAATTTTCATGGAAGCTTTGAATTCATAAAAAGGTATGTTATTTTGCTTTCACAACTGAATACACGGTAGATGATAGATAGCGTTCGTGTATATACATGTTTGTGTGGACATAATTACAAGAATCGGTGATATGTGTGTATGTTTTATATTTTGGAATACGGTTTGATTTCTTTAAGAAATTGTAGGATAATATCTGGATTAATCTCATGAAAGTTCATTTATTTTGAGTGGTTGGTTGATTTTGTGTAGTGTTTTATCAGCCTGTATGCGTTATTTAATACTGGAATCTAAATATTTTTAACAAAATTGTAATTTAATTAAAAATAGTTGTTGTTTACTTTAGTATAAACTGTATAATTTGTTGGTAATTTTTTATTATAAAAATGATTTTATTTTATTTTACCATAAAATGTAATTTTATATATTACTTGTGTGTTTATTATTTTGAAATAGCTGGAATGGTAGTCTGTCTGCGGTCGCTAACCGCATTTGTTATGGAGACTTTTCTATTTTTGCCAGTTCTTACTGTAATAGACTGGTTGTCAACCAAGGCTATAAAGGTACAGTCTGCCCAGCTATATACCCATACCCCAGTCTGTATCCCAGTACAAACAGAAGTGGGTACCTATCTGAATAAAGATTATGAGGGATAGCAAAAAATATAAAGCTTAATCAGTGCCATTTAAGAGCCATGATCAGCCAAGCCCGGAATGAATACGGTAAATAGAAGAGGACTCTACTGCTCAACATATAGCTGAAAAGGGGAACTGATGGTTTCACGCCTTTCTCATGAGGATTAATATGAAATTAGTCCAAGAACAATAACCATGGGTATATAGTACCCAGCGCAAACGAGGCCAATTTATTTACAATTTAATTAAATTTTCAGTACCTGATTTTTTTACCTAAATATGTTTTTCATTTGCTATTAATGTTAACTCAAAGTAAAAAATGTTGAAATGCCTGCATGTAAAATATTTCAAATAAAACTTTATATTCAATATTTTTTTGATTTTCAAAATCGTGTATGATGTCCACATAGTTAGTAGTCTATCTTTAATTGATGGTTAGTGTTCTAGCGTTAAATGAGCCTACGGAAAATGGAGCTCAAAAGATCGATTCTAATTTTTAGAGACCATAAAAATTACCAATCATTCAAGCCCGCAAACACACACACACACACACACACACACACACACACACACACACACACACACACAAACGCACACACACACACACACACACACACACACACACACACACACACATATATATATATGTGTGTGTGTGTGTGTGTGTGTGTGTGTGGATAAGAAACATGTCAATAAAATTAATATTTGAATTATCCGTTATATATGAAATTATGCGGTACAACTGTAAAATATTATGTGTTGATTGTTTTGAAAATTAGCGTATCAATGGCGGCAGATTTTGCGCAGGTAACGACATTAAGAATATTGAATATTAATTAGGTTAGTAATTTTAACGGGAAATCATTAATGCTACCACTTCAACCCATTAGCAGCCATCTTTGAATTTCTAGAATAAACCACATGATTAAAATAATGTATTCAAGGGTAATATTAAATAATCAAAACGAACATAAAATACAATATCTTGTTAGAGGTTACAAGATATCACAGAATAATAAATTTAATCACATAATCTTTTTCTTCTTCTATGTGCCCTGTCCCTTCAGGACGTAGGCGATCATGGTTCTCCACGTATCTCTTTCCCTTGTGTCTCTTAGTACGTTTGCTCGTGTTACAACTCGCAACCCCCGTTCCGTCATCTATCTGATCAGGCCCTGTAAATATGTTATCCGCTGCCTTCCTCTGTCTTTTTGTCCTTCTATCTGGCCAGTCAGTATCAGGTTCTCCATGCTCTCCTTCCTTATTGCATGTGCCAGGTACTTCAATTGTCTCTTCCTGATGCTCAGTATTAATTTCCTTTTTGTTGCCATTCTTTCCAACACCTCATCGTTGCATCGATATCCGCAGCAGCCTTCTGTAGAACCAAATTTCCGCTGTTTCAGTTTTGTCCTCATTTTCGATGATATTGTCCAGCATTCACTGCTGGATTAAAGAACTGACATCACATAGCAATCCAGCACTCTTTTCTTTGTTTCTAGTGAACTTTCCCTGTGTGTTAGTACTTTATTCAGCTTCTGGAACGCGTCCTTTCCCATGCCAATTCGCCTTCGGATCTCTGTGTGGCACTTTCCATTTCCTGTTAGAACACTTCCGAGGTATTTAAATTTTTGTACTTGCTTGATTCTGATATCCCCCACCTGTATTTGGCATTTTGGCATTTTGAGTTGCACCTTTTGTTGATGACCATGCATTCAGTTTTCTTGCTGGTTATTTGTAGTCCTTTTTGTCACTCTGCACCGAGAAGAAACGTGATTTAAGTTAATGCCAGTCAGGCATAGTAAAATAAATCGAAAAATCAGATCAAGAATATTTGGCGCTTTTTTTGAAAAGAGGTATTGTCATTATTTATACTATTTAAATTATTTTGACTGTTGTCCGTATCTTTGTTACCACATTTATGACGTTTCGACCGATGTACGCTTCAAGCTTCTTCCGGTGATTAGAATTCTTAAACTGAAAACTTTATGGCCCAGTTAATACAAGCGCTGACCTAAATAGTGTTTTGAGTTCAAAACCTGGCTACAGAGAAGGTGAGAAAATTCTTTGATTTGAGTTAGAGGAAGATAATCTTGGGACTTCTGGAGGTGGCATAACTCATGGAACGAGAACAATATACCTCGGCTAAGGAAATAAAAGATTCCGTTCAAAAATTCGAAACACCTGGAGAAGGTCAGAGTGTATAACGGCTGAAACTTCGTAAATATGGCAACAGAGATGAGGACAGCATTTCGAATAAAATAAAATGTGTATCAGAGCAAGAATAATGGCATATCTTCAGTCTTTATGGTTAGAAAATGCTATTCTGTACAAGACTCACTACTCGAAGATTGAAAATAAATATGATATTACGTTGATAAAGGTTCTTTCACTAATTAAAGATTGGGTGAACAACGGCATAATTATGAACTTGATAATGTTACAATTACAGGAAAAAATGCGCGCATGAAAAGTAATACTATTCAGATTATAATAAACCTGGAAAAAACAGAACAACTTATTAAATCTGGAAAAGTAAAAGAGAAGATAGTCTAGTGAAGTTATAAATAAGAAATGTATTACTTAAAATATTCAACTAAAAATAAGATTTGAATCAATTTCAGCGGCAATATTTTTCTTATCCTTTACTTTTCCAGCTGTAGTAAATTTTTCTGTTCTTTTTTATATTTATAATATAAAGAATGTTACTTTTCAGGAGCGCATTTTTTCATGTAACTCATGGTGTTTCCAGTCATTGCTATTAATTTGATATAAAACCGCATACAAAAACATTTAAAAGAAAAACTATTAATCTGCAATTGATTAAAACTCAATAAAAATTGATCATTTATAATTAATTTTCTTAATCAATTCTGATAAATTGATACGTGATAAGCAAAGTTTGATTAACAAATATGATAACAGATATCATCATAATTTAAATCTTCAAAACCGCATGTTTCTTAAACTATAAAATGTTTTAAAGAATAAAATTTATTATTAGAAGCTTTAGTCACTCACATATGTAAATATGTAGTTAGTCTCCCTTTTCGGACTTCACATATTTTAATGTAACTTTTTTTCTACTGAAACACATTTCAAAATGTAGTTAAGGAGGTGTTCTTTTTTTAACTCTGAAAACTGTTTAAAATTCGGTTGAGCATTCAATTAGTGGTCAAGCTTGAAAACTTCTTATATTTACTCAAAGTCAGACTTAAGAATATATTCAACCACTGCCGTGGTTGAATGGTATATTTTGTTGAATTCTTACATTAATGTTGAATTCTATCTAATGTATAAACTTACGTAAGTTTCCTTTAATCCGTCCGCCACACCCTGTAAAATATCCCTTACAGTGACCCATCGAAACCAAATTTTGGTAAAAGTGCATTCAGTTTATGCGATATAAAGTAGTTTTTATTAAGGTGCGTAATTTAGTACAATAAATTTATATTGATTTTTTTTCAAAAAATTACAAACTTATTATTCCATAAAGAATGTTTTGCTCTATTTTAAAAACAATTAATGAAACATATTAAATACTGTATTATTTTCATCACGGGTCAGCGTGTTGCCAAATTTTTATTATAATAAAAGCGAACATACTGAATACTTTTTCAGTTTATAGATTAATACCGTATATTATTCACTTACGAGCAAATACACATAGGAAAGGTATTTATCCGTCACTTCCCTCCAGTTATGGATTGAATAACAGCACAGATTAGGTTCTATATCCTTGGCTGGCAACCAGTCTACAGCAGAATGTAATGCCAACCTACTGTGGGATAATCTTTTACACAATCAGTGAAGTTTCGTTCGAGACTTGATCGCCTAAGCGTGTATCACGTATGGCACTTAACAGACTGACTGACAGTATATAGTATATATATTAATAAATGTAAATATATTATAGATAAATGAATATATAT
Source organism: Ascarosepion bandense (assembly GCA_037127315.1). Classification (NCBI taxonomy): domain Eukaryota; kingdom Metazoa; phylum Mollusca; class Cephalopoda; order Sepiida; family Sepiidae; genus Ascarosepion; species Ascarosepion bandense. Next base: position 666,381 of record JBBBDQ010000755.1, read on the forward strand.
ATATATATATATATATATATATATGTTTTCATCCGCAGACAGATCTGTTTTGCTGTATCACAGCACATCAGTACGGTTAGACATCCAACAGATAGATAGATAGATAGATACCTTATATAGAATATAGTGTATATAAATACAGTATATAGTACAGTGCGAGATTTGGTAAAATGTTGACGCAAAAATAAGAGCGGCGTCTACAATTGATATTTTCGGCAACCGGTTGAATTTTGCACCGGAATGTTTTGTTTTTTTTCTTGAGCGGTTTAAACTGATGTCCAAAAATTCGTGGGTGAAACTATACATGAAGTCGACTTATACACGTGTATACAAATTTAAAAAAATATACAAACTTTCATTTTAAAGAAAATTTGTTGATTTTATCAGTCTATGTTTTCTTTCCCAGAGAAACATTTTTGCAAGAAGATTCACTAATCTTTCGGTCTTTCCATAGAAAATATTCACACGACTCCCTTTAGTTTGTACGACTATGACCGCTACTACAAAGATACTTCTTAATATGTCCACAGAGTTGAAATACACTACTTCACTACGTATTGCTTGTGTAACACTATTTTCCACCGATATATATATATATGTTTTGTTTAATACAACAGAGAGAGAGAGAGAGAGAGAGAGAGAGAGAAGAGAGAGAGAGAGAGATTTATATTAGTGGCATTATTGGTTGTGCTTTATTTTAATCCGCGGTGTGAGCTTATGTAAAAAAAAACTATTTTTAACACGATTATATACTTGTAAAATCTGGGGAATAGAGAAATTGGCTGATGATTGGGAAAAAGAGACAAAATACAATTTTTCTTTTTTTTCGTGTTCCAAACGAATTGTTTTGGGCCAGGTGGAATTTTGAAAAATGGTCGCAGTCATAACAAAATGTCAGGATTTACTTGATGAGGTGAGGTAGGGTTAAATCCGCAAAATTATTCCTGGGAAAACGATCTGGAAATTGTAAACCTTAAAATGACAGAAATACATTACGTCATGTGAACTGTTGATTCGTCGAGTCATGGCTCCATGCAAATCGTGTGGTTGGAAAATAATCTAATTGGTTAAAAGCTTTGAGTCGGCTAAATCCCCAGAGAGGATTGGGTACGGCTATAAAAATTTGAAGTCAGTGCGAAAAATCAGTGATTTTGGTTAGTTTTTGAAATTGCAGTCTAAATGTAACGACTGTGGAAAGGGTTCCCAACTGGGGAGCCACGACCAACAGAATTTATGGCTGAAGATGTAAGAAGCATAGAAAATCCTGCCGCCGATTAACTTAAAGAGTTAATGTTGAATAATGCGCCTCCGATAAGAACCCCGAAAGAAGTTTGTTTTAAAAGTTATGTGGAGAATTGAAGATTCTGATTATTCTTGACGAAAAGTTCGAACTTCAATGAAAAGAATATTTAAAATTTTGGGAGAGATTTTCAAGCGACAAAGACAAAACGACCCTCACCTCACCGCACCCTCGTTCGCTCTGGCTCGGTAAATTCCGTTAATCTCCGCCAAGAACTCGAAAGACTTTGTTGTTTTAAGTGTTGCATGGAGAATAGACAGCTCTGATTACAGAGAATATGTGAAAAGCATTTAATGAAAATTTGAAAAGCTCTGATTAATTTAATGAAACTTCGAAAGGACTTAATTTAATTGAAGATTGAAAGCTCTGATATTTTCAAACGAATCATCCCTCCGTTGTAGGTCTGAATTTCGACAATTGTATATACTGTTTGTTTTTTTATACTTAATTTTTTATCTATATAAAAATTTTCTTCGTAACTCTTCAGGTGTCTTCGAAATTATTCATCTATTTAATTTTTTTGTGTGTGTCGTGATTATTTTATTTCAACCACAAGCGTACACAAGTGTCCGGTCTGGATATGGTAGAAATACGGCTACCGGGTTTTCACAACGTAACCTTCTTAGATCAAATCACAACGTGAGCAGTGTGGGCAGTGTGTCCGTTGTTGTAATAGACGACTATCCACCATATCCTCGTACATTTTACTTCGTAATTCCTTCCCACACACTTACATCAGCAAACCTCTAAGTTGAGTGAATTTGAGGTTTTTATTATGTGCAACTTATTAAAAATGAAAGAAATATAAAAGTTATACATATAAATGTTAAGAAAAATTCAAAATTAATAACATTCTTGGTACAAAACAAAAATAATATTATAAATAATAAAAATATGCAGTCAATGCAAATAAAATATCCGGAATTATGTCTGACGAAATCGTCGTAGTCAAATCCCAGAACGATATCAATAAAAGTAATAAAAATATACAGGCAATGCATATAAAATGTCCGTAATACTCTTACTGTTTGACAAAAGAATCTAAGTAAAATACAAAAATATTATTAGAAAACTAATAAAATTGCACAAGGACGTATGTGTTTTACACATGAGTTTGATAAGTTACGTCGCAAAGAACTACTCGGTAACCATGACATTTAGTAAGAATATTAGAATAAGAATGAACATAAAGAACTGCTAGGTAACCATGATATTTGGTAAGAATATTAGAATAAGCCTGAACATAAAGAACTGCTAGGTAACCATGACATTTGGTAAGAATATTAGAATAAGCCTGAACATAAAGAACTGCTAGGTAACCATGACATTTGGTAAGAATATTAGAATAATCCTGAACATAAAGAACTGCTAGGTAACCATGACATTTGGTAAGAATATTAGAATAATCCTGAACATAAAGAACTGCTAGGTAACCATGATATTTGGTAAGAATATTAGAATAAGCCTGAACATTTACTGATGTCAATTTGTTTGCATACGAATAGAAATAAGTTCAGTAAATAGAAATAAGTTCAGTAAATATACAAAAAATGGTGTTTGCCGGGTGAAAAGGAGTTGTTTTCTTATCTTTAACATACACAGTGACGCAATTTTAGGACTATGATATGTCCTTACTCGATTCATTAATGGCTGCCACATTCTTAACAACGTACGATTTGCAGATGAGAATCTTTTGCTGACAGATAAAGAAAGGGAACTATAAAAGCTGTGAAGAAAATTGAAAAAATGAGGCATATTATAAGTTGCAAGACTGAATGCATCGTTGTTAGCAAAATAAAGCATTCAACATGAGAATTAAAATCTTCTAATACCAAAATCAAACAAATACAACAATTTAAATAATTTGGAATTGTTTTAAAAGAGTACAAAAAACGTCATATTAAAATTCTATAGACTATTGATATTGCGAAATATACATTTCAAAAACTAAGCAAACAATTGAGATACAGAAAAAAATCATTATTGAGAATTAAAGAATACTGAAATCTTATGTAATGTCTTTGCTCTTATAATACAGGGAATGTGGAACAATCTTTACACATATGAATATTAACTTGAAGTATCAGAGATGTTGTTCTACAGAAATATTCAGAGAATGATTTGGAATTTCAGGGACACATCACGAGGAAAGAGTGTTTGCAAAATTTGATGCGCGCAGGATAGATTAAAGGCATAACCCTCCAAGCAAGCTTGTGTAAATGACTGGTGAAACAAGTTTTAATATATATATAATAAAATACAACATTCATTAAGAGCTACAAACGACCTAAAATTGTGGAAATGCATGACTTTTTAAATAGAAAGGAAAGTACAAGAAGAAGAAGAAGAAACTATACTTATTAGAATCAGTCAGTCAGTTAATTGCCATACGTGATACACGCTTGGGCGATCATGTCTCGAAAGAGACATGACTGACTGGTCAGAAGATTATCCCATAGTAGGTCGCCATTGCTTTTTGTGGTAGACTGGTTGCCGACCAAGGCTATAGAACCCAATCTGTTCTGTTATTTAACCCATAACTGGAAGGAATAGATGGATTAATACCTTTCCTAAGGGTATATGCGCGTAAGTGAATGCAATGAATTCAGATGGAATTCGAACTCGGCTCCCCGATTTCTTGTTCCATGCCGATATCCAATGCACCACAACGCACATCATTATTAGAATAGGGAGCAGAAAGGATATCTAATATGGGCATAATATGCACGCACAAACTAAACTCAGTGAAGGACAAATGCTCTTTCAGCCAACGTGAAAAAATATAAGAAACGCCATTTTTCGATGATAGAAAAAAAACCCCAAAAACATGGAAAGCGTGTCTAGAAAGTACTCAATAGTAAAGTAAACATGAGGGTCTTAGGATACAAGCGTAAAGCTACAAATATGCTACTCGATAACACACAATTTTCAACGTTTCTCATTCTTAGAGCATGTTAATTATTTTATCCACGAAATAATCAACTCCTTATTCTTTTGACTAAACTCAGGAAGCAGGTCTTTATTTATTGAGTTTTGTGTTCCTATATCACAACTTCAAATATTGATTGATTTATTCTTTTGGATTCTGACGCATACACTTTCCCTGCCACTTTTGCTTGCAAAGTTTCAAAACATTATTAAGCTAAACTCTATGGTGACATTTAACCATGCATTAACTCACTTTTAGGAGGAGGTTGGTGTCATTACCCAGTGTCAGAAGAGTCCCAAAAAGGCAGAATGCCGAAAGTGCTTAAACAATTTTTCAACGTTATTGCTTTTAAACCTACTTCAAACTGAACTTGTGTCACATTTAGTAGCTACTTGAGGATAATGACAAAATACACTAACAGCTAAACTTAACAGGAAGATGCGTCTCTTAAACGAAAATAAAGTTAATTTCATAATTCTCTATGTAATGGCGATTATAATAATTAATCCTAACAATATATAGATCTGTTGTTGCTCACTGTTGTTACGAACTAAACTTAGAATGCAAAGATTTAGATAATGACTTGAAAAAAAAGGCTGCCAATTAGAGAATAATACTTTCTCAATGATATCACGCAGACCAGTCGAATATCTATCGCCTGGAAAATGAAGATTGACCGGGTAACTCCTTTAAACAGAAAGATTCATGGAAGGAGTCTGGTACTTTATGGAGCGTTAGAAAAAGCCGATTTTAAGGCTTCAGTTTTTCTGGCGCTTTCGTAACTACAATTCCTGAAACGTTTTTTTTTCCAGGAAATTAAAACTGCAAATAATATGAGCTTTTTCAGCCTCTTGCTAATATGTAACAGAATGGAGCCCCAAAATGTATTTCAAATAATAACATTCAAAATAAATATAATGTAGAAAAAATTAAAACTAATTTCAAAATATAGTCTTTTCTGTTTATCGATTAAAAAGAATAAAACGCAAACGGTTTTGCTACGTTGACTACATAAAAACGACACCAGGGTGCACTTGGAAACAGCAGCAATGAAGAAGTAGTTGTAAGTTGTTAAAAAAATTTCAATCAGATGTCAGTCAGTTTAGGTACCATACGTTATACACGCTTGGGCGATCATGTCTCGAAAGAGACATGACTGACTGGGCAGAAGATTATCCCGCAGTAGGTTGCCATTGCTTTCTGCGGTAGACTGGTTGCCGACCAAGGCTATAGAACCCAATCTGTCCTGCTATTTAACCCATAACTGGAAGGAAGAGACGGATTAATACCTTTCCCAAGGGTATTTGCGCATAAGTGAATACAATGGATTCAGCTGGAATTCGAACTCGGCTCCCCGGTTTCTCGTTCCGAGCCGATATCCACTGTACCACAACGCACATCCTCAATATAGACGATGGTGACTAATGTTGCATTTAAACCTTTTGATGTTGTACCTATCAGGGAGCAAGTAAATATTAGGGTTCTACCAGCGTGTTGTGTGAGAAAAGAAACTTTTAGAATACTAGAGGCAGCTATATAACTATAACAAATGTAAATGAGTGAAACATTGATGCCAGTGTAATAGCACGCGTAAAGTTATCTGCTTGGTCCATCAGGGTAAAAAATTCACCAGAACAGTTGCCGAAAAATATTTGTAGAAAAGACAGAGGAAAACTACATCACATCGGTAAGAAATTGAATGAAGTCCAGATGCCACATTTTGATCGATTACATTGCAGATCTTCCGTGGATTTTGTCGAAAACCTAAAAGTATATAGTAGAAGAATTCGACTAGATATGGCAAAAGAATTCAATGTACGATCAGATGGGGGATTTATATATGTGCAAGCATAGTTTCTGTGGATTTTGATGTCTCGAAAGCGTTTGAAAAGCAGTTTTGAGAATCAAGACAAGGAAGCGCATCTTCAGAAGACTAGCATCATCTATTCAGATGGATTGTATCAAAGATTCTTTGAGGTAGATTAATCAGAGCAGTTTCGTTTTATAGGCATTAAAATTTACTAGCCATTTCTTACGCCATTCAATAACATATTGTAGGTCCTTTTGTTATATATCGACAAACAACAAACACGCATATATATAAAAATATAAAGTTATATTTTTATTAATGACGATGAACCGTGTAGCATAGGGAACAGAGAATTGAGAGAGCGCGCTTCTAATGGGTTGACGGGAGTGTAGTCTTAACTGTTGTGTCTCTCTCTTCACCGGCCGATCTCTGTTGCTCCTCTACTGGCGAATCCGTGTGCCGAGGTCTTTTTATAATCTTCCAGAACCGGGACTTTTTCTTCCGGTTTTGCCTCGCCCACGCACGCCCACGTAATTCTCAGAGACACCTGTTCTGTTTGCCTCTGTAGCCATTTCCGCTGCTGCCGGAAATAAGGTCAAACGACATCCGTTCCTTTCAACGACCGGAAACACCCTCGCTTGCATCAGCCTTCCTCGGGTGGGGCCAGATTGTTATATTACACTTTTCAAATGCAACAGCCATATTTATTTTATCGAATTTATATGAAATTATTTTATCAAATTTATCAGTTTTGCTACTGTGAAGAAGGTAAATATTGGTGTCATCTGCATAGATGTGCGTTGTGGTGCAGTGGATATCGACTCGGAACGAGGAATCGGGGAGGCGAGTTCGAATTCTAGCTGAATTTCTTGCATTCACTTACGCGCAAATACATTGGGTAAGGTATTAATCCGTTTCTTCCCTCTAGTTATGGGTTAAATAACAGGACAGATTGGGTTCTTTAACCTTGGCTGCTAACCAGTCTACCGCAGAAAGCAATGGCAACCTACTGCGAGATAATCTTCTTCCCACTCAGTCATGTCTCTTTCGAGACATGATAGCCCAAGCGTGTATCACGTATGGCACTAAACTGAATGACTGCATACCTACTAGAGAACAAATTTCATTAGACACATCATTACTAATGAGCAGAAAGATTTTTGAGGGACCTTGGGTGATATGGCGGTGTCGTTACGTGTTTCACTTGGAACGTTTCACAGAACTCTTTAAATTCACCAGACGTGAACTGTGTTATGTTGGCCATCACCACGCAATCCACAACGGCAAAACGCACAAACAGTTCATGAAGGAAAGCTATCGTGCACCCCGTGGTGGTCTTTCTTTTTGCATCTAAGAACTTCCGGCCATTTAGTTTGACTGTCGACAACTATGAGGTAGTAATGGCCTTCCAGTGGACCCGCAAAATCGACGAGAATCCTCTGCCACGAGAATCCTCTGTCAGTCTTCGGTCACGGTTTGTATATCGCTGGTGGAGCTTTATCTGCGAACACGCACCCTTTGCATGCCTTAATCATGTCTGCTATATCTTTGTCCATGGTTGGGCAGTAGATGTAACAACGCATGAGATTCTTTGTACGTTTTTTTTTCCGGAATATCCTATATAAAAGTCCCGGAGGATTTAATTTCGCAACATTTTAGGTATCACCACTCTTTCATTATACAACAATACATCTTCACATAGCGAAAACGCCTCAGGCACACTCAAGTCTTTATTGTAAATTTTGTTCTTGGTAGTACGGATAAACTTGTCCTTTAGAACCTCTTTTTATGTCTGATAGGGTTACTAGAAGTCTCTCACGGTATTCGCAATCATGTTCTTTATCTCGCAGTTCGTTCTTAAGGTCGATATTATCGAGTCTTCTAATATTTCTTTGTTTTTTGGAACGAGTGTAGACAAACCATCAGCGTGGCAGATGTTCTTAGGGAACAGGTACTCATTCTTAAATTAGAGTTCAGCAGTATTGTACCCCACCGTATAAGCCTATTCGCGGTGTACACCAGTAATCCATTCTTAGATCCGTATATCACCAGCATCGGTTTGTGGTCAGTTTGTAACGTAAAATATCTGCCATGGAGATATCTGTGAAACTTGGTAACAGCGGAGATTATGCTTAACGCCTCCTTTTCGATCCGCGAAAATTTCTTTTCCGTAAGTAGCAAATTTCGAGACGCATGTGCATTTGGTTTCCTCGTTCCATCCGGAAGTTTGTATAAAATGCAGGCGCCGATGCCATAAGAGCTGGCATTGCTTGCTACTATGGGTCATCGGGAGTTTGAGGAATGTCTGAAGTGAGGGTGTTCTTTATTTTTCCGAATGCAGATTGGCATTCCAGTGTCCATTCCCTGGTTTTTCTTTCTTTAGTAGTTCGTTTAAGCAGCTCGCAAGTTGTGTTGTTTTTAATGAACACGTGGTAAAAATTTGCTAAGCCTAGGAAGCTTTTTAGTGATTGCACCTTACCTGGGGCTGGCATGTCCTTGATTGCCGTAGCCCTGTCTGGATCCGGTCGTCAACCGTCTTGTAAATGATATCATCATCACCACTTATCCATCACACCCAGATGGTGAGTAGGGCAGCAACGTTTTGTTGCTCTAACAACATGTATTTTACGGTGTAGAGATGTTAGCCCTGTACCGAACCCCCAAACCTGGAGGGCCGGTCGACCATCCTTGGACCTTACGTTTACAGTACCTGGTATTTCCAAATGGTCACCCATTTAAGTACGGACCAGGCTCGATGGTGCTTAACTTCGGTGATCGGACGGGAACCGGTATATTCAACACGATATATCCGTAGACCTGTTAAGGATATGCCTCCAATTATTTTATTTGCGTAATAAAAAAATCACATTTAGCCTCCCTGACTCTGAAGACGTATTCTTGAATTTTGTCAAATACGCTTAGTATGTGCTCCCGATGGTCTTTCACCGATTTACTATATTACAGATATTAAGTCGAAAATGGATACAATAGAACATAATAAACATAAGCATGGCTTACTAGTGACTGACAGACAGACTGTGCTGAGCTGAACTGAAGCCACGCGAATGATTAACTCTCAGTTAATATACTGGTAGGAAGAGTCCATAGTAAAGTGGGTAAAACCCCACAACAAATATATATGCACACGTGGGTGTTTGCATCCGTGTTCGCGTGTACTCACTATTTTTATTCTATTTTAGCATTTTTTTTTTACCTTTGCTAAGTGCCCTCTTTTACTCCGCCATCCATTCCCATGAGGCCGTCATATAAATAACATACTGCTTTCTCTAACTTTCTTGCCCTCAATATGCCCCTGGGAGGTTATGTTTCCGACCTTCCCCTCATTATATGACCACGGAATTTCAGCTGCCTTTTTTCCGATTTTTGATTTGAAGTATTCTTTCTATTGGTCTTTTTTTTAACAGATATCCTTGTTGTTTACTCACCACGCTCTTGGAATTTTCAGTATCGATTTATAGAACCGCATTTCTGCTGTTCTTATATATTTTATCCTCCTCTCTGAAGAACTCGTCAAAAACTCACTGTCTTATATTGCAATGCGACACACTTTCCAACCAATTTTATCGGTTTCCCATCAGAATTTGGAATGCTTCTCTCGCTAGTCTAATGGGTTTTCCGATCTCGGCGCAACATTTCTTAAATATTTAAACTACTTCGCCTGCTCGATGTTTTTATCTCGAATTCATAACTCGCCATTTCTAAATTTTTGTTTTGCTGGTGACCGTATTTTTTGTATTCGAGTTTTTTCATACCATATTTTCTTGCCTTTATATACCACTGTGTGAAAGGAGGTCGTGTAGTTTCATTTAAAAGAAACCCGTTACACACATATTATCGGTATATGTTATATTGTATTTTTAATCCCCTTTTCACAGTATACAGTATTTCTTTCGCCATTTAATAGTTCGTTCGATTTTTTTTAGATTTGCCGATGTCAGTCGTATTTCTATCGACATGTTTCATTTGATTTTGCATTCTTGTTCAATTACCTTTACATATCAAATTTTATAGGTGTTTTTACAATATGGGCTTTCCTAATGTCTTTCGTATTTCAATTTATATATTGCCTTAGCCTTGTATTATTAATTCCCTTTTCACAATCTACAGTATTTCTTTTGCTATTTAATCTGATGAAAGATCACCCCTACTTTCAGTATTTGAATATATTTTGCAGTGTAGAAGTGTGTTTCTTAATATTTATTGATAGTAAATAATGGGTTCAGTGTCTCCTCCTTGACCCCCTGTGCCAGATATTTGTGTGCTCATGGACCTAGAAATAAGATGTGTATTAAATGACCCGAGAATATGTAAGTACCCGCGAAAAACACAGATAAACATATATAATTTATATTGGTCAAAATCACAAGCTGGTAGTTTGTTGCGAATTGAAACCTAAATAGAATTTTATTGAATAAATTTATTTCATTCGATAAAGATAAGTTTGAAAATGAAATAATTTATGTAAAAATAGTCTTTAAACTTATGATGAATTATTAACAATCCAAACAATGACCAAATAATGAAAAACATTTCGTCTTATATTTAGGCCAGTCTCAAAGAAATGTACTTGTATTTCCTAAAAATTGGATTGCGATATAATGTACCTACGTCTAATAAAATATTTCACATTGTATATGGATGGCATCCTAATTAACATATTTTTCGTCACCTTCTTCTATTTTAGGTAGAGATTATTGACTCCTGGACCGTTGTGTTAACAACTTCATGTATAAGAATTAATTTTCATGTTTTCCTACAATACAGGAATTTAGATGTAAGCTAAATAGACATCTATAACACTAACTCGCATCCATTCTCACAAGCTCTTTTCCCAACTACCCACATCCTCGGTATCCTCATCTGTCTATTACCCTCCGCCTAACGATTCCTATAACTAACCCGCCTCTCTCTCTCCCACCACTATCCCCTATGTAACCCCCTGCGCAACACTGGCACTTGGATACATTGCTTGGGGTGAGATAATTAAATAATAATAATAATTTGCCATTTTATTTAAAATAAAGTAATATTTAACATTTATTATAAGGGGTACGAGAAAAGTAACGCACCATTTGAAATATGAAGAGGATAGAACTACGTATTTCAAATGAGTAGCCTGTAGAAATACAAAAGCTGGCACAAAATAAGATGTCTGCCATTCCGCCAAAACTAAGAGAATGAAAGTCAGCCTAGAGAAAATCTCAAAAACAAGAAATAATAGTGTCTGACATAAGCATTAGTTTTACAAGAAAAACGCATTCGTACTTACGAAATAAATAAGATCAACATGTATGCCAAACATGTGAAACGGCACACACACATTCGTACGTACTAAATGAAAAAGATCATCATATATGCAAAGCATGAGAAACGACATACACACGTTCGTATTAACTAAGTGAATAAGATCAACATGTATGCCAAACATGTGAAACGACATATACACATTCGTACTTACTAAGTGAATAAGATCAACATGTATGCCAAGTATGTGAAATGACATACACACATTCGTACTTACTAAGTGATTAAGGTCAACATATATGCTAAACATGTGAAACGACACATACACATTTGCATTTTACTACGTGAATAAGATCAACATGTATGTCAGGTATGTGAAACGGCATACACACATTCGTACTTACTAAAGGAATTAGATCAACATGTATGCCAAACAAGTGAGATGACATACACACATTTGTACTTACTAAGTGAATAAGATCATCATGTATGCCAAACATGTGAAACGGCATACACATATTCGTACTTACTAAGTGAATAAGAACCATATGTTTGCCAAACATGTGAGACGACCTACACATATTCGTAATTACTAAGTGAATGAGATCGACATGTATGCCAAACATTTGAAACGACACGTACACATTCGTACTAAGTGAATAAGATCAACATGTATGTCAAACATGTGAGACGACATACACACATTCGTACTTTATAACTGAATCAGATCAACATGTAAGAAAAAAGGAAAAGACATACACACATTCGTACTTACTAAGTGAATAGAATCAACATGTATGTCAGACATGTGAAACTACACAGACACGTTTGTACTTACTAAGTGAATAAGGTCAATATGTATGCCAAACATGTGAAACGACATACACTCATTCGTACTTATTAAGTGAATAAAATCAACATGTATGCCAAACATGTGAGACGACATACACAAGCATATATTAACTGATTGTTCACTCGATGTTCACTCTAGACAAAAATACTACAATATAAATGCACGAGATACTAGACTAGCAACTAGATCCCACCCATTTACAGTGAAATCGATAAAATGCAACCGCAACTTCTACTCCAACAGTTTCTTTTCTCGCACTTCCCGACTGTGGAATTTCCTTCCACACAACTGCTTCCCCGACGGCTACAATCTCCAGGAGTTTCAATGTAAGGTCAATAGACACCTCCTAACAAACTAACTCGCTTCCATTTTTTCAAACACTCTTCCCACCCACCCAACTATCTATCACCCGCCATCTGACATTTCCTATATCTAACCACTCTTTCTATTTACCTTCCCCTATGTAGCCCCAAGCGCAATAGTGGCGGTGGAATGCCTTGCTTGGGGTGAAATGATTAAAAAAAATGTCTGACCTAATCAAGAAACAAAATTAGTTGTCATAATATTGTTTCTTAAAACTCTAGGCCTATATCATTTACATAAATAACTTTATATTATTTTATATCGGCCCACTGTTTAAAATTATCAATAAAACTACTTTCTCTACAAATTATATATCTGAGAAGTAGGTATAACAGAAACTAAACGTTAGATAAAAATAAGTATATGATAACTTATGTACAAACTTATATCTAACAAAATATATATATTCTATTCATACAAAAATTATTAAAAAATCGTGTCATGCCTTATTGAGGTTGATATGTTATAAAAGAAAACAAACAAAACCAAACCACAATCACCAGAACTTACACCACAAGACTTTTTTCTTATGGGTGTAATGAAGGATATTTTAAAAGGCCCAAATCGAAAATTATATTTGAATTGAAACAAGCAAATTATATAAAAAGGTGGCTAAGAGCATTTCGTTGAACATGAAGTGGTTAATTTTAAAATGTTAAATAATTTGTTAATCATTGGAAATCATGTTGTTATGTCATTACTTATATGTTTCCTTAAACTACTGTAATTTACTTTTTGATAAATAAATATTAATAAAAATCGCCTGTTATGTACACACATAAAATCCTGCCTATACAGAGAACGATAGTGATTGTCAGAGAAGTGGTAGAGTTGAGTAATTGTACCGCCGCTTGTTGATCAGAAAGATCATGAACTCATTACCCGGACATACTTCTTCACTACAAGATTGTATATACTGATTCCTAGTAAAGTATCTAGTATTATTGAATTGACTAACCAGTGCACAATTGTATATTTTTAACTTTTATTTTCTATCTACATATCGGTTTTTATTATCTATTTTTTTTTTTTGTGCGGTTTCTCAAAAGTAATCCACAACAAAGTCAACAAACTGAAAATACAAATGGCATGATTTGAGTGTTAATCTTAAATTATATAAACCTCTTGCCAGAATTATTTAACATGAAAAAAATTAATGTATCGGTGACCTAGGCAGAGGGATGGAAATGATGATTTTTTAACACCCGGGTCATTTTCTATGTTTATAGAATATAAAATATAATTTCACGTACGAACTTATTCTGAATCAGCTGCTTATAAAATTCACATTTTCATAGACCTTAAACTGCTTGGATTTTATTAAAAAGGATAACAAAAACCAAGAACCTTAGTAGAGTGAAAAGCGGGCTACGTTTGTACAGTGATGACCACAAATGTCAAAAAATGATTCAATTGGCTAGTGTCATTCGTCAACGAAAAAAGATAAAAATCACGATATTTTCTAATAAAACAGGTTAGCAACGTGGAAGTTATGGAAGCGATCTGTCTTTAATAATGCGATACAAATTTGTATACCTATAGGCGGTAAAAAAACATAAAATATAGACAGTATGAAAAGCATTCAAGTAGCCTAAAAGATAGGCTTACTTGTTTGAATAGCGATAAGTAAAATAAAATCCTCAAGATATCAATGGAAATATTACTGGATTTCTTTCAAACTGTCGTATAACTTGATCCTTTTGTTAAGGCACAGCTGAAAGATATTCTGCCTTTCAGAGTTTCATTAATGTGATCTTTCAAATTTCAATGCTATTTTTACCTTCTAAAATTCTTCTCTTTATTCATATTACTCTGGCTATTTCTTTTGTTTCTAACACATAATTTCTATATTTTTTTCTTTTCGTATACTGATTCCTTTTATAACTTATTTTTATACATCACTTACGCTTTCTTGTGTTGTTCTATTTTCAGTTCACTAAAAATAGTTCCTTTTAATAATTCGTATATTTTTCATCCTTTTAATTACTTTTAATTTTTCATTCTGTTTTTAAAATCATCATAAAAAAGACTGCTATGCATATAAAATAAATTGGTAAGCGTTTGAAAAGTGTTAAAACTGTAGTTGTCTAATACAGGATGGCAGTTCAATCTTTTGAAAGGGAAAATTATATGTTATTATCCCTAAAAATGTAATCGTTTAAAATTTAACCGTTGTATCTGTTTATTATATACAATTCTAGTTCCCTTATTTTTGCTCTTTTCTTTTTTGTTTCATCAAACTGCGAACTTAGGGAAACACCTTTATTTATTGTCATTCTCTAAAAGTACCTTGAAATAATTTCGAATTTTAGGTTAAATTTAATTCATTTTATACCATCACCGAACTAATGTCTGAAATTACTTTATTTAGTTATGGATTGATGATAATTGAACAGGGAAGAATATTCCCAATGTATTGATGAACAGATATTTAACAAACACAGATATAACAAAGATACACTTAAAATGATTAAAATTAGAACTGATATTAATCTCCGATAGAGAAAGAGTTTATAAACGAGTAAACTGGAAGACGCTCTAGAAGTATGAAAAGGAAAATCTGTCTAGGAAACTACAGAGACAGGATGCTGAAGCCAAAATCAATGAGCTAATTGACAACATTTACTCATTCTATTAATGTCAAATTTTGATCTTGAATATTTTACTACAAAATCTTCTTTAGATGAATGCCTTTTTATCAGTATTCAATATATATATATATATATATATATATATATATATATATATATATATAAGTGATTTAACCTAGTCAGCCAACAAACATACAAAGGTTTCACCTAAACAGATCTACAGGGAAGTTTGGAAGAGCAAACATTCCCTGAAGATTCGTTTAGGTGAAACCTTGCTTGGTTTGTTGGCTAACTAGGTTAATTTACTTATTCTGCACTGCTTAGGCATTGAGCGCTTTTTTGTTATTGATCACTCGTCTCGGATTTTTTCTTTGGGCTACGTACTGCCTCTGTTCAAATCGCATGGCTGATGTTCATGTGCTTAGCTCTTTGTTTCTTAGAACCATTTTTTCTTTCTGTGTATATACGCGGAGAGTTTTTCGAAACGCGTATAGTAATAAGTTTGCATTTATATATATATATATATATATATATATATATATATATATATATATATATATATATATATATATATATATATATATATATATACAAAGGAATAATGAAGGAAGAAAATAATTGCAAATTTCAAAATATTAATTAAAATAGGGCTCAATATAAAATTGTGCAATGATTATTAATAATTGTAATCGATATCTATATTGTCTATATTTGCTTTCCTGCCGAAATTTGTAATTTCTATCTCTGTCTTTTCAATTGGATTTTTCTCTTAGTGATTTTTCTCTTTGATTATTTGTTCATCTGAATTTTTCCCTTATTTTTTTCTTTAGTGATTCCTTTTCTGCCTTCTCTCTTTTTGCCTTCATTTTAGTATCTAAAAATGAAGTAGAAGGTTGATTTTAATTAATATATTATCCGCTACAGTTCTTTTCATTGTTTTGTTGACGGTGATTAGGTGAAGAGGAAAAAGGAGAGATAAAGAAAGCAACACAAGAAAGAAAATGAGAGGGTATGAATATGGATCACAGAAGTAGTTAGGTCTGATTAACAATTTCTGTTACATTATGCCGCATTGAGTGGTTTTAGCTTCCTTCTCTCTCTTTGATCGACCAAAAAACATGAAATAAGTAGGTCGAGTTGGTCATGTAGTCAGTTCTAAATATAAATTCATTTTTAACTTTGCATTTATTTTAGTATATATTTACCTTGTACAAATAATATTTTCAAAAATAAAGGGAGTGGTATTTTTAAAATATTTTTTGAATAAAACATTTACTATCATCATTTTAACAACCTGTGACATTGTTCTGTCAATGTCGAAACAAAATATGCATCTTATTATTTCTTTGTAGTGTGTACATTGTCTAAAGTTATATATATATATATATATATATATATATACACCTTCTAACACACTAACTCGCATCCATTTTCTCAAACACACTTCCCATCTAACCAACCCTCAGCCTCGGTATCCTTACCCGTCTACCACCCTCCTTCTGACATTTCCTATATCTAACCACTCCTTCTCTTTATCTTCCCCTATATAACCCCTTGCGCAATAGTGGCAGTGAAATTCCTTGCTTGGGTGAAATTATATATATATATATATATATATATATATATATATATATATATATATATATATATATAATTAAAAGTAGTGGACATTAATGTGTTTTCAGTACCACTATTTGTACTTATTTACTTTCTTAAGCGTTTTATAAAGTAATATTATATTATAATTTTTTAAATAAAAACAGTTTATTGCAACAAACGAGCCGTTGTGTTTTGCTACTCTCTTATTAGCAATTCGTCACGCAGTGACATATTTTTGTTAGGAATCATTATATATAGTTAGTTTTTATAAACAGAAAATTCATTGTAAGTCCTGTCAAAAACAGCGGCTACAAATTTACAGACTTTAAATATAACTAGCATAACAATAACAATAACATGAGGAAAAAGTAAAATCCTTTAGTATACACCTCCATTTAAGCATATGGTACGTACTATGTCATGGCTTAAATTCCTCAAATATTTCAGAAACACTAACTTAAAATTGCCTCCTTAAGATAATATTTACTGAATCTCTCTGAAATTGAGCTCTAACTGTATGAAAAACATTGAGAAAATTATAAAAATAAAATAAAAGTTTAAACAGATATAACAACCCAAAATATCAAAATATCTTAGCATTAACACATATATTCTCCCATCATTTGATAATTAATTTTGTTTTGGTTAACGGATAGATCACCCTCTAATTCAACTACATATGTTTGAGGTGCAGCATATTAAAACATAACTTGCCATTCTTTGTCATTTGTTCACTACTTTAAGAGAAAATAACTCAAAGTAAATTTTATAACAATTTCACGCGAAATACGGGATAGCTTTCAAACATCTCAATGCTTTACACACACACACACACACACACACACATATATATATATATATGTATCGTTCAAATTATTTCATCACTGACATACAAAACGTCTGGTTTTAAGTCATTTCAATATTCTACCCTACAATTCATTTACAGTTAAATTTCTGCTATCCATCCTGATCTAGCTTTCTATTATTTCATGGAAATGTCCTCTCCAAGAATTAGTTTATTATGGTAAAAAGTTTTTGTTTTTAGGTTTTTGTATTTATGGATTCCTAATAGAAAAATTTTTCGCTGCCTGACGTGGTACAAATAACATATTACCAAAACACAACAGTTCTTGTGTTGCAGTATTCTTTGTTTATATTATTAACTTATAATATATATATATATATAATGTAGTCCACTTGGTATGTTATCCAGGTAACTTCCGAAACAGACGAACTCAAGAGAAATTAATGTTAAATTTATTTATTCAATTTAACAGAGTAATTTATAAAGGTTTTTCGATTATTACAATGTATAGTACATATTTCACCGCTTTCATGTTATTATCGCGGCTCGTCAGATCGAAATAGTACAATAGTAGTGCATCGAAATGTTATCCCCACAAATAAATCTTTCTCTTTTATTTAATTTTGCATGTGTACAATTAAATAAAAGATATTTGGACATGTGGGCGTCTATGCAAAATTAAATAAAAGAGAAAGAATTTTTCTGTAAAGGATAACATTTCGATTGCCTACTATTGTACCATTTGGATCTGACGAGCCGCGAAAATATTATATTATCAAAGCGGTGAAATATATATTATAGATTGTAATAATCGAAAAATTTTATATATATGGTGGTTAAATAAAAAAAAGACAAGAGGAAACTCTTGTCTTTACTTTATTTAATCATATATATATTATTTATTATAAATAATATATATAATATTATTATTATTATTACTATTATTATTATAAATCAAATCACCCACCATCTATTAATAAATATATATTTTATTTAACCATCCTGTCCTTAAGCTCAGATCATAACTGAGTATGTGATTACATTTATATATATATATATATTAATTCAGATACATTAATCCAAGCGGAAAAAGTAGGAATGTAAATTCCAAAAACCAGATCCTAATTAATATTAAAAATTTTATTTTAATATTAAAAAATGATACAGAAAGAGAGCTCCATGTAATAAAACATTACAGCGCAAATATAAATTAAAAAAGGATTAATTCAATGATGTTGAATGACCATTTCGATATGAAAATCCCCACGGGGGATAACACAACACGTCAGCAACAGAAAATTCCTTTCAGAAACTGGAGAAAAATCAATCTAATTTTCCTTTTTTAATAAAGTTGCAAAGAAATTAAAAGAGAAAAACAAAAAAAAAAGAAAAAGATAAAACAAAATAAAATAAAATAAACAAGAAAAGAAAAAATTGACATCGTCTGGGTTCGCAAAAAAAGAAAAGAGAATTGTAAATTAAAATTAACGGACGACCGTGTTGAATTGATGTAAGGTTAAGCAACACGGAAAAAAGTTGGGAGATAAGAGATAAAGGAGCGAAGGGAGGAAAAAAGAAAAGAAAAGAAAGAAAAAAATTATATATTACAGACGCTGGACATATTCAAAAACCTAACTTCCCAAAAACGTTGAAGTATTAGAAAAAGGCCTTTATTTAAAAAGGCATAATTATTTTTAAAGGGAATAAAAAGATATAGGATTTAAAAGAAATGTTGTTTTTTTTTAAAATTAGGTCATTTGATTTAAATTAAATAAATACACCGCTAGGTAAAAAAAAAGAGAAAAAAATTTCATTTACAATTATACATACATATAGAAGTACACATATACATACTTACACATATACACACAATTTTTCGATTATGAATACATGTATACATACATACACACACACATACATTCAATTCCATACACACTTATATACGTATATACACATACATGCGCATACACACATATATATGTGTACACATATATACAAAAATTCACACACACAATATATATGTGTACACACACAAGCACACATATACATACACACACACATATATATATACATTATACATATGCACACACACATACATATAACAAACTATAAAAAATTAATGAATATTATAAAAAAGAGCATTTAAATATCTAAAAAAAAATTTACACACATAAATACATATATAAACACATACGTATATACATATATACACACATATATACAAATATGCACATACACACACAAACATACACATATACATAAAAATTATAAAAAGAAAAATTAAAAAATTGAAAATTAAAAGTTAAAAAATTAAAAATTAAAAATTTAAAAAAATTAATATTTCAAAATTAAAATTTCAAAATTTAAGATTTAAATTTTAAAGTACGCCCGATGACGGCACTTATTAATGAATTCCTTCCTAAGATTCAAAAGTAAGTCCTGATGAGGATACTTCAAAATCAGAATCTTCTCCAATAAACATAGACGGCACCTATTACAAAAATTTTTAGGGGTACAAGCTGAGCCTATTAATTTCCAGCTGATTATAGGGTCCTGCCATATAAATAACTTCTATGTGCCCTATCTTTTTAAAAGTAGGCGATCATGGCTTTCCACATCTCCCTATCCTTGGTGGCTTTTTTAAAATTTTTGTACTTGCTTGATTTTAGTATCCCTCACCTGTATTTGGCATTTTGAGGTTACTCTTTTCGCTGATGACCATGCATTCAATTTTCTTGCAGGTTATTTGCAGTTCTTTTTTGTCACTCCCTTCAGCTACTTTCTGTAGGAGGTTTTGTAGTTTTAATTGTGTCTGCAAGCAGCACTGTAGTACAGCTATAACTTAATTTGATTGAGTTTCTATTGAAATTCTTTTTTTACTTTTGACATTTTTGGATCTTCTTATTCATTAATTTAAAAATATTTGCTCTTTTGTAGATTTTAAATCTAAGTTCTAAACTAAATAATGGTTCGATTTCTTTTATTAATTTTAGTTTGATTGTTTAACTGAGGTTTGTATTCTAATTCATTCTGTGTAGGGCCAGGATGTTTATTTTATATATGTTAATAGATTTGTCTCCTTTAATAAAGATATTGTTTTAACTCAGTGTTTAATATTTTTTGTTTTACGTCGGTGTTTAGTATTTTGTTTGTTGATTTTTAATTTTTATGTTTTTGTTTTATATAAACATAACGTTTTCAAAAATAATTAATTATTTTATTTCTAGGGTGATAACTCCTGGTTTTAAATCTGAAGTTATTAACGTTTTCTCTTTCTCCTGCATGTTTTAGAAGAAAATGCTTTCTACTCAACTTTTGACAAAGCCAAGGCTCAGTTTAAAATTCAAGAAATTGGAATCATCATGGGAGATTAAAGTGAGCAAGAAGATGGAAGAGGAGACAAATGGCAACTTAGAAATCCAAAATGACCGAGACGAAAGACGGGTTCAGTGGTGTAAAGCGAATGACCCGCTGATAGAGAAAACCTGGTTTCAAGAACAACCAAGGCATGGAGGAGCATTGGAGGTAAGATGAAATTCAAAATCAATTATATAACCATACATAAAATATTCAGAAACGCAGTGGTTAAATGCAAAACCTATCCAAATTCGGAGACTAAAGAAGCTTAGGGCAGCACCTAGACCGCTATGCAACACGCTTCTTAATGACCAAAACTTGCATAAAAAATATACTGGGAGTGTGAGAAACAAAGACGAAAAACAAATTGGAAGGGGAAATTTGAAATGGAACGCAGTTAAAGAAGAGCTAATTACAACAGCAAACAACATTGTCCCAGAAGAATTCAGACGCGAAAGAAAAAATGAGTGGATGACTGAAGAGATTCTTGAAATGATGCAAAGAAGACAGAAAACTATGCCAAGACATTGAACTGAATACAAGAAACTATAAAGGAAAATAAGGCCTAAGTGTAGATAAGCTAAAGAGGAACAATTATCTCAAAGTTGAGAGACTGAACAAGACTAATAAAGGAGAAAGACATAGAGAATCTAGAGAACTGACAGACAAAAGACATGCTTCTCAACAGGGTGTATAAAATACCAAGGATGAAACGATCATATTAGAGAAAGAGGAAATAATCCAGAGATGGAAAGATAATATAAATATTTCTTGCATTCATTTATCCGTGTTTTTTTGTTTTTTCTTCGTTAAGATCTTTTTTTTATTGTTTCACTTCATGTCCTCTGCAGCTTGCTCGGACTCCCAGCATCATCTTATGATGAATAAAAGATTACCATATTCAGACTCAACATTTTCTTGACTCACATGTTTGTACGTAGAGGAAATAGCTTGTCTATTAATTGAAAAATAGTTATTCTGTGAAAAGGTAGGACCATCTATATTGATAACAAGACCTAAGCTAAATGTATTGTATTAAGTGGTCAGACCAACCACTCCAGATAATATTAAAAATAGTTTTCAGACTTCCTCATTGCACTGGTTTTAACAGTAATATACACCTTTTATGAGTCATCTTCCACAGCCGGGAAAACATTTTAAAATCTTATTTACCTCAGTAATCTTAAAATAGTATTTGCTATTTCTTTCGCCGCTTTTCTTAATGTAAAATGAAATATATATGTGTGTGGTGATTGGTTAATTTTTAATATTTATTTTAATCACATATATTTTTTTATGGAAAACCAGTTTTCGCGCGTTTTGTTTTTGATCCACTCTTCTTCGTTAAATACGTCTACTTTCAACAAGCTAGCCAGTAGATGAACAGGCTGCTAATCCGACTCACGTAAGTTTCTACTCAAACATTTCTTAACGCACACACTGACACAGAACTTTGTGTTATGTCTGAACATTTTCGCCAACAACTTCGTTTGAACTTTGAACTCTTGATCAAAATTCGTGTTAATTACAATTATATTCAAAATAATTGTATTCTTCATGTTATTCATTCTTACATATAAATCTGTTTGACAATTATAACAAATCTTTTCAGCGCAAGAAAAAAACTTTCTTCATTTAATTGACTTTGGTCAACAAGCAATTAAAGGGGAACAACTTTTTCCCTTTTATTCTATGTATACTACTATTACATGTTTTGTTTGTCTATTGGTGTATTTATTGAATATACAATATACTTTTATTTATTGGTTTCAAACTGGAGTTGTTGTCTTTATTTTTCTTGAATCGTATGTTGGACGAATCGTAATATAAATCGTAAAGGACCTAAGAACCCCTTACATCCTGTACGAGTTTGATCACTTTCTTTTCCTATCATTAAATTTATTTTATCAAAACGTACATCAAACAATATAGTAGAAATAAATCTTACTTAAATGTTATCATAAATTATTCATTTGTTAAATTTTCTCATGCCCTCTGTATTTTTTATCAATTGTTTAAGATTATTTTCTTCATAATAAATTCCGTATTTATATCTAAGGTTACTATAAGTGCTATATATATGTATATATGTGCCTTGTGGTACAGTGGATATCGGCTCGCAACGAGAAACCGGGTAGCACAGTTCGAATTCCAGTTGAATCCATTGTATTCACTTACGCGCAAATACACTTGGGAAAGGTTTTAATCCGTCTCTTCCTTCCAGTTATGGGTTAAATAGCAGGACAGATTGGGTTCTATAGCCTTGGTCGGCAATCAGTCTACCGTAGAAAGCAATGGCAACCTACTGCGGGATAATCTTCTGCCCAGTTAGTCATGTCTCTTTCGAAGACATGATCGTCCAAGCGTGTATCACGTATGGCACTTAACTGACTGACTATAAGTCTGCCGTAATTATAACAACCTTCTCTCTTAGCGCAACTCACTCACATTGACCGTGGCAACATTTCCCATATTCCTATTTTTTGTCCAGTTGCATGAGATGGCGAACTGGCTTGTTATTGATTATGGCAGTATCAAGAGTTATATTCGTCATGTCACTCACTGTATAATGTTCCTTTAGTTCATCTTCCGTTTCTTTTGCTGAAAAAAAAAAACTCAACAAATCGTAGCTTTTTCCTCTGTCGTTAAATCATCGTAGTTTTTTTCTATTCTCCTTTACTGTGCACTTTCTCGTTCAGGTTATTTCAATATTTTCCTTGACCATTGTATTCTGGAATATAAAGGGAACACTTTTAAGGGGTTCTTCACTTCCCACTTTGTCTCTTTGACCTTTATTGAATGTCAATGCATTCATTCGAATGGTATTTCTTCTAGAACAAGAGCATTCTATATGAGAACCTGTTTTCAAGTCGGATTGAAAGCTACACAAGTTAATACAGAGCTTTTATAATTTAATATTACAAAAAATTCTCCATCTTCAAAATAAATATCTACTTTACATTTCATATCAGTGTAAACTACCGCATCATTCCATATTTTAAATCTTTAAGATAAATTCCTGTTATTGTTAGTAGTCAAAAATTAATTTGCTTTGTTCCACTGACCATTACGATTAGGATAGATGTCAGTCAGTTAATTGGCATACGTGGTACACGATTTGCGCAATTCTGTCTCTGACTGGGCAGAAGATTATCCCACAGTAAGTTGCCATTGCTTTCTGCGGTAGACTGGTTTCCAGCTAAAGTTATTCAACCCAATCTATTATGTTATTTAACAAATAACTGGAGGGAAGTGGTGGATTAATACATTTTCCAAGTGTATCTGTGCGTAAATAAATAGCACGAATTCAACCGGTATTTGAACTCTGATCCCCGATTTGTCGTTCCGAGTCAATATCTACTGCACCACATCGCAGCTATAGATCAACTTTCTCGATGCTTTGTTACATATTTAAAAATATATAACATTTAGCTGTATAGAAATATTTTAATAGCTGTTTCATTTATAAATTCTGATTAGATTTAGAGCTAATATAATCTTACTTTATTTTAGTATTTCATGATTGGATGAAGAATATTAAAATTATATGAACATGGGGCATACTCAGAAATAGTTATTCATATGTTTGTTTAATTTTCGTGTTAAAACATGTCAAATCTCTAAATGTTTCTCACTGTTGCTAGCTAGAAGAAAAGTATTTTCTAATGATCCCTACAAAACTACTGAAGATTGTTTTTACATTAATATTAGCTTTCTGTCAGAATGTACCATTATTTGTGTGTACTTTAACATTGATTGAATAATCAGTTTTCTACGCTTAATGTATTACTTGCAAGTTATTTAATACCATAAAATTGTTTTAGAGATTAAGGATTTTTTTTTAGATAATAATGATTAACTGATACAAATTCATAAATTAACCCACAGCTCTGTGGAAAAGGGTGGATTCATAACTTTCTTAAGGGTATTCGCGCATAACTTTAAAAGACAGTAGTTACACATTTATTATCTATATCAATCATGAAAATTTTGTTATTGTAATAAGTGAATGTTTTTGCTTATTACAAGACAGTAGTTATCATTTGTACATATTTATAACGACATATTGAAAAAGTACTATGAAATAAACATTTATAACGACATATTGAAAAAGTACTATGAAACAAAGATTTTTATAAAATATACAGCTGATTAAATAAAATAAAAATATAATTCTTATCTGAAATAATTTTGCAAGAATATAAGTCAATAAAAAAAAAAATAAACGTCTACTTTCAGTTTCTGAATTCTTAAAGATTTCACACTGACTATCTACAACACATTTCAATATTTATTTTCTAGATATTTGAATATCTACCATATCAAACTGTACTTAAATGTTCAATGCTAGATCTTATGATTTGTCCATAAACTATTAAAATTGTAGTCGGTTAAATGCCATATTAGTTGTATGTTTAGAAAGAAGTTTATGATTATGTTATAAACTGAAATTTTAGGATTTAAAATAATCGTGTGGCCCCAAGCAAGGCATTTCCTGCCACAGTTGTGCATGATGTTACGCAGGAGGAATAGTATGAGAAACAGTGTCAAGCTACAGAGGGTGTCAGGAAGAGAGTATGAAAAGGAAGAGAATAGTGATAAGTGGGGTGGACGTATAAAAAAGCATGAGAGAGAGAATGTAAGTTAGTGAGACAGGAGGTGACTATTGACTTTACATTTGAATTCTGGAAGATTGTAGCTATCGGGAAAGCAAGTATGCGGAAGGGAATTCCACAAACGGGAAGTGCGAGAAAAGAAGCTGAAGGAGTACAATTTGGGTTTACAATTTACTGGTTTCACAGTAATCTCGTGGCTCGAGGAAATTCATACATAGGGTGTACCAGTGAGCTAAGTTCATCGGAGCAGAAGCCATTAAAGCATTTTTAGAAGAGACACAGGGAAGCCACATTGCGTCGGTGAGAAAGCGACTGTATCCTTGCTGCAAAATCCGTATCGATCACATTACAGACTCACTGCTGGATTTACTCAAGGAAGTATTTATAGAACAGACATAGAAAGCCACATCTCGTCGGTGGGTAAGTGGCTGTAGTCGAGCGGCTAAGTCAGCACCTATCACATTACTGAGTCTTTAAGTTATGTGAAGGTGTTTGTAAATTATTACCTATTGTTTTTTTCTTTTTAATAACTGACTAAATCATTAAGACTAAAATATAAACATTTTAGTCCACTTAAAAATTTAGTTTGTTTTTTAGCCGTTCCCTTTATTTCTCTTCATTATCTCGAACACGGGACACATTTTTAAATTAGCGCAAAACTGTGAGACACTGTATCTGTAAAGTTTCGGGTAGCTACAGCTAACAATGCCTATCACACCATCGACGTACATTCACCTGTACCTCTTTCTGCATTTCCACTCTGGTGGGGTTGAACCGGCTTCCTCCCAAGCGATGGAGAAAGATTCGTTAGGTTTTGTTTTAAGGTCAGGGTTCCATCCTACCCTGTATAGACCTCAACCATTTTAATCATTCCGCAACAGGTTGCTAATACTTGCTGCGGTAGGCTGGTTGCTAGCTAATGTTATAGAACCCAATCTGTCGTGTTATTTAATAACCCATAACTCGAGGGAAGGAACGAATTAGAACCTTTCCCAAGGGTATTAGCGGTTAAGTGAATTTAGGGAATTCAACTGGAATTCGAACTCGGCTCCCCGATCCACTTCACTACAACGCTCATACCTCAAGAAACCCTTACAGTACCTGGTATTCCATAGCGGTCACCCATCTAAGTATTGACCAGGCTTATGATTACGGTCATATAACGTTGAATACACTGGTTATCGTCCGATCACCGAAGTTAAGCAATATTGAACCTGGTCAGCCATCAACGTAGATAATGCAATGTTCTCTGTGTGTGGAAATCTAAGTTCAACCCGTGAATGTTCGCGACAGCTTACCTAATGCATTTGAGAAAAACATGTATATCTAACAATTTAATATGTTTGCAACGAAGTGAGACTATTGAGTTGAAGCTTTATTTTTTCATTCAAAACTGGTTGAATCACAACCAATGTTAATTCCCCTGAATACGCTTTAGGCGCTGGACAATGGGGAATTGAATAATGTGTATGGCTTGGTAGTGCCTTCGTGCTAACCGATATATATATATATATATATATATATATATATATATATATATATATATTGTTTTGCAACACATTTCTTGTTTCATATTTAGATAAATATTACTTAAATCTGTCTGACAATTTCTATTCTTTTGTCTTCGTTTATAATGACTTGTGTCGATATATTTATCTCCTAATATTTTGGCAGATGTTAAGTTTTTTTCTCTCTTCTGACGGGATATTCGCTCTTGAATCAAATGTGAGAAATCTTATTCCTGATTTCAATTCAGAAATAGACTTACATTGGTTTCTTTCTGTAGCAATATCATGTTCATCGAAATCTGCTCTTTTAATTCACACATTAATCAGTGTCATAAAGTCATAATGAATATATATATATATATATATATATATGAAACTGATCTGTTCAGTTGATCCAAGACAGAAGCTATAACTCTTACTACATGGATACTTCATGGACCGAGCATGTGAGCTATGATGAGATTTTGGAAAGAATCGCAACGAAAAGGACATTAATACTGAACATAAGGAAGAGACAACTAAAGTTCCTGGGACATGCATTGAGGAAGGAGGGCTTGGAGAATCTGTTACTAACAGGCCTGATAAAGGAGAAAAGAGACAAGGGAAAGCAGCGAATAACATATTTAAGGACCTGATCAGGTGGATGACGAAACGAGGGTTGCATGGTGTAACAGGAGAAAGCGTGCTAAGAGCCACCATGGACAGGGAGTTGTGGAAAGCGATTATCGCATACGTCCTGAAAGGACATGACACATAAAAGAAGAAGAATATGCATTAGATTACGATAACGCACTTTCCGCCCCGTTCAAACACTTCCTAGATAGAATATATTTCACTTTGAATTTGAGAATAAATAAGGAAATCGTAATCTGAGTAGCGTTGCTCTGTGTGACTAGCAAATACTTAATGTATAAAGAAAGTTAAAATGCATTTTGATGAATCATTCTCAAAATATATCTTTTATGATTAGGAACGCACTCATCTCACATTTTATTTTTAAAAGCTCGTGTAATTTCTATTTTTGCCGTGTTTAATTCACATCTGTTAGCATCCGATATAACTTTACCTCTGCTGAACGTAAACAGATTTCTTTTTTTTACGAATGTAATTAACGTCGTTTATCCGTCATTTTACTGTAACTACATGGAAATCTGCCTTTCCTTCAACAAACAATTCTTTCTCGTTTCACAACCAGTCATTCTATGGTGGCACATCTGATTATACACTAACGAGAATGTCATATATGTTCAAATAAATAGAAAATTGATATATATCCTATATCTTCGTATATATCATTTCTTACATCCTATTCTTACGCTAAGGGCAGTTAGCCAATAATTGTGTGGTTCTTATATCTTGTATTAGGCATACACTGGTAAAAATATTAAAAAAAAACTTTAAACAATGGTTAAGCATCTAACCCGCATGGCCATGTTTCAGAAAAACAATATGGGTTTTTGCTTCACCATGGTTGAATGATCTGGTAGTTGACACTTAATTTCGTAGGTTTACTATGGAAGCAATGTTCGGAAAAAAATTGTAAATGTTGAGAGAAATCTAAAAACCGGGATCTATATTTGTTTCCTACGATCTAAACATTTTCAAGACTACAAAGATGGAAATGTTTCTCAACATTACGTTCATCCTTGCACAACATCATGTGCAACAAAATGATGAAGATAAAGATGTTCAAATTTAGAAAAACTGGACAGCATCCAGTCCCAATTGCAATGTAACTAAACCGTTGTGGTGGGAACTTAAGAAGAAACTATTCCAAGTAAAAGACAGGTTTCTGAGTCGTGTAACACATGAGAAACTATCCCGGTCAGAATTTTCTGACCTTATTATAGTCAACACCACATCGAATTGAGAGTCATAATTGGATTAATGGCTGAAAAACTAATTGCTAATTACTTATTTTTACGCTTATCTTTGTAAATTTTCTGTAATGGCTGAAATTTTGTGATCTGGTAATTTATATGGACTTTTTTCACCATCAGTATGCTTATGATGCTCTGTTATTCAGAATAAATGTTAACAAATATTCTGTGATATGTTTTCTGCCACTGAAAGAATCTAAAATATACTGACAGAAGCATATAGTAAATCGGTTATAATTTGCTAGGTATAACTAACAAATATACTTCTCATGGTGTCGTAATATTGAACGTAGATTTCTATTTTCTGTAAAGATGAACTATTGCCAACATATTCCGTTCGTGACATTATCTGTATCAGTCTCTAAAAACATACCTTTAATGTCTCTAGTCTACTGTTCATCTGTGTGGAAACATTAAATCATTCGCTATCTTTTGACATTACGATACGCTTTCATGTATTCCGCCATTGTTTGATTTTTGTTCATTTCGCTGCTTGTTTCCTTCAGGTGTTTTTTTATTCTGGCCCCCATAGAGTCTGAATTCTTACATTTTTTCTTTATTCCTTTCCCATGCATATCTTTAATAAATTCTTTAGTAATTCTATGCTTTTATATTTTTTACCATTTCATAATGTTTAACGTATCCATGTTTTTCGCAGACTTATTTTCATTTTCATTTGTTTTATTTTCAGCTTTATAATCTTTATTAGTTTTTTTATTTATTCTTACAGTTTTTTAGTTTCTTAAATTTCATAATCTTTTTTAATTTTTAGCTATTCCATGTTGTTTCAGTTTTTCCAGTATTTTACTAATTAAATTTTAATTTTATTTTCACGTTTTATTTTCATTTTTGTCGCTTTTATTTTCAGCTTTATAATCTTTATTAATTCCACGTTACGTTTAATTTTTTTTACAGCTTTCCATTTTTTCAGTTGTTTTTAATATTTTTCTTCGATTAACATAGTTTAATTTGCTTAACTTATGATTATTTACACCGATTATAAGTATTGTGAAGACTGGTAGTTGTGTGAGGATCAGTTATGTATTCATATGTAGGTGGCAAGTTTCCAGTAGATATTCTGGTAAAACAGGAGAGTCAAGTTAAATGTGAATTGTTTAACCCTCTAGGGCCGTTCGTATCATATTTGATACAGTATTTCCCTATAAGGAAACATTTGGTATTTCCCTATAAGGAAACATTTGGTATTCATTGACTGAGCAGTCAGTACTGCTTTCATTTGAAATTTATAAAATATTTCTCTTAAAAAATTTTTCAGGAAAATATTTCTTTCAAGGCTTGTTTTCATACTGTATCAAATATGATACGAATGGCCCTAGAGGGTTAAATCACTATTTTATTAGAACACAAATTTTGTGTTATTTAATTTTTCTAAAATATTTTGTCCCATAACTTGTGCTGCTTTCTCTCACTTTTCTGTTAGAATATATATATATATATATATATATATATATAGTCATCCGCAGACAGACCTGTTTCGCTGTATCACAGCCCATCAGTACGGCTTAGATTCCGTTCGCTTCCTAACTCAGGATCGAAACCCGACCGAATCGGCGTCTGTCGGCGATTCTACCCCTAGGTATATATATATATATATATATATATATATATATATATATATATATATATATATATGACACTAGAGAAAGGGAAAAGTTGTTCTTACGGATATTACACCTGTAAATGACCATAAAACGGAAAGGAGATGAAAGACAAAATTTTTAACATATAAAATGAATACTGTTCTTTGAATTAAAAAATTGGAATGATAATAATTCTCAAAATTATAGACATTGACAGCGACATAATTTATTTATTTGTAGCCTGTGATATATTATATATCTGAAAATGATCAAATTGTCAAAAACTAAGAAGAAAATGGAATTTTTGGACGGAATTTTATTTTAAGTTGTTTTGAGTTTGATTTAATTTCATTTAACGATATACGGTTATTGTCGATTCCAGGAAAGTTGTTTTTTTGTAAATCAGATAAGCCGAAAAGATAACATATAATATGTTTGCATTTTGATGGGATTGGATTGACATGAATGGTAAGAACTGAAGTGATTGGTTGAAGCGATAGCGAACTGGGAATGAGAGAAATAGGGGAAATATGAAAATTGAATAAATAGGAAAAGGAATGAGAAAGAGATTTAAGAAAATATATGACGAAAAAATTAAATAATAAAAAAATCCTTGAAATATTTAGGCAAGATAAATCAATGTAAGCAGGAACATATATCAAACAGCAAATTGCAAAAGAAGATTATATATTATCATCCAATAAAATTGGATGCAAAATGGAGGAAATGTAGTAAAGAAAGTTTAGAAAATAGATAAAGTATAACAAGATGTCTTAAGATTTTGCAAAAATACGAGATAAGATTACAGTGTAAAATTCTTCCTTTTCTTGTTAGATGTTAGATGAAGAAATTGAGAAAATGCAGAAAAATAATTATTGCTGCAATTCAGGGCCTAAAATATAGAGTTCATTAAAAGAAATTATAAAATACAATGAAAAGAAATGACAAAATGAAATTTTAGTTGAAATAAAGAAATAATTTTACAGACAAAAGAAAGTATTTGAAAAAATACGAAAGTAAGAGAAAATGAAAATAAAATCTAAAATAAATCAGCAAAACAGAAAAAATGTAATTAAATTGTAAATAATAATAATAACAAAAATAAATAAAGAAAGAAAGGAAGGAAGGATGATTTAAAATGAGAGAACGATGAATAAACCACCAATTAAAATAAAGAAATAAATTCATATTTAATCAATCAAAAAATAAAAGCGAATGATAAAATAAGAAAGAATAAAGAAGAATGGATAGAAATGTGAAAGAAAGACGAAAAATAACAGCTAGAAATAAATAAAAAGGAATCAATAATGAACGAAAACGGAAGAAAGAAAAGGGAGGACTGTAAATAAAAATATTAAAGTCAAAAAATGACAGACAAAAATATTAAAGAAGAAGAAATGCCATAGATGAAACAAATGAAAGACATGAAAAAATATAAACAATATTTATGAAACAATAAAGCAGTTGAAGTAGGAATGGAAAAACGAAAAGAAAAAGAAAAAAAAACCTAAATCTAACTAAGACTAATTAAAAAAAGAAATCATAAATCTAAATGTTAAAATGAACAAAAATCTCTGTTTCTTCTATAAATACTTTCACGGCTTCTGCTCCGATGATCTTAGATCACTGGTGCCCCGTAGGTATGAATTTGCACGAGATACTAGATTAGCAATTAGGTCCTACTCTTTTACAGTGAAACAGATAAAATGTAACCACCATTTGTATTCTAACAGCTTTTTTCTCGCACTTCTCGCCTGTGGAATTCCCTTCCATATACCTGATTCTTCGACAGCTACAATCTCCAGGAATTTAAATGTACACCTCCTATCAAACTAAATCGCATCCGATCTCTCAAACACTCTTCCCACCTACCCAATCCCCATCCTCGTTATCCTCATCCGTCTATCACACTTCTTCCGACATTTCCTATAACTAACCACTCTTTATCATCACTTGCTTGGGGTGAAATGATTAAGTAAATAAAATAAAGAAAGAAAGAAAACATTCTTCTTCTTCTATGTGCCCTTTCCCTTCAGGACGTAGGCGATCATGGTTCTTCACGTCTCTCTATGCCTTGTGGTTCTTAGTATGTTTACTCCTGTTACTCCTGGCAACCCCCGTTCCCTCATCCATCTGATTAGGCCCTGCAAATATGTTATCCTCTGTCTCTATTTCCTTCTATCTGGCCAGTTAGTATCAGGTTCTCCAAGCTCTCCTTCCTTAATGCGTGTCCCAGGAACTTCAGTTGTCTCTTCCTGATGTTGAGTCTTAATTTACTTTTTGTTGCCATTCTTTCCAACACCTCATCGTTGCTTGCATGCTAAGTCCAAGATATACGCAGCATCCTTCTGTAGAACCACATTTACGCTGCTTCCAGTATTGTCCTCATTTTCGATGATATTGTCCAGCATTCGCTGTCGTATTGAAGAACTGATATCACATAGCTATCCAGCACTCATTTTTTTTGTTTCTACTGAAATTTTCCTGTGTGTTAGTACTTTACTCAGCTTCTGGAACGCGTCCTTTGCCATGCCAATTCGCCTTCGGAACTCTGTGAGGTACTTTCCATCTCCTGTTAGAACACTTCCTAGGTATTTAAATTTTGGTACTTGCTTGATTCTGGTATCCCCCACCTGTATTTGGCATTTTGGGTTGCACCTTTTGCTGATGACCATGCATTCAGTTTTCTTAAAGTTTATTTGTAGTCCTTTTTTGTCACTTTCCACCGCTACCTTCTGTAGGACGTCTTGTAGTTTCCTTTCCGTGTCTGCAATCAGCACGGTATCCTCTGCATACCTTATGCTGTTCAAGTTGTGTCCTCCAATAACAAATCCCGGCGTTTCATCTAGGGTCCTCAAAATATTCTCGCTGTACAAGCTGAACAAATCCGGCGAGAAGGCACATCCTAGTCTTACGCCTCTTTCTATGCTTAAAAACATTAAGGTGAAAGAAAACGTCACATAATAAATATCAGTCAGTTAAGTGTGATCTATGATACACGCTTTGGGCGAAAATATCTCGAAAAAGACATGACTGACTAGGTAGAAGATTTTCTATACTGCTTTTTAAAGTATAGCTGTAGGGAGAAGAGACGGATTGTATTAATAATTAGTAATTAGTAGGGGATCAGTTTATTACTTCATAATATTGGAAAACCGATCCTCCACTTTATGCCCAGTAGAAGCTTTAAATATGTTTCAGCTATTATCTTCATTAAGTCCAAAGTACAATGATAAACTAAGTCAACTGTCTATGAAAAAATCAGTGGAAACGAAATTCAAAGAATTTAGAAAAAAATGAGAAAATGTCGAAAATACATTTTTGATCACTTCACCTCTTGATCTTCTTTTATGTGCCATGTTCTTTCAGGATGTAGGCAATCATGTCTTTCCACATCTCCCTATACATGGCGGCTCTTTGCACGCTTTCTGAAGTTACAGCACGCAACATTCGTTCCGTCATCCACCTGAACAGCCCCTTCAAATATGTTATCCACTGCCTTCCTCTGTCTCTTTTCCGTTCTATCTAGCCTGTAAGTATCAGATTCTCCAAGCCTTTCTCCCTCATTGCATGTCCCTGAAACTTCAGTTGTCTCTTCCTGATGTTCAGTATACGTGATACACGCTTTAGGCGATCATGTCTCGAAAAAGACATGACTGACTGGGCAGGAGATTATCCTACATTAGGTAGACTGGTTGCAGACCAAGGCTATAGAACCAAATCTTTCATTTTATTTAACCTATAACTGGAGGAAGGGTCGGATTATTACCTTTTCCAAATATTTGTGCATAAGTGAATGCAAGATCTTCAACTGGAATTCGAACTCTGCTCCCCGATTTCTCGTTCCGAGTCGATATCCACTGCAGCACAGCGCACATCCGCATGAATATAAATAACTTCAAACTGAAATGCAAAATAAGCAATGAAATAATTAATGAAAACAATAGAACGAAAATATAAATTAAACTTAATGTAAAAAGAAAGAAACTCTAAATAAACTGAACTTTGAACAAAAACAATGAAACTAAAAAATAAGAGAAAGAAAAATAAGTACCATAATTGCATCAACTTCCAAAACTTTCATGTTCCATCTTCTTTCAGGACGTAGGCGTTCATGGCTTTCCACATCTCCCTATTTCTGGTGGCTCTTAGTACGCTTTCTCATGTTACACCACGCAAACATCGTCCCGTCATCCACGTGATCAGGCCCTTCATATATGTTATCTGTTCTTCTGTCTCTTTTCCCTCTATTTGGCCTGTAAGTATCAGCTTATCAGTCCTTCTTCCTCATTGCATACCCAAGGAATTTCAGATGTTTCTTGCTGATGCTCAATATTAATTTTCTTTCCGTTGTCATTCTTTCCAGCACCTCATCATTGCTCACCTGCTAGGTCTATGATATTCGCAGCATTCTTCTGTAGGACCACATTTCAGCTGTTTCAAGTCTGTCCTCATCTTTGATGCAGTGACACTAAAACGAAAAAAGAGAAAGAATAAGAAATACCATAATTGCATCAAATTCGAAAATACAATGATAAACTAAGTCAACTGTATATAAAAAAGTTAGTGGAAACAAAGTTAAAAGTATTTATAAAAAATGAGAAAATGTAGAAAATACATTTTTTATCAATTCAGCTCTAGCAAGGCAATAAGCTCACTAAGACGCAAGAAGTTATTGAATGTTAGAGAAAATGGCCAAAACATACAATAAGGGGATAAAATAATAATGATGAAGATGACAAAAGATACGGATTGTCATTGCATTTAAATTTGAAATATAAATTTTGACTGGGAAGCAAGAAGCCAGAAGATTGTACAAAAAGCAAAAATACATTAAAATCTGGCAGTGTAAATAAACAACGAAATAAAATATCAAACCTCATAGTACTAAGGGAAAGATGAAGGACGTTATGAACTCAAATGCGCGGAGATTCGGTACGAATATTAACAATCATCGTCAGTAGCTGAGAATAAGCAAGTAAAGCTGATCTGGGATACAGTCGTCTTGACCAAAATAGAGCGAGAAGAGCCATCGCTCTGTTTCACACTTTTTACAAAAGGGCAGCCATGCATAGGTCCTGATAGATGTTGTGTTAAGGTGAGACATGTATAGCGTGATTGCAAAAGAGGCGCTGATACAGACATCGTTTCAATCATTTTACTCCAAGCAAGGCAAAAAATGCAACTAAGATGCAATAAATTATTAAATATTAGAGAATATGAGGATACAAAATGAATAAGAATTAAGACAAAAGTTAAAGATTGGCATATCATTTACTTTTTTTAAAAATAAATGTTGACTGGACAACAAGAAACTGGGAGAGAGTTCCAAAAGTGTGAAAATACCAAAGTATAAAATACCACAGTACAAATAATGTAAAATAAATTTAACAAGAGAGCACTGCATATCGTTACTTTTGAGGCTGGTGAATTCCGGACAATGTGTATCTTTCCACCTCATAAGACACCAGGGAATTATTTTATATTAAGGAAGTTTGCATGTATCAGGTGAACGTGTTGTATCTCGGGTAGATTGTGAAATATTATCTTCATAAAATTTTACAGAATTCACTGACACAATATTTGTATATATTTATATATATATATATATTATATTATGTCGTGATTGTTGAAACTCGCATTAATACAGATAATTGTTCAATCATTACACTCCAAGAAAGGCAGTAAAGCCACTAAGATGCAAGAATTTGCTGTGTATTAGAAAGTATATGAAAACACTACTATTAAGTGTAGTGGAAATAAACGAATAAGTCTTAATAAGGCAGAAAATAACGATTGACATTGCATTTATATATCTAAATATCAACATTTTGGAAAGGAAAAATCCGGAAGAGATTTGCAAAATCAAGAAGTGCGAGCTAAAGTTTCAGCGTAAAAGTTACGGTTATATGTAGCCATTTACACTATACAATAATGGAAAATTACCGCCAAGCCACTACTGCGCTTACATTCATAAAGTCTAGATATTATTCATTCAAACAATTACCATGACATTAATTATAGAAATAACAAAGTGTTGGGGCCTCGGTCATGCTTTGTCATTTGCGAGAAGAAAAATGTTCATTGAGAAAATGAATGCTATTTTGTAGTAAGATTGCTCGTAGAGGAATGTAGGTATTTGAAATGTCCGCAGAAGTTTAGAGTTCATGGATAGTAAAGACTTTGTTTCTTCCACCTTTTAGTAGATCTCGACAGATTGAGAGAAAGAGAAGGCAAAACAAATAAAGGAGTAGTTTTTTAATACATGTGTCCGTTTCTTTAGCGGCGTGGTATGAAAAATGATGAAAAGAAAATTGGCTGCAAAAGTGAGTCAGTTTGAGGTTTCTTGCTTACATCATGGTGAGGTGTCAGCAAACAGCTTCACCTGACTGACTGACTGACTGATTGTGACCGGTTAGAAGCCATCCTTAAATATCGAATAGAGTCACGTGGGGTGGCTCCAAGAACGATTTTTTCTATAGCTCTGGAAAAAACCGTTTCTCAAACGTATTTTGAATTTTGCGATTTAATAACCAATCGGGATGCAGAGTTCAGCTTTTCACACTGACTTGTGAAAACGAGAGCTTTTTGCCGTTTGAATTATTTTTGTGGGGGTGCAATTTATTTTGTGCGTTTTAGTTGTTTGATGGATTATATAGGATTTGTATTCTATAAAAGGGAAGCTACATTATGGCGGTGAGAACGAGACCAGAACAGATAATGTAGCAATATTCAAAGCAGATTTGATCGATAGTCTTATACATATGTACGATAGATTCTGGTGTGAAAAGACCATGGTCTAACATAGAAGAACCACATTTATTACCCGCAGATTTACATTTGATTCAATAAACTCTTTCCATTACATCTGAGCTGGAAACTTTAGTCAGAGAAGACACAATGTGTCACATTCTAGGGGGCTAGCATCAGAGATGCTTATTGAAATATAAAACGTTAACTGTGATGAGTTCTCTCTTTTTTGAAGCATCAACATTAACAAGCCACTCCATGACCAACGTACCATCAGGTATTTTTAATATATCAGGTACTAATTTAGCTTTGTCAAACTGACTGCTAAGATTTACCGATAGGCCATGAGTAAATAATTGTGTAATTATCCTAGACCGGCTCTGTACGAGAAATTGTGAAGCTGCGTTCCAGTTGATTCCTTTGCATTCAGTTACGCGCAAATAACTATGGGAAAGGTATTAATCCGTTTCTTTCCTCCAGTTATGGGTTAAGTAACAGTACAGATTGGGTTCTATATCCTTGGCTAGCAACCAGTATGCCTCAAAAAGTAATGGCAGCCTACTACGGGATAATATTCTGAGCTGTCTCTCATGTCTCTTACGAAACATTATTGCCCAAGCGTGTATCACTTATGGCATGTAACTAACTGAATTAACCTAGATAAAGTGTTGAAAACCGATGACATCAGGAAGGTCAATTTTGAAAATTAGAAAAAATCTATGTCCAAGGATAGAACTCTGTTGGATATCTGCATTTATACAAAAAGATATAGAAGACTGGCCATTCAAGACAAATTTAATTTGTGATTTGGAAATATCCTAAACTTTCAAAATGTGAAGTTGACCAGTACGTTATATTCTGTCAAATATAGGTTATGCGCTGAAAATTTCAAAAGCTATCATTATGTTGATGCTATTTCAATGTGATATATGTGCTTGGAATAAACTTATCACACTCTGGTTGTAATTTGGGACATCATTGGCTTCATAATATTTGTGTCCCAACGTCGCTCTTTTGTTCTCCTCTTTCTTTAGTATTCTTTCTCTCTTCTCTTTCTGTTTCTCACTCATCGTTGGATAAATTGAATTGATGAACTTATCGCGACGGCGAGTGAATGATGTCAGCTCTTGGTGATAAATACGCCATTTGCTAAGTTGTTCACGACGGGAGATAAACTTTGAAACCTACTGTTGTTGGGAAAACAAATGGAAACCACATGGTCCAAACACAGAACACAATAGACACAATGGACCTGATTGTTTTCCATTCTGTAAATATTAAAAGTAAATCACTCTCGATTTCCTACCGTTCATACTCGTTATTTTATCAATATATGATATAATTCCTGCGTTGTGTATACTATCTTTTATAACACTGCGTTATATCAAATCTCCTTGGAGAAATGCATATGCAAATATTTTCTTTCCGTCGTCTTTCAGTTAGGTTAAAGTTTTAGTATATGATGAATATACTAATGCTTCTACTAGTGAACTGATGACTAGAGATTTATGTATTTCCAAGTACACTTATTAGGTCTGTTATCATGTATGTACTTCTTGCTTTACCATTCCATTAAGTGTGATATGGGGGCATGTCATGAAGAATATTCAACCTGTGCTATTCAAGTAACAATTCGTAACATCCTCGGGCATTATCATATACCTGCAATTTTTGTAAGATTTTATAGAGAATACTAGTGTTAAAGCTGTTTTTTATGTTAGATCTAACTTACAAGATTTAACTGGGGCTAGTCTGAAAAATGAAATATCATTATTAGTCGCACCTCATACTCAAAAAACTTTGGCAATGTCCACATTATCATAACTCCAAGTTTCTAGATCTCTCGACCAAAGGCATAATTTATATAGTTTGTCGTTCCTATTATCTTTGATATATTTAGCTGTTCATTTTAATTGAATCACGTGACCGCAAATCTTCTAAATTTAATTTGCATTAAATTTTTAAACACATACTTTTAGTGTTTCGCCTTTTGCACTCGCCCACTGACATCCATTTGATTCATGATTTGCAGAGTATAAATAAAATAAAAGTATATTCAATTCTGTTAGTGAAAGTGTTTAATAGAAATCTATCTTAATATCATTCATTTTACACAAATCGAACGTCTTCTGCTACCAATACTTGCATGGTTACCTGTCTATTGATAATCTCGTTCCACTTTTTTCCTATATGTAAGATTACTATTCCATGTATTCTATGTAAAATTATTCACAATTTTTTGAAATTAAAAGTAAAATATTACCATTATTTCACTAATTTTTACATGAATATGTTACAGTAGATATGAATTATACATACTTTGCAATTATGTTATGCATAAAACTAATTTACAATGAATTCACAAAAATGATTTTTTTAACGAACCCTTTGTAATGATATCTTTTGAAATACAGGATTAAAATCTGTTTTCTTAGTGAAAAAATTGCAATGAAAGTTTGTAGTTGAATTATTTACACTGCATTTTGCAGGCATAATTATCCAAAATAATTGACATGAAATATATCGATTGGAACGATAATAGTCTTACCTTATCAAAAGATGTACATTAATTCATAATTGTAGACAGATTCAAATCTCCATTCATATGCTTACAGAACATATTATCCAGACCGTGTTTCTATCACAATAATATTTCAACATTATTTTTCAATAAAACCATCAGAAATGGATTTTTATCATAAATATAATAAACCTACATTGCCAGTAATATTCACATTAATTCACAATCACAAAAGAAACTTTTTCCGTCCTCACAATGCGTATTATGATTATTTTAACTGTATGTATTCTAACAACAACATAACACTTTTCTTTCCGTAAAGTTTGCATTAATTTCTGATCATACAAATCTAAATTCTTTCCTATTTCTATGCATATCTATGGCATAATTTTTTTTAGCACATTTGCATTATACTTAGAATAGCCTTTTCTGCAAGTCATGCTTACACTAATATAACATTCAATGACCACATATAACATTTTTCACCCTTATTTCAATATACTGACAATACTATTATCTATTCACTTAATATATGTGTGGGAATATTAAAAATTTGAAAAGAAATGATTTCATAGCGACTTAAAGAGAATATCCACCCCAACCTCAGAGGGTTGGATGCTTTACCAGACTTTAGTAATA
This sequence comes from Ascarosepion bandense, assembly GCA_037127315.1. Classification (NCBI taxonomy): domain Eukaryota; kingdom Metazoa; phylum Mollusca; class Cephalopoda; order Sepiida; family Sepiidae; genus Ascarosepion; species Ascarosepion bandense. The sequence goes on from JBBBDQ010000755.1 coordinate 706,768, forward strand.
GGGTCGATCTAGAATCATTTTATACTAGCTTGTACACATAAAAAAACATATTTATAACTAAGCACTATACGAAATTTTGACCATGGCCATGATTTAAAAAAAATGCTAATTCTCATAGACTTTATTTTCAAAGAGACTGTGTAGTTACCACATTACCAATATATTCGTGTTGAACATACAATAAGCCAATTGAACAAAGACGTCTTTGTCAAACAGGCTGTAATGTTTTTACAGTTGCGTTTACTCTATATACATCTTGGGAATCACTCGAGGTAGATAGTTACGTAATATGAAAAACATTATGGGCATAAGTGATGCTGACCTTAGACGTGAGTAGTTTATACGATACTATTTTTGAAGGTAAAAACGGTTCCACTGGGTAAGATGCTCGGGTTGAAACTGCTCGATGACAGCTTTCTCCTTCCCAAATGGACGCGAAGGGTTAGTGTTATGGTTAGGATTAGACCTTTTGCTAAAATGTGAATGATATGGCGGGATTTGTTTAGATAGAGTCCAATGAAGATGATTAGTAAAGAAGGACGGATATAAAAAATAGTTTTTGTAGTAAAGACCGGTTTCATTTTTGAACAAATATTTGCATACAATATTCTAGAATTCACCCAAGACAAATCTTGAGAAACATACAAGTTATAATTTAACAGATTAAATTGTAATAAAAGAGTAGATTTGTACGTCAGTTGATATTATTTGGCGACATATCAGTCACTCTATATCGTCTTTTTAGTATAAAAATTATTATCATACTTGATTTAATATTTTTGTGTGTTTAATGATTTGTTCATAGCTGGTACACGAACTAGTGCTACAATCTTGGGTCAGAGTGAATCTGAGAATAACAGCGATTAAAAGGTTGTTTTACGTTCGTTAAAACCTCTAATCTCCCGATCAGCTTCCTAGACCATTATTTAATTCTGAAAGGAGGTGGTAAAAAATAATTTATGAGGAACAGAAGAATAGGTAATGATTGACTCCAAAATGTAATAAATGTAGTGTTTAGGAAACAATCGAGGCAATAGACATTTTCGAAATATGTAAGTTATTGGGTAAACGCTGAGTGAATCTTTTTCGTCGTTTGGAAAACGGTAAACAGTGGGAATGAAGACGATTCCTCTTCGTAAAGATAGAATGCCGTAATATACAATTAAATGCTTGAATTGATACAGCTAACGAATAGACTTTATCAGGCTTAAATATTAGCGATAGAGAAACGATAGCCATGTAACGCTTCGTACTTCTGAAAACATTATAGAGTGTGTTTAATGCTCCCTAACATTTCAGTCAGGTGAGCACCATACATGATAAACACTTTGAGCGATCTGAGCGATCAGGTCTCGAAAAATACCTGACTGGCTGGGCACAGGATTATCCCACAGTTGGTCGCTATTACTTTCTGCGGCAGACAGATTGCCAGCCAAGGCTGCAGAAACCGATCTGTCCTATTATTTAACCTATATATATATATATATATATATATATATATATATATATAATTTTATTATTTAGTTTTTGGTCTTAACTTAATTAGACCCGTACGCGGTTACATTAAAAGTGTTCAATACAATTATATTGGGAAATGTTTTACTATTTGTAAACGGGTTTTATTACGCAATTATACTGTAACTAAATGTAACACTACCAAAAATACTTATTAGGATCATAAAACTATGTATGAAAACTTTATAATTTCTAATTTTGAAATTTATTGGTAAGATTAGATATTTTAAATCGCCTGAAATTAATACCTTTCCCAAGGGTAGTGTCGTGTAAGTAATTGCAACGAATTCAACTGGAATTCGAACTCGGATCTCCCATTCTTGTTCCGAGCAGATATCTGTTGTACCAAGGCTCACATGTAAGCAGCTGAAATATAAATGTATGAGATCGTGTTGCAAGTATTGTACAGCGCTTAAATTGAAAGAGTATAGGCACCGTAGCAAAGAGATTAGTGAAGCAATTACCATTGTAATTATTTTTAGAACAGTCGCATTTAGTGCAAAAGTGATGGAACCCGAGACTAAATAGGGCCGAAAATATAGCCGATTCTTTGCTTGATTTGTCAAAGAACTCTAGGTAAATGGCAAGATAACCGGCAGCCCTATTCTAAGCAGGGGTTAGTGATATACTTATAGATATGTAAGATTAATTATGTCGAGAAAAATTATTTTGCACGACACAGTGAACCAACTTAACTCTTGTAAATCTATCCATGGTAGATAGTGTCAGATAATTCTTGGAGAGACAAGTCTACCAGTATGTTCTTTGATTCCTTGTTATCACACTGACAGTCTCAGGGAATAACAGATGTGAGGCAAGTAACTAGTAATGAAATAAGTTCAAACGTTTTTTCTGTACTCTAAATAATTACTATTCTCACGAACAATATATTAAACAATATTAATTATTTTTACATTAATGACTTTATGTATACAACTTCCAGAATAACTTAGGGCCCAAAAATCTGGCAAGGACTTAACCACTTTTCTGTTTTACCAAACATATATTGACCTTTAAAATCTTCAAGAAACAGAGTTAAATAATCTTGTTTAGTTGAAGAATTTCCAAATATTTTATTCGGCCTTGTTATAAAACAAGTCGTTTCTAAGTGCGTAGAATGTAAACAAAATTACCTGAAACGAAATCATGTGTAAAATAACTATGAGAAAGCTGACGAAAAATAATATATCAAACGTTCGTGGAGCCTTTGTTTTTTTTCTGTTTTTTTTGTTTTTTGCAATTCGCTATATTTTTAGTTTCAAAAATATATTTCGCAAACTGAAAATTATCTCAGTTACTGCAAAACATATTCGTATTAAAATCTAAATGTAAGTGTATCAAAACCTTTGTTTGAAAAGAAAACTGTCGATTATAAGAAAGCTGTTTATTGAAGAATCTTTTATGCTAATATATTTAATGTTTTAGTGAACGATAACGCTTCACACCTTACATCTCAATAAATATGAATTGTTATTTTTCTTGAAAATATATAGATTAGGTTTAATTTACTTTATAAACGGTTTAACTTCGGAGAGGACCATTATTCAAAGTTACCACATCCCAGTCTAACACGTTATTTTAAAAACATAGCTTGATATAATCACTGATTCCAGATGACATTATGTGAGCACAACCTAATTTACCAGAACTAGAAATTATCCTAGCTATTCTCTTTTACAGATAATTTGGGGAAATGAAATATATATAGGAGATCTCTTTCAGGACAAGAGAGAGAAACCGACGATACACAATGAGACTGACTACCGGAAATATTAAAATCCGAAGTGAAAGCTGTTTTGGCCAAACTAAATAAAAAAAGAAGCAGAACCAGGCGATATTTTAATAGAGATGATGGAAGCCTTAGACGATTTCTGCGTAGGCAATTTTTTTTTGATATGTCATGTTCATTCAGGACCTTTTTTGACATTTTGGGTTTTCTTTTTGCAGATGACTATTCATGAAGTTTTCTTGAAGTTTATGCGTAATCCATTTTTCTCAATTTCTTTTGCTACCTTCTGTAGGAGGTCCTGCATCCTCCCTTCCATTGTCTTTTATTAGCACTGTAACATCTGTGTATCTTACAATGTTGAGAATGTGGCAGCCAATGACACATCTTGGCAAAGGTTTTATTTATCTCAAAATCGTTTCTATGTATAAGTTGAATATATCCGGCGAGAAAACAAATTCTTCTCTCACACCCGTTTCTATTTCTGCTGAACTACATTCGTATCCGTACGCAGTTGGTTTGGTGTCAATATATATTCTTTATAATCTTAATCTTTTTTCCAAAAATGATAAGGTTGTAGAGCATCTCGATCACGCATTTGTGCTGTACTTTGTCAAAGGTCTTTGCGTAGTCTATAAAGCACAGACGTAGTTCCTTCTGCATTTCTATTGCTCTTTTAAATCGCATTAATACCGCATTCTTTTTTCCTGTAACTTTAACAAAACTACACTGTTATTGTCCTGTCTCTGGGCCAATTTTCCTGCGCAAATAATGAATTAAATCTAAAATAGTAGCGATAAACCGCATGACCTAAGAAACCAGGCGCAAAAGAATGTGAACGCCATTGAATCATCAGTTTAATGAGTCACATAAATCTCATCATTCGAATTCTGATGAATGGAGTGCGCAGCGGAATGAGGCCTAAAACAGGACAAGAACAGTGCGATTTCCTCAAGGACACAGAAACTAAGAACGCAATATTTATGGTCAGAATGCTATCAGAACAGAGGAAACAGTTTCAGAAGGACGTGTATCTAGGCAAGGACATTCGGTAAAGTACGCCACAGAGTTTTGATAGAGATTCTCAGCAAACTGAACAAATTCTGAAAAGACATTAGAGAAATCAATAGCATGTATTGGCTGCAAACTGCCGGCATACGAATAGGAAACGAATAAGTAGATACACAATGATAGAAAGCTGTGTAAGACAATGATGTGTCGTATCTCCAGATCTATTCAACCTATAAAACGAGACAATTCTGAGAGCTCTGGAAGTCTTGCCAGTATTTGTCGTTGGTGTCCACAATTTGAAAAATATAAGATACAATGTTGATAGCAAACAAGTCAACAGAATTGTACAGAAGTTAGCTCATGAAAGCTGAAAGAAAGGGATCTATATAAACGACAAGTAAACGGAATGCATGATCATCAATAAAAAGAGGATCCCAAACTACCGCCTATAGGCCAGGACTATTAAAATCGATCTAATAAGAAGTACGCCTATAAAGCAATATATCTGTATACTTTTTGCTGTTTTTTTTTTTTCATTTTTCTCTCGGTTTAGAAAGCTTTAATAAAAGAATTATATTTTAAAATTTGAAAATATATATTAATGCATAAATGTGCTGAATATCACGAGTAGAACGTATATAGCGTTGACGTAATTTGAGTGCAGTGTGCTACAGGCTGGATCTTAAGATTCAAACCCTGTGTGTGGAACTAGTTAATGAACTAAATTTTCTCGCATTAGAACTAGCAATTAATTCAATAATTTCTTCATATTAGCGAAAAAGTAAGCCAAAAGATGCTGATGGTAAGATGTAGATTTCTCTGTGAGAACTAAAAAAGATCAGTTTCGTTTTGCAGGTTTTGATTTAACAATCAATTTCTTGTTTTCAGTTAACAATAGATTGGAGGATATTTTTTGGAATCACCTGCCAATTTCATCTCATCGAACCGACGTTAACCGACAAATTAATGCAAAAAATAAAATAAAATAAAGATATATCCTATAAGACAACATCGATTTCGGAGTTTGATAAGAATGATAAGACCTGATAAAAATTCTACTAGAAACACAATAACTTTTCAACATGTAAAGATGATTAACATATAAAACAGTCAAACGACTTGGAGATATAAAAAAACAATCGTTTCTTCTTCAGTCTTCTCATGTACGTCTTTAAAATTTATTTCTTTAAAAAATAACTGTTAACAGGTCAGCAGTTAAATTAGAGATACCGTTTGTTTGAAAGAAATCACCGCAAGATGAGAAGAGGCCGTTAGGTAAAGAGACGAACTATATCAGACGATTTCTAACAAGCAAGAAAAGCAACAAGGACATTTAAAGGAACAGTGCACGTGCTTCATGGGTATCTAGTTATACGAAATCAGAATTCAAAAGCATGCCAAAGATAAAAAAATAGAATTGTTAGACACTTTACAAGAGCAAACATGTTTTTTCAGCTGAGAACGATAATACTACGAATACTACGAATTGAGTGAAGAGTTGAATAATAGTAGATTTACTCATATTTAAGACATTGTTACAACTTTGCCTCTAGACTTGGGAACTATACAAGTTAGGGGCTGTACGAATACACATTCTTTCAGGTAATAGATGTTCTGTGACACTAAATTTGCTTATTTTCTTGCTCTGCCTGAAATTATTAACAAAGTAAAAAAACTTGAAAATATCTTATTTCTTATTATATATAAGGTAAGAAATCGCAATTACATCAGGACCTAATTTTAAATCATTTTAAATAAGTAGTTTATTTTATTTATGTATACAACTTACGGATAATATAAGAGGAATTTTATTTTATTTTAATTTTTCTTGAATTTCTGTAATATTTTATTTTTATTTTGATCAGCTATTAGATGAAAGAAATATGTGTGCATTGAGATGTAAATATAACAAAATATGATAGTGAAAATATCATAAACGTTAATATTAATGTATTTTCCACCTTTTGAAAATATATCTTGACGTTGAATCGAACATCAATATTAAGAAATGTCAATCACCCTATTTGACAAACTTACTGAGATATTAACGCACTAAGTCACCCGACCTCTCACATTTCATTCAGTTCAACCACTTGTTTGTCAAATGATTAAATATTTGACTCACTCACTCGATCTCCTCCACACTCTCCCAGTCACCCTTTCAGTCACATAATAACTCATTTTTTCTCTCATTTATCCTACTCACGATTTTGTTAAGCGACATTTCAAATGGCGCTAAAAAAGCAGCGTTTCCTGTGAAGCAATATTGCATGTGTACAAAAGAATTATATATATATATATATATATATATATATATATATATATATATATGTGTGTGTGTGTGTGTGTGTGTGTGTGTGTGTGTGTGTGTGTGTGTGTGCATTTATTAAAACGTGTTTCATTATAATCAGGTGACAAGGTCAGGTTGTTTAATTTTTTTTGTTGTTTTCAAATCTTTGAAAGAATTTGAACATCCGGATCAAAATTGTGGAAGCGTGATTTAATGTTTGACTGATTTAATGTGAGGAATTGGATCAGTGAGTGAATGAGTGAATACTTCAAAACAAGCGTGTTTTAACGAGTAAAATTTGTTACTACACAATGAGATTCTATATCTTTGTTGCTGGCTATCAGGAAAAATATTTCATATTTCTTTCATATTTGGTTACGTAAAAATGTGATTTTTTAGGGTATTTTGAAAAGATGCAGGGAATATATAAATCTTTCTGATATTTTACAACCTGTAAATGTGGCACTATATTTTCACAATACCGGGTTGGCCGATGGTTTCGTGATTACCACATGGTCCAGACTGGTTGTTCTCTGATTCCTTCCGCGCCCACGTTGTTTCTTAAGATCTGGGAAAGTGGGGGATGGTTACATTTCAGTCGATGGAGTGTTGAATTTGGCGTCGGAGTATTAGTTGCCACACCATCAAAGAAATGACGAAAAGCGTTTTGTTATAAACAGTAACAAATATTTATTTACCCTGGTATACATTAATTTCTTATCAAGTTAAAAAAAACAGCGCTAGGTGAGGGGTGAATGTAGTTGACTGGCGGGAAAAGTTTGCTTAGCTCGAAGAAATCTTAACTGCAATTAATCAGTGTCAATGATGGAGTATGCAGTGGCAACGGATTCGCTTCTGGGTAGCGAAGAATGAATTGACTCGATTTTTGCTCTGGGTTTTCTCTATTTATGGGCCCGAATTCCGAATAATTAGCTCCTGATTTGTCAGCCAATAGGGATCACCGGCCAATGGCTATCGTCGTAACAACCCCCCTGGGTTGCATCTGATTGGTTTTGATAATCATCCAATTCGTCGCAGTCATCGGGGTGGGCTAACAAAAAGTAAGCCCTGTGGTTGGTTGATCAATGATTTATTACCTTGTGCCATTCTTGCACTCAATCCCCGAGTGAAGCAACCCACCTGCTTGCTACGTTCAAAATATGTTTATATTTTGAAATTAAAGTAATTTTTGATAGGTCATTACACTGCAGAATGTTTTGTTTTAGTGACAGTTTATAGGTCAGCCTTCCGCTTGGGTCTAGATATCCTTATACTTAATGACCCCGGTTTGCTACACCTGGTTCTTAAAAATGATGGATACTGAGAATGAGCTTATTTTTATAATGGTTTAATAAAATAATTATTATCATGATTTAATTAATTATCATTTAATTAATTTTCATTTAATTAATTTCGCCAGTGAACTTTTGGACATTTAAATGAAAGTGTCATATAAATAGATATATCTAGAACTATTGACAGCCAATATTTGGGATAAGTGCATACAGGTAAGTGCATACAGGTAAGTGCATACAGGTAAGTGCTGATCAATTACGAGTTTGTGTGGCTTCTGTATAATAAACTTTCTTTAAGTATTATTATTTAACATACAAAATAACCCTGCTATTTTCAAATTGATTTAATGATTAAAATAACAAATGCCTGTTGTAAAAAGCAACATTTTGCATATTTCTTTAAGTTTTATATAAAATAATCGACTTTTTAGATCGCTCTGCGTTTGCGAGATGTATAGTTTCAAGAGAAAACACTTCAAAACCTTGGGATTTGTTTGCAGATGTAACTATTTATGCATGGCCAGGTATGCATTGCATGCTCAAGTATAAGAAATCCTAATAAATTATTATTCACTGTTAAATCTATATGAAAATATTTCTTACAAATATTTTTACCGCAAATTCTTATAAAATTAAATCAAAGAAATCAATAAACGCAGATTATGGCATAAGTCAATGTATTTAAAAAAAAATCACTTTGTTCAGATTTCATCAATTCCTTTGCGAAATTCAGTTAAACGTAGAGTGTATGATTTCTGAAAGGACAATACAAATGAAGAAGGACTTATACCTATGTTTTATTGATTATTTAAAGGCGTTTGACAAAATATGCCATAAAAATTGATGGATTTGCTTGACAGCCTCGACATATTTGGAAAAAAAACTAAGAGTAATCAAGAATCTCCACTGGCGGCAAACTGCCTGCATACGGACAGGCAACGAATTCAGCATGTACAGCAATGACGAGGTTTTGAATAGGATAGAGACGACATTGAAAATTAATACTGAGCATCAGGAAGAGACAACTAAAGTTCCTGTGATATGCAGTGAGGAAGGAGGGCTTGGAGAAAATGTTACTAACAGGCTAGATAGAGGGGGAAAGAGACAGGGGAAAACATCAGATAACATATTTGAAGGACCTGGTCAGGTAGATAACAGAACGAGGTTTTAATGGTGCAACAGGAAAATGCTTGCTCACATCCACGAAGGATAGGGAGTTGTGGAAAGCCATGATCACCTACGTCCTGAAAGGACATGGCATATAAAAGAAGATATAAATCTTGACATAAATATTAGCAATGTAATCAACAATAGTAAATATTATGAGGATTTCGACACAGGTCAGCGTGTTGTAAAATATTATAATTCCTAAAATTTCTATTTGTGTATTTCTTTGAGTAGTTGCGGTCTACCTAGAAATTGTCAAAACATAGTTAGTTTCAAGACAGCTAAGAAAATTACATAAGTCATATACTGGCATAACGATATACGTTAATGTCATGAGTGACGTCGTTTTTAGAACGCTTCAATAGCACAATGATGCATAAAAAACAAAGGCTGAAAGCATTAAACCATTTACAACTATTCTACTCATTTGTATATATTTATTTAAATCCGGATATTGTCCTATATGCCATCAATTTTAGGGTGTATGTTCTAATTTATTTGATAGTTTTTGATAAAAATATCGGCAACTATCTTCTTTTAATATATAATGAACTATAGTATCTTGGTATTATTTAGACATTTCTTCATAGGTTAATAAAAGTATTTTGCTTGCTATAAATGCATGTATTAAATGCATATAACTGCTTGAAGATTCGGGAAATGACACGTAAACTTACGGTATAATGCGGTACTTCTGCGACCAATATGAGTAGGGACAAGATCGCGCGCACACACACACACACACACACACACACACACACACACACACATATATATATATATATATATACATATATATATGAAATTATTTATTGGAACATTATTTTTGATCGATAATTGTATTTAAGTAGATATTCTGTTTATAACCAAACAGTATATATATAAACAACCAACAATTTAAAACTATTTCAAATTGTCGGTCGTTCATAGTCATTTCGTTAATCATCGTTATATATATATATATATATATATATATATATATAGCTAGATAGATAGATAGATAGATAGATAGATAGATAGATAGATAGATAGATAGATTATTTGTGACACGGTTCATCCGTTAGTACTTCATCGGACTGGAATTCTTGTCGTTGTTGAGGCTACACATGTGCAGGAACGAGAGACGCTGGTAGTTTAAAAAAATAAACATATTTTAAAAGTAATTTTGTGAACTCTAGTTAATTTCATTTAGATTCTTTCCTTTTTAGCGTCCATCCTCATTGTTATCAAATATCCCTTATAAAACCTTCTCAAAACCGGTGAAACCTTGTAAGAATGTCGAAGTAAAATTACGGTTGGTGATTAAAGCATTTTATTGAGATTTTTGTCTTGATGTATTATTTTCTTTCTTCATTAGAGTAGCATTATTATGGCAAAATTTGGATCAGTTACGTTGTACAAACATTACATTTTGATTGTTGTTTTTTAAATATTTTGTGTTTTTATATTTTTATGTTAAACATTTTGAGGTTTCTCCAATAAATTATTCCTGGCAATCCGTGCAGTTCTGAATTGTGGACTCTTTATTTATATTGATTATGTCTTTTATTGTTTTTTTTCCTATAGTTCTGACAACATCATGCTAAGTTAAGATAATATCTTCACAGTTCTATTTATGACAGTGTTTTTCTGTAGAATATTATAATCTTTTTATTCCTTGGGTGTTTCTGGAAGAATATATTTTTCTTTTTTAGATTATTTTATGAGCCTTTTATTTTGCATTGAATATGAAATAGATTATGAAAGCATCTTTAAAGTATTTTTAATATATCTCGGCTATTCGTGTAAATATTTACGGCTGCAAATTTGGAGTGCTTTAAAGGAGGAGTCCAATGATCATTCTAGTTTATATATTGTTGCTATGATACGAATAGGAGTTTAGTAGATCATGTTTACTAGTTGATCTTTTATAGACACTATGTTTTAGGTTGCTGTTAACTTCGTATAACATGATTTCTAATAAAGTTAACGTATTGTTTCCTCCAATTCGTATGTAAATTCTATTGCGCGTTCGACTTTGTTAAACTTATCTACATGACCCGGTAATCAGTATCATGGGGGTATATTAATAGAGCATTTTCAATATTCGGAAACAGTTGATTATAATATATTTTCGAAAAAATCAGATTAGGGAAATTTTAAGAAGATACACATCATCACACCAGTGATAAGAATCCAATTTTCTTTTTTAAAACATTTTTATTGAATATATAATAGTATTGATTACTGATGAGATAGCAAATTTATTTTATTGCTTTAACTATTGTTAAGTAGAGGCTAATAATTTGTTAGACATATTTGTTTCCCTTTGTTTGCTAACAAGGTTACATGAATTGTTTATATGTGATAGAAATATTGTTCCAAGGAGAGTAGTTCGAATTTTTTCTTCTGATTCTAGATAGGTTGAGGTAGGGTGTTACCTATTCTTGAAATGATAAAGCGCACCATTCCTAGGGGCTTAGGGAGACCGTAATATTTATGCGTTCTATAGTGGTATTCTATGATTGTTTTCGAATGTGTTAGCATCGTTGAGTAGCGAGTTAATTTTTAATACATGTATTTTTGTCCACGATCAAAGGCCTCTCTTTTATCAGAAGAAATGATGTGTATTTCCTTACTTCTCGTTAGATCCTTTAGTGTATGTAGATATCTCAGGGTAATGTGTGGTGATACCGAGCAAAAGGGATGGACCGGATGTTAGCGCTTTTATGACAAAAAAGCAAATGACCAAAAGTCGTCGTTGCGCATCCGGGTTCACGTAGATGTTCCGGTTGAAAACTAAAACTTAATTAAATATTTCCAGTTCGTGAGGCTAGGCGAATTTTATTTATCAGCCAATGGGAAGCCCAGAATCAAATACAAGTGTGAAATCCCAAGAGGTCTGCTGTGATCCAAAAAGAAGATATAAAATGCGGATGCAGAAAGCTTTGACAAGCAGACCGACTCGAGGAAAAGAGTAATTAGTATCTCCCTTGACCTAAGATAATCGGCTACTATGCTCGCCTACCCCTCACCTATCTTTCCTTCTTCCCTTCCTCAAAAACTAGTTATTGACCTAAGCATCAAAGACATTCCTTACATTCCCGCTCCCCACATCCTAAGCATTAATTCTCTTTCAGTATTATATTGCCATGAACATTTTAACCACTGTTGGATCTATATTTCATGTATTACTTTAATTGTAAAAACCTTAATTGATATGTGTATATATAAAATGTTATTTTCAACTCAATTTGCTTTTCTTGATTTTATAATCATTTTATGACTCATAGTGGGCTATCTACAACAAGGCCAAATTCCGTTAATCTTCAACAATATAAAACTACCCATCACTAGGACGGACTCTCCACTACTAACAGAAAAGGAATAGATAAACTGTCCCTATAAATGTATTTTTGTTACTGGTTTCTGTACTAGAAGTTATTACACCTCAAATAAAACTTTTTCTGAAATCAAAATCGTTTCTCTTGAAAAAATTAATAATAGTATCCACTATGTTTCTTTTGCGGATTCCCGTGAAAAAAAATTAAACCGATACTGCGGGCATCTAATTCTGTATTAGAAAGCTTTCTACCACATAGATATTATTTTAAATTAGGCTTTCGACTATATTTCCATTTGATGATACTCTATATGTTGTTGAGTTTTTCTTTCATTTCCGTGTTTTCATTGACACTCGTTTGTTTGACAGTTTAGTGTAAATGAGTCATTTCCGGCTTCGTGACAAGGAACTTTTTGCTGATTTTCATGATGGCAGTTCTAGATTTTTACTAACATTTCTAGTTCTTCGGAAAATTACATTTTAAGAAATCACATGAGTATGAGAAAAAGGTTTTATGTGATTTTCTGAGTAAGTTGTGTCGCATAGTGGGATGTATGTTTTATCAATGAACTTCAGCAAATAACATTTTCTGTTTCTAAATGATTTGGAAGAGTGTGCTTTTTAATAATTTGGTATCTTTCCCTGTCGATGATAGGATATGCGATAGCAGTATATATATTTATATATCAAGGGAAAAATGAAAAAAAATAATTGTCATGCTTTTTGTGCGTCAGAGTTCATTGGACTATTTGTTAACTTGGTTGTGACTTCAAATGCGCAGGAACGACAGACGCTGGTAGTTTCGAAATATATATTTATGATAAAAATATACTATAAAAGCATGCTGTATGTATGAGTTAAAAGGAAAATATCAGTGACAGAGCCTATATAAATATAAAAGTAGACACTGGAGTTAACATCCAGACACGAAAGTCTATTTCATTATATGCCATCAAAATCCATGGTTAAAATACTTTATTTTATATAATATTCATCCATTCAAAATTGCTTTGCGCACTGATGTGGACGAACGAATGCATTTTTTTACACACTCCTGATCAAAATTTTAAGATCACTTAAAAATCATTAAAAAGAAATATTTTTTTACGGATATATTTTAAACTCCTACCACTTAAGGTTACCAATACGACAATCTAAAAGGTTATGGAAACAAAAAGCTGTATTCCAAACATTTTATTTAGAGATTTACATTTTTATAAAATGAGGCGATTTATGCATGATCAAAATTATAAGACCAGGGGTATAAATTGTTAGATCTATGGTAATTCCAATGTTTTTAGTTCAGTTAGAGATTAACAATCACTGCGTAAACGTGTTACCATGCCTAAAGCAAGCAAACTTACCAAAGTTGAGCGTTCTCGGGCGGGTTGTTGGTTGTGGGTTTGCGTATTTTCACAGCAGATTCCATGTATGATTAAATAAATCACAAATATTAGGCGAGGATCTTTTTAATAAAATCTCTTTATACTTACGAATAATTTTTCGTATATTGTAATTGAATGATCTGAGAAAAGTGCTCTAACATTTTAAGCTGAGTTGGGTTTTCAATTTCTAAACTTTTTAAGTACTTTTAGTTTTCTTTTAAGATCATCTTCAGGTGTGCAAATGGTAACAAAACATAACGAGAAAACTCTATTGCTATATTACTGCTTTTTTCTGCTTTAAATTAAACAATTCACATGCATGCTTAGCGTTCGTGAACGTGAAAATTATCCACTATATAAGTTTTTGTATTGGAATGTCATGGTCATTTAAGTATAAAAGCATAAAAAAACTGATCTTGTTATAAATATTTAAAAATATTGCTACAGTATTCGTAGCTGATTCTATAAAGTGACGGCTTAAATTTTTTAATGTATATTGCTTCCAGGATCTGTAGTTTGATCTTGTTGTCTTATTGGTGACGGACAGTTATCTTGTCAATCATTTTTTTATTGTGAATGCAAATAGCAATTTTGTTGTAGATGTCTCGAAATAGAAGATTTAACAGACATGTGTTATGTAAAATGATCTTCTTTATATAGTTGTCGTAAATCTAACACATATCTTTTTTTTTGTCGGAGATATATTCTCTCAATAAAGATTTGAATTGATACGTAATGTTGTTTTTATCTAATACATAGTAGAAAATGAAGAGTTATTAAGAATAATTAGATTGGTAGTATTGTATTTTTATAATAAATTATCAATTTTAATTTTTGTTAGGATCACTGAACTAAAAAATACTAAGTAAACTCTCATTAATAAGGAATATCTAAAAATATTGTAGATTAACAATAAAGACAATATATCAAAAACCTCAGAACTCATCGAACAGAATGTCGTACTTATTTATTTATAAATGGAAATTTGTGTGTGTGTGTCTGTCTGTGTGTGTCTCCGTTACCTATAGACTCCGAAACGGCTGAACCGATTTTCTTGGAAATTTACACAATTGTACTATAAGCGTCTGCGAATGTTCCTATCTAGGTTTTGTGTCGAGGTACACCCGATAAATATCGAAAATCGATAATCGATAAATTGGATTATAGAAGGGGTGGTCCGTTTTTGATCAAATCTAATACACTCCTAGACAAATACATAAAAAAAAGATATTCAGAAGTTTCAAGGTTTCAGTTCTTACAACAATAGTGCAGAATAACGATTATATATATATATATATATATATATATATATATATATATATATATATATATATATATAAAGCAAGATGTTTGTGTGTGTGTCTGTTTATGTACCTGTATGTCTGTATTTTATTCAGCCCTAAAATAGCTTGTGCTTCGGGTTTGGCTCTAAGTAGGAATAATTATACTTAGTAGTCTCAGCCATGATACCATTTACCCAGAGGACTTATTTAGCCTTTAAAAATCAGTTTACGACGAAAAAAGTTTATTTGATATCGATACTAGGAAATCAAAATTTGACTTACATCCATTCATTTTCCTTTCAGTCTACAGTTTCGCATTAACTGGAAACATTTTCGTGCCAACGTCCAAAGAGTCTGAGCTACAGGAACATGGATTAGTTTTAAAGCTTTCATTACACCAGAGCAACGCCTGCTAGTCCTAAATATATTTAAAATCTATATTGCAAACAGATGGACGATAACGACAAAAACAGTGAGTAAACTCATTCGTATTAATATATCTTCCATAAAACCTAAAGAGTTGTGAGTTAAATAGCTAGTTTCACACAAATAAGTAAGAGAGTTGAGTTAACAAGAGAGAGCTACATGACTTCCTAAATGGAATGAGAAATAAAGCGCCTGTTGAAAAATTCCTGGTATTTAAAGAAGGACAGTGAGTAGAATGACCAAAACTTCATAATCATGGCAATAAAGCTAAGGATAGCAGTCCAAACAATGTATAAAACATAAAAATTAAAAAAAAGAAGAAGATAAGGAATATATTATTGATTACTTTGTGTTATCGTCTTATCAACCCATTATAGTTTATTTACGGCCAGGGCATATATTTGTATTGTAATAATAACACATCACTCTATAAGTTCTGAACCTGACATATGGATGTTACCACTAACAAAAGATTCGTATGATTTTTATTAAGTACTAAACATCAAACGGTACTTAATAAAATTTGGGCCCAATCAGATTGTTAGTTTACAGTTATTTAAGTGTAGCTACTGTTGCAAATATTTAAAACAATGGAAAAATCTGAACTTTGTGTGTTGATAAAGCATTGCTTTCTGATCGGAATATTACTGTCCAAGCAAAGCAATGGTTTCAATAAGTGTTATTCAACTGTTATTTCATAAGTGTTATTCAAACTCTGGTCTAATGGGAAAATCGGTTAAGGGGTGCTATGTTGACTTTATACGCATTCGTACAGACAAAAATTATGCTGAACGCTCACGTGGCCCATCTATCCTATTCTCCACATCTTGCCTACAGCGACTACTGGCTGTTTGCCGACCACAAAGGAATGCTCCAGGGAAAGACATTTGGCTTCAATGAGAAAGTGAAATCTGAAACTGAGGAGAATTTTAAGGCCAAAGACAAGTCGTTCTAAAAGAATAGAACCGAATCGTTAGAAAAGTGTTGGTATATATATATATATATATATATATATATATATATATATATGTGTGTGTGTGTGTGTGTGTGTGTGTGTCAGCCCAGATGTGGATTATTTGGATGAATAAAGTCGAATTTTGCGTAAAGGTTGTTGTTTTATTTGTTAGGACAGGGGTTTATTGAGTGATGTGTTATTTAATAGATAATTATGGTTTCCCAGTTAACGTCGTAATATTGGACAATTACATGAAAAAGAAGAGGTGGATTTCTGTATCTCACAATGCTATTTGCGCATGAGTTAGTATAAAGAAATATAATTTGATCTCTTCTATCGGATGTTTAATTCCTCTCAGTTATTCATTGCAAAACCCACGCACCTATGCATAAAACGGCAAGAAATCACACATATATTTAGTGATCATGTTTGACATTGCTTCACACGCGAGTGTTTCGAAATAATGTAACCGGAAGACAGACTAAGAATGGCGACAGATGAAGAAAAAAATAAATTATTAAGTAAAAAGAGATTACAAAACAAATGACAAATTTGAAAAGCACAAAAAGTATCGATAAACCGTGAAGGAATTTGAAAAATGAAGTTCAATAACAAAATATACATCCATTAGAATAAGACGAAGAGATACGATAAGGATAAAAATAAAGTAAGATGGTTAAAGATAACGCGATATGTTTGTTTGACTAAGTAATAAGGAAGTAAATTAATATTCAAGCAGATACGAAATACCAAAAGGAGAAAAATGTTTAATTGGATACACGGAATGTACCAAACCTGTTAAGTATAAAACAATATAAACGAATCTCCCTATCAAGTAACCATCACAGACAATCGCTCCTATTCCTCATTAGCATGAATCAGGCTAGTCTCCCAGAAAGTAAAGCACTGCACCTCCTCGAGTTAACACTAAAAACAGACTTCAAGTGGAATGACTAAATAGAATCCATAGCTAAATCCGCTGATAAGAAAATCGGTTCTCTGTGCAGGGCCTGGAGGTTTCTCTCGTCAGAAACAATCCTGCACATATATAAATCTACCATCCGCCCGTGCATTGAATACTACTGCCATATCTGGTCTGGTGCTCCCGCTATCCACCTAAGGTCGCTTGACAAAATTGAACGGATAATCTGTAATGTGATCGATCTCGACTTGGTAGTTCAGACACATTCACTTTCTCACCGGCAAAATGTGGCTTCCCTCTGTCTCTTCTACAAATACGTTCAGGGCTTCTGTACTGATGAACTTAGCTCACTGGTGCGTCCTATATATAAATTTACTCGAGCTACAAGATTAGCAAATACGTCCCACCATTTTACTGTGAAACCAATAAAATGTAAACGCAAAATCTATTCCAATAGCTTTTCTCGCACTTCTCGTCTATGGAATTCCCTTCCGTTTACTTGCTTTCCCTTCAGCTACAATCTTCAAGAATTCAAATGTAAAGCCAATAGTCATCTACTGCATTACTAATTTGCATTCTTTCTCTCGTGCTCTTTTCTCTGTGCACTTCACACTCATCAGTATTCTCATCCTTCTCTTACCAGCTTGCTGACATCCCCTCTAACTTGTCTCTCTTTTTCATAACTTTCCTCGTATGCAACCCCCTGCAAAACAGTGGTCGTCAAATGGCCCTCTTCGGGTTATATGATTATAAAAAAAACAAAAAATAATTAAAAGTAGAAAACCTATAGAAGTACTGTTGAGATACGAGAGTTGAAAAAACAGATTTAGAAGAAAACAATTTCTAAGAAACTGATGTAAAAAAACAGAGTTAGAAAAAACAGATAAAAGAAAAACTAAATCAAAATATTAAATATAGAAGTTAAATCGAAGGCAAAGAGACGACATAGGTATCCCCAATCACAAAGTTTAAGAGATGATAGGACTTTTAGTATATACCTTACTGTTTTACCTTACCATATTATCTATTACGTAATACGATTTGCTATCAATTTAGTAGTTAGCAGAAGACCTAAATTAAATTCATAAAATAGAGTTAACACAAGGAAAATCTCATCATAACAATTACAGTCAAAGTATTTATAGATGAATTAACAGGAAGCCACTTCATGGCAGTGGAAAATGACTGAAACTGAGTTGCCATATGAAAACAAAACATTTCAGATTATTCTATCAAGGATCTCAAAATACATAGCAGAAACACCAGACAAGACGTGATGGTAATTTTCAATATATGAATCAATGGTAAATTTATAAATGTCTAACCTGGAAAAGAGAAAAGGTTTAACACGACACAGTGGAATAAAATTCCCTTTAGTAAACCAAAAAATTGACCAAATATAATAAGTATACTCCATATCAGCGGAAGACTTACTTTAAAAAAGGATTTAATATCCCGGAAAAATACTTCAGCCATGTTTGGTGGAAGTCAAATGATATAATTAGCAAAATCATAGAGAGCATTGCAGTCAATGAAAACAAATATATATCTCCCAGAAAAGAAAAAAAATAACACAAATTATGGATATAAATAAAAAAAAAGGTAAAGGGAAATCTTATATAGAAAGAGGTAGAGGAAGTTAGACAACGGCATACAAAAGCACGTGTATGTTTAACTCCCATCTTATGGATGTTCAAACAGCATTAAGGCAGCCTTTATTTCAGTTTTTCATTAATCTCAGTTTTTCATGCTTCATGCGTCTGGTTCCTTTCTAGACATAAGCATTAAAACCTTCAAAAGATTTATACTTATTATAAATCTTTATAAGTTTTGACTTTTTTCCTTTCTCTCTCTTACTGTATTGCAAAGTATTTAGTTAGTTTACGCTAACTTTTTTATTGTCTATAGAATTGTCAAGACTATACATCGAAAACTGTTCTGTTATTTGTCCTAGAGATGGAAGGAGAAAAGACAGATTGATACTTTCCCAAATATATTTGCGCGTAAGTGAATGCAATAAATTTAACTGGAATTCGAACTCTGCTCTCCGACATCTCGTTCCTAGTCGATATTCACTTATTTTGCCTCAAGTCTCGTCGTCATGTTTGTAGACTCCCAGCACTTATGGCCAAACAGAATAATGATGTTACATACGTATTCACATAAAACATTTCTTTCTAACGAACTTTGACTGTCTTAGTTTTCTTAGATTTGTAAGTCATATTTTAGCATTACATATAGCTTTCGACTTTGGTGTCACATCACAGTTCTCTGATAAATCGATTCGCAGATATCCTCGTAATTCTAATCGCTTTATTTTTGCATTATCATTTCGTATTTCGCATAGTGGGTTATTCTTCTTACTAACAGCCATTAACTAATTAGGTTCAAACTTTAGCATCAACCTACATTCATCCGTAAAGGTTAAAGGTATCTGAAAAGAAAGAAAGAAGAAAGAAAGAAAACAAGCAAAACCAATAAAATATCAAAGGAAGAAATAAAAAAAGCAAGACAAAAAATAAAAGAATTGAATGATTAAAGAAATATAAGATTACAGAATGTCTGGTTGAGTGGTTAGTTGTTTAGTGGCCAAACAAATTACACTAGGCCAAGTGAAGTATCTTTGTCGGCTTGAGAGGTTTTCAGGGCAGGAATAAAAGGTTTGGAGACTTGAATAGTTCTTCTATTTGTTCTTCATCTGCAAGTACTGATGTGTAGTTCACTCATCCAGGCTCTGTAGGCGTTTATTTAACAGAAAAAAATAAATTAAAATGTGATCGTCTTTCAAGAAAGTCTAAGACGAACACTTTTCATTCTTTACAAAATATATGGGAGAAAGAAAAAATATCGCTACACTGATGCATTTGTTTTCAGATATTATAGATATCGAAATTAACACAAGCAAAGATGATTTAAATGATTATGAAATAATTTCGCAAAACCATACATTTTCGTTCTAGTCGAGCAGTGAAAAATCAGTGTTGTTACAAATTGGTTTGTTTTCTAAAGGTATAAATATGTTCAGTTTTTGACAATAAATATGTAAGCATGCTTTTGAATGAATGTCTTCGTTGTTTTTACTAAAACAACTCGTTGTAATATGATGTCTGTCTTCCTAAAACAAGTTTACATTTATATATATAAAAGGGAAGATGTTTGTGTATGTGAGTGTCTGTCTGTCTGCTTTTTATACAAATCCACAATTTTTATCAGATTCTCACCAAGCATTGCACAAACATCATTTCGGCTTCTGGTCACACGCTACGTATTATTCTGATTTCCCCCAGATTTCAGACATCGATACCCCGATATCCGATCAGGTCTGATCCAGATCAGGAATTCGGCCCTTTTATCGTGGCTCTTGCTGCAGAATTTTCTCTAAATTGGTAAAATTATACTTTTTAGTCACAAACATTAGTAGTTCTTCTCAGTGAATTCATTTTCCCGATATTGGAAATCGATACTCCCGATATTCTATCGAATCTGATCAAAAACCGATATATAGCCATCGATATGGCTCATTTTCTCCAATTTTATTCAGCCATTTTATTCTAGTTTTTGCTCTAAGTAGGTATAATTGTAGTTCTTAGTCTCAGCCACGATACCATTTACTTAGAGGACTTATTTCTTCTTCAAATTTCAATTTGCTACGCAAAACCTATTTGACATCGATATTGAAAATCTAAATTTGACTTACATCCATTCATTTTTCTTTCAATCTACGGTTTCGTTTTGACTGGAAACAACTGTTGCATTTTAGTCTTTCGTGACAACGTCCAAAGAGCCTGAGCTCCAGGACCATGGATTAGTTTTAAATCTTCCATTACACCCTCGCAACGCCGGGCTATATTGCTAGATCGCCCGGTTCACACTCCACCCACGTCTATTGAACAGGTGAAGAGGCTCATCCCTTGTTCCCTGTTTAGGATGTGGTTTCCGGCTTTCTATTTTTCAATATTTTCACTCTTTTCTTTCTTCTTTTTTTTAATTGGAGTAGATAGACTGAACTATCACTCGGTTCTCACCCCACCCACGTCTATTGAACAGGTGAAGAGGCTCATCACTTTTCCCTGTTTAGGATGTGGTTTCCGGATTTATCTTTTCCAATCCTTTCACTCTTACTTAACCCCCTACACATCAGTGGCGTTACCGCCTTGCTCGGTGTGATATGATTAAAAAAAGGTATCATAAATTGGTTGCTCGTGGCCGTTTTTATTTATCTATCTGTTTTACATTGATATGACTTTCTACGTTATATATCTCAATAATCCTACGGCAAAGAAGCTTTTCATTTACATAGTATTTATATAGACTGTGTTCGTCCCGTTTCTCATCATATTTCAATGTTACTACTAATGTTAAATCCAGGGTTGCAATATATATTTTCTGAGTTATGCATTTCTCCAGTTTTCCTCTGATTCCTTCAGGTCTGCTGCATCTTTTGTTCACTGCTTATGTCAATATTTTTCTCGTTCTACTGGCTGAGTCTTCTGTAAATTATTTTTCTTTCCTTTCTTCTTCTCCTTCTTCTTTGTGCCTTGTTCTTTCAGGACGTAGGCGAGCATGGCGTTATACGTCTCTCTATCCCTGGTGTCACTTAGCACTCTTTCTCCTGTAACACCGCGCAAACCCCGTTCTCTCATCAACCTGCTCATGCCTTTCATATATGTTATCCGCTGATTTCTTCTGTTGCTTTTTCCCTTATATCTGGCCTGTCTATATTAGGTTATCCAAGTCCTCCATTGCTTGTCTCAGGAACTTCAATTGTCGCTTCCTGATGCTCATTATTTCTTTCCTTTTCGTTTTCATCCCTTCAAAAACCTTATCCTTGCTCCATCTATGATATCCGCTGCATCCTTCTGTAAAACCGCATTTCAGCTGCTTGAAGTTTTTCCTTCATCTTTGATATTGTCCCGCCTTCACTGACATATTGAAGAACTGATATCCTATAGCAACCCAGTACTCTCTTTTTTTGTTAAGTTTCCTGTCTCTTAATCTCTTTGTCAGATTCTGGAATGCGTCCTTCGACATGCCAATTCGCCTTCGGATCTCTGTGTCACACTTTACGTCTTCTGTTAGAACACTTCTGTGACTATAACTCTATCACATCTTATTATATAAATCTCTGAAAGTGTAAAATTGATTTTCTAAGCTATAAGTTCAAGCCCTTGATCTTCTTTGACATCTATCGTAATAAGGCGTTACTCTCTTGTATCATCACTACACCTACTGCTACGAAGTATGGTTGACTCTGTCAGGCCACAGAGCTTGTTTCTAGTTAGAATTCCTATTGCATATTGCATATTTCAAAACTTTATTTATTCCGTACATTAAAAACTTGTCGATTGCTTCTGTTATTTATTTCAGGTTTCTCGAGAAAGATGAAAGGTGTTCTGCAAAGTAATTGATCCTGACTTATTATCTCGTCTTCAGTTACTTTCTCAACGATTAGATGTATCTTCCTTCTGACTCTTCTACACATATTTTCATGTCTTTCATTGGAAAAAGTTTCTTCCCTGACGCCCCGCTCATATAAAATTACTCGTGCTACTAGTTCGGCACCAAGGTTCCTGCCTTATAGCGTCAAAATAGTCAAATGTAACCGCCACTACTACTTTGTCAGTTTTTATTTTGCATTTCTCGCTTGTAGAACTCCCTTCAATATACTTGCTTTCCTGATAGTTACAATCTTCACAATTTAAATGCTATGTAAATCTCAATCTTCTATCTCCTTGATTCCAAACTTTCCCTTATCCTGTGGTGATAACGACCGAGTAAAAGCGAGGCACCTGATGTTAGCACCCTCACAATTAAAAAGCAAATAACCAAAAGTCGTCGGTGCGCATTCAGGGTCGCGCAGAGGTTCCGGTTGAAAAATAAAAATTAATTAAATATTAAATTTCCAGTTCGTGAGCCTACGCGAATTTTATTTATCGGCCAATGTGAATCCCAGAATCAAATACGGATATGAATTCCCAAATGATCACCTGCGATCCAAACGTCGAAATAAAAAGCCGATACAGAAAGCACACAGAAAGACAGACCCAGACTCGAGAGGGATGACTGTAATTAGTATCTCCCTTGACCAAGTCAAGAGAGATACTAATTACTATGCTCGCCTCCCTTCACCTCTTCTTACCTTTTTTCCTGTCTCAAAACTACTTACTGACCTAAGGAGCGAATATATCAAAGACATTCCTTACTTACAACGCTTCCACATTCCTAAGCATTAATTCTTTTTTCAGCATTTTGTTACCATGAACATTTTAACGTCCGTTGGACCTACACTTCAAGCATTACTTTAATTGTAAAAACCGTAATTGATATGTGTAAATATAAAATGTTATTTTTCAAATCAATTTGTTTTTCTTGATTTATAATCATTTTGTGACTTATAGTGGGCTATCTACAAAAGGCCAAATTTCGTCAATCTTCAACAATACACAGCTATCCTTCACTTGAACGGACTCTCCATTATAAACGTAAAAAGAATTTATAACCCACTATAATCCTTTCTTCAATATAAGTCGTATTTTCTTTATTTCTTCTTCCTTTCTTTGTAGCCCCCTGCTAACCAGTGACAGTCCTACATTTTGGTGGGGGGTGTAAAACGGTTATAAACAATACACTTACGATTCAGAAAAGATTAATCGTGGACTTCTATGATTGTTTTTGTAGCTTTAGCAATGTTTGTCTTTCTACAATGCTTTACTTTACCCATTCTGTCACCAATTTAAACAAATTCTTGGAAGCTTTGCTCAGTGTTTTAACTCCATACGTCCTCTGAGTGTCAATGTTTTCGAGCTGTTTTTACTCATTACGTGTTTTATATATTTCATTTGTCTCTTTCTGATTCTGTTTAGAAATTACATATTTGTTTTCTCTTCTCCCGGAACTTCTTGATTGAATACACTCTACGTCCACAGTATTCTTAGCTTATTTTTGTAGAACAGACTTTCTGATACATAGGTACTCACTAATATTGAAAGATTGCTATTACATAGCAGAACAGAAACATTTTCTTTATATTTTTACTAAATATTCCTGTTATTAAAAACTTTGCTTAGTTACTCAAAGGTATATTTCTGCATTTTAGTAAACATAATTAGAACTAAATAGATTATGCACAGCAGTTTAGCACAGCTTTCTTTTTTCAAACTCCCAGTTATTAAATACGTTTGTATTTTAGAAGTCATCTTATTCTACACTATTTACACTGTTATGTCATAAATAGATTTCTTGTAATAAATAGTCCTTTATTTATGACTTCTTTTACTATTTTGTTGTGGGATTCAATTAAGTTTACTTTTTTGCATTCAATATAAATACATTTTTAGCAAATATAGCAAATATTATGGATAATAAATAATAACATACTCTTATTGATAAATAGATTTCCAAAATCTGTTGAGAGTTAGTTACTGCAACAACAGGTCACTAAATAGAGATTAATATATCTTAAACAATCAGCAAAGAGACCGATAATTGTTTTAACCATTTAATATATAACAGCAACAAAATATATATGCTGCAATTCAGTGAATAGAATTGAACTTATTAATATCTGAATCTCTCAAAATGCTTGTAGTTTTGTGCTATTTTTTACAATGCTATCCGAATGTATGCGTATTAACTGGAACGACTGGGATAATTAATTATACAAAACGTCAAATATATGCACTTTCAGAAGTTTGAATTCTAAGTTTATCTTCTATATCTTATTTGCTTTTGGAAGACTATATAGTAGAGATTCTTCTATGTTAACAATGATGGCCAAGGTATCGTTCTAAAAAATAATCTCAATGGAAAGTTTTGTTTAAAATTTTGTTTCATTATTTTCTTCTGAGGAAATATGTCATTCATCTAATGTATTATGATCACATATCTGAAATGTCATTCGTGCTAACAAAGGTCAAGAGTTGCATATTTTTCTAAAACAATTTTATACCAGGTTTGTAGTCTTTCTTTTTATTTAAAAGAACATTGAAATGAATAATGAAAGTGTTTTTGTTCAGGAAGTAAGATTTTTCTTCAGTAGACGACTGTGTAAGTATAACAGTAAATAAAAGTACAAGTGATTCTAGTGAAACTGGTATGATTTTCTTGCAAAGAACGAAATAATATTTTCTACATTGTGGACTCTGATACCAAAAGATTTTATAGACAGAATGTTATCGTTTATTTACGTTTCGTTTCTTGTAATAAAGGTGCTGAAAATATTTAAAACTGATATATTTCTGAAATATTTCACACGAACATAATTCTGATCCTAAAAAATCTGAACAAAATGGAAAAACTGTTTTTAGCTTACGAAACAAAATAAAAAGTAAGGAATAAATTCAATTTAATATGACTTCATGAAAAGAAATATTAAAACTGATTTGAATAGATTTTCTTAGAAATTACTTTTAATATAATGAAATGATATTTGTTATGATTTTTGGTAGAATGGATCATCATAGTCTCATTACATTTGTCATTTATCGCTATACACCTATTGAAGTCAATATCTTAATAAGGAAAAAAACTGAAAAATTAACGTCAGAATGATGTAGCGTATATTTCAGGCTATAAGGACATACTTAGTAAGCTTAGCATAGAAATAAATAAAATTGGTTTTGCAATTCAGGGAGAGATATATTTTCTGTGAGGTTCTCCATGAATATATCAATATTTTCTTAATTCTTTTTATCCCTTTAAGAAATACTGGAATAACAACCATTTTACTGATCTATTTTTCAAAGAGCTAAGTTAATTGTTTTTATAGACGTGTTTATAAAACCGTATGATCATGTATATAGAATAGTATCAACGTTCTTTGATATCATTTATTTCTCTCTCATGTCGGGTAAAAACTATGCTTTTTTCGGTATTCTTGGTTTGCTGTTAGAGACAATACTATAGTTCGTTGTTTAATTGAGAGAAAAAATACACGGCTGGACGGCAAAAATATTCACAGACCGACTTCTGAAATAATGTTTCTGGAAGTGTAAATTATTTCATGCGTTAAGTTCAACACTTTCTCTCAATAACAGCATTGCGTCGTGCAAGGTAAAGTATTTTATTACTGTTAAAAGAAACTTTAAACATGACATCGTGTGTTATAGAATACCTGAAGAAAACAGATTTGGGCCTTAAAGAACCTTATTGCAGACATAGTTACTACATTGGAGATGAGGCTCCCTGTTTATCAACAGTTCAAAAATGGGTGCTGACTGTAGAAAGGGAAATAAAAATATTGAAAATAATCCAAGATCTTGAAGTCAGGCATCTGCTACAAATGAGAAAAAAACATTGATGCTTTTCACCGTATATTTATGGATGACTATAAATTCAATCACCAATGATACAGTATTTATAGAAAAAATTAATTAACTACAAGGTTCAAAATCCATTAACCGTAGATGCTCACATATAGAATTGTAAAATTGGTGAGATGCGAGGAGGAATAGAAGAGAATTTAAAATGAGATTAAGGGAGATAACTAATGATTAACACTTGAAAGAAGTGGGTTAAGTTTGTAAAATTTAGGAAATAATTCATGCAAGTATGTTTCCCAAAGTGACAGTTCTTGACAAAAAAAAATCTAAATATATCTAAGTATAAAAAAATAATACATTTTTAACTGAATGCTTTAGCACTGCCAATCAAACACCCGAATCCTGTAGGGTCTCTTGCGATAAGTTTAATATCTTCTTCAGTATTGTTATATAATTAATTCCTTTGCTCTCTTATTTGGAAAAGTATTGGGTTTGAAAGACTCATTTATTTTTTATGACATCTCGCCCTATGCATGATTTTACAGTAACATAAAATGGAAAAGGAAAAAAAAAAGAAAAGGGAAAGATTTACTGGAGGTTTCTAAAAAGGATGAAATAAAGTTGGGAATCAAAAAAGTAGAAAATAACAAATGACGTTGCAATTCGCTGTTTGAAGAGTGTAGCTATGTGTTGTGGATTCTGGGCGAGGAACTACACAAAATAATGAATAGCAAAACAGATATTTGAGAGAGAATAATAAGTTGTATGAAATGCAAAGATACAAACATGAACGCAGGTTAGTAATACAGAAATACGATTAGTAAATATATATATATATATATATATATATATAAGTCTTTGAAGTGGAGCTGTGCTGGATTAGTATGTCTGTGTAATACTATTCTGACTGAGTGGATCTCACAGCTACTATGACTATTGACGCGACGCGGTATGAATCTATGAAACTCTGGTATCCATCGGTATTTACAGTAACCTACGGATCTCATAGGGTACTGTCAATGGCAGGAATATATGTATACTCAAGTCGTCTATTATCATAGAAAAAGGGGGTATCCCACAACACAACCATGGAAGAGAATTCCTCAGGCGAGAAGTGCGAGAGAAGAAACTGTGAGAGGAGAAGCAGCAATTACATTTGATTTTTAGAGTGATATTTAGTTGCTAATCTACTACCAGGTGTAAATTCAGGTGGGCGGAACACCAGGTAACTCGTTGGAGTAGAGGTCGTGATAATATCTGTAGAAAAAACAGAGGTAAGCCACGCCCTGTTATTGGGAATGTTACTGAAGTCGCGCTGCATGTTGGGATAGATTATATTGCAAATCTTTCTTTGGATTTTTTCTAGATCTCCGAGATGAATAGCAGAAGCACCACACCAGACGTGGCAACAGTAATCAATGCACTGACGAATGGTATTTTTGCAAATGTGCAAGATGGATTCTGAAGAAAAACAATTATTATTCTTAGCATTATATATAGCTAGTCGTTTGTTGGAGTCGTACCACTAGATGTTTTTAGGACAGTGAGGCCAATGAGACGGAGTGTGTTGCTGTGTGGAAGACTAGAGTTTTTCATAAAGATGGAATGTAGGAATATTTCTCTATTGTAATTAAGAGAGAGAAAGAAAGAGGGAGACAGAGCAGCTTCGTTTTGCAAGCATTAAAATTTACGAGCCACTTGTTACCCTAATCTATCAGAGATTAGGAATTATTTTCAAGGGCAGTAGGTTTACTTTATCAGTATTGTCAGCTTTCTTATCGAGACGAGAGTAAATGGTAGTGTGATCTGAATAGATTCGTACTGGGAAATCATTGATAAAGTTCAGGAAAAACGTAAGACCTACAATAGAGCCTTGATGCATACCGCGGTTCATATGAAATAATTCTACCAGTTCTCCTGGGTCTAAATTATTCTCAATTTTATTTGCTAAGAAGTTTTTATCATACAGATTGGCTATTTTATATTCTTTCGTTGTATATGTTTATTTATTTATAGGTTGACCTCTAACAAAATTTTGAACAATTTTCATTGTATATCACTAGTAAATGAATTTATTGCTAAGAGTTTCTATAATTTTCCTATGATCATTTGAGAGATATATAAGAATATGTTATTAACGTTTCGATCATTTAAACATGTTTTCTTGTTTTATTTGATAAGTGCATTAATGTAATATAGGTCACTAGGGAGATATTAATTAAAATCTTTATTTATTGATTTGTAAGTTAATAGTTTAATTTTAATATTATAAGGGTTTCGAGTTAAAATCATTTCTAGTTCTTGAATTGCGTCCAAAATAATTTAAAACGTCGATCAAGTTTCATTAATTTTTATATTTATGTAGAGCCACTTCCGTATTTTTAATTATTATTTATAAATTATCCACACAGTCATTAAGTTTTATGTTTGAGAATAAAAGATTTCTTTTCAGAACATAATTCTCTAGAAGATATCAGATAATAATAAAAATAATATTAAATAAAATGATTGTGTTTTATGTTTGTAAATTATGAAGCAGATCATTATAAATTGAATAAATTGGCAACGAAAAATATTAAAGACAAAGGACAGGTTCTGAGATAATCGGAAAAAAGCGACGCACCTACCTACTCTTCAAAGAGTAGGGAAGACATTTGATAGTGGGAGATGATAGTGTAACGCCATAATACGTATTCATGTGTATGTATTACTGTCGTGCCAGAAATTAATACTAATGGCTGCTTTGAATTTAAAGCACACTGTGGAATTTGATGAATTACAAAAAGGAGTAGATGGAGAATATTGATGTTTCGTTGAAAGGTTTTTGCATTGATCGAACTGTAGAATAAAACCAAGATGTCACAAATCCGGAAAGATTAAAGTGTATTAAGAATATCTTCCTCAAATCTCAAGCTCATGCGATTATCTGTTTATGCAAGTGCAAAATTTAGAAACACATTTCTTCAAATACGCTGTTGATAAACTAGCTCAATCGCTCTTTTTAATGTTGTGTGGAAAATCAGTTCATAAATGAAACTACGACATATGAGTTAGGATTAAACAAGTCAGAATGCGCTGGAAACTAATCAGGAAAATGTCCACAAAATGCAGTGAAATGGCAAAAAACATTTTCCACCATCGATAGACCAAGAATGTGGAATACGGCAATATCGGCAGACAATCGCTTGAATTGTATAAATATACAAACCATATCTCAAATGGTCCTTTTAATGGTTGGCACTCACTGGATGGTCTCTAGGGAAACTGGCTTTGTCGCAAGAGGCATAAGGCAGTAGCAGAGTCACTTTGAACAGCTCCAAGGTAGAAAAGGTGTTAAGAGTTGAAATATGATGATCATCATAGGAACAAAAAACAAAACTAAATGTCACAGAAGATGTAATAATAATTAAATTTTGCATTTTCTATTAAAATATTTATTATCATAATAATATTTATAATCTCATCGATTTTGTTAATTATCCAGTCTTTTTTAGTTCACAGTAGTTGTCAGTTAAGTTTCATACGTGATACACACGGCGGCGACAATGTGTCTTTAGAGACATGATTGAGTGGGCATAAGATTCTTCCGCAGTAGGTTGCCATTACATTCTGCGGTAGACTAGTTGCTAGCCAAGGCTGTAGAACTCAATCTGTCCTGTAATTTAACCCAGTCACTAGAAAGAGGAAACGGATAATATCTTTCCCCGGGTATTTGTGCGTAAGTGAATACAAGGAATTCAACTGGAATTTAAACTCGGCTTCCTAGCCGATACCCACTACACCACAAAACACATCCTCACAGTAGTAGTTATTTCATATTTCAATTTATTTTCATAGACAATAGCTCACATTAATTAATAATGGCAAAACTATTTATATTTTTTTATCATTTCACCCCAAGCAAGGCATTCCACTGCCATTATTGCGCTGGGGTAACACAAAGGAAGGTGGTGAGAAAGAATTGTTAGATATTGGAAATGTCAGAAGGAGGGTGATAGACGGGTATGGATGTAGATGGAAAGAGTGTTTCAGAGAATGGATGCGTGTTAGTGTGTTAGAGGTGTCTATTGGCCTTACATTTAAACTCCTGGAGATTATAGCTGTCGGGGAAGCAAGTATGTGGAAGGGAATTCCACAGGCGGGAAGTGCGAGAAAAGAAGCTGTTGGAGTAGAAATTGCGGTTACATTTTATCGGTTTCACTGTTAAAGTGTGGGACCTAGTTGCTAATCTAGTATCTCGTGCAAATTCGTAGCTAGGGGGCACCAGTGCTCTAAGTTCATCGGAGCAGAAGCCGTGAAAGTATTTATAGAAGAGGCACAGGGAAGCCACGTCAGGGTGGTGAGAGAGTAACTACAGATGGTCTGCCAAGTCGGTATCGATCACATAACAGATTCACCGTTGTATTTTGTCGAGAATCCCGAGGAGAATAACAGGGGAACCGGACCAGATGTGGCAGCAGTATTCAATAAACGGGCGGATGGCATTTTTTATTTTCCTACCTAAGAAGACTATATATTGATTCTTAAAGACTCACATTGAAATTGAATTGACAAGAAATAGACACGAATATATACTATTTAGATTCAGACTGTTACTTTCATCTTTGTTGATTTCATCACAACGTTTCGGATTTCTCGGGTGTATATTCATCAGGGTAACTTACAGGTGATTATGAACTGAACACTTTATTCTACGAGGTTAGACTGTTCTCGTACCACTGCCCTTAACTATAGATATCTCTCAATTTATAATCTTTTAGTTCAACTTATTTATCCTTCCACTGAATTCACGAAGCCACTGTCTCGTGCAGTAACAGTTTAGTTCGGGAATTTGGGGAAAAATTGATTGTAAATTCAATTCCTTGGTTCGGGTAGTGTGTAATTGAACTCTGTCTAAATTAGCGAGGAATAACTATGCAATCCTGCAAATAAAAAAAACAATTATTATGTAGTAAAATGAGAACAGTTTTGACTTGTGAATTAAACTAAGATTCAGTTCAGCAAAGGTTCAAGTAGCTATAAACCTGAGAGAGCTCGTGGGGTACAACGAAAGTCAAGTCTTGATAAGGTCAGCAAAGCTGAGAGCAGTAATCCGAATCTAATGTGTTCAAATAATTATGCCCTCATTCAAGACCTTCAGACATAAATATTTTTTCAACCATATAGATATATGGCAATATCAAGTTGAATACACCGGTTCTCGTCCGACCACCTAAGTTAAGCAACAGCAGGTGTTGCAAGCGTCTATTAATGGATGTGCGTTTTGGTGCAGTGGATATTGACTCGGAATGACAAATCGGGGAGCCGAGTTCGAAATCCAGTTGAATTCTTCGCATTCACTTACGCGCAAGAACCATTGGGAAAGGTATTAATCCTTTCCTCCAGTTATGGGTTAAATAATAAAACAGATTGTTTCTATAGCCTTGGCTGGCAACCAGTGTACCGTAGAATGCAATGGCAACCTACAGCGGAATAATCGTCAGCCATGTGTCTTTCGAAACATTATCGCCCAAAGCGTGTATCACGTATGGCACTTAATTGACTGAAATATATGAGAAGTGTTCTAACAGGTAAGACACTTACATTCGAAGGCGTATTGACATGGTCAATTATGAGTTTTAAAAGCTTATCATAGTATAGAGAGACAGGATAATTTCGTTGGGAATGAATAAAAGAGTGGTGGGCTGCGATGTGATGGACACTCACATCAAAGACTTGAAGCAACTGAAATGTGGTTCTATCGATAAACGTTGAGTATACCATGAACTGAACATGTGAGCAACTACGAATTTGTTTAAAAGTATATAAACGAAGAAGAACATTTCTCTTAACTTCAGGATGATATAGCTGAAGTTTCTGGGACATGTAATGACGAATGAGCGCTTGGGGAATCTAATACATTCAGGACAGGTGAACGGAAAAAGAGACGAGAAAAAACACCGCGTGGATACTTGATGGACTTGAGTAATTGAATGGCAGCGTAGTGCTTGGGGAATATAGCAAGTGGTGTTAAAATCTACAAGGGATAGAAGGATGTAGATGACCATGTACGCCTACGGCGTGAAGGAACATAGCGGTGGAAAAAGAAAATGCTCTTAGGGTCAAGTGACATTTTCAATGTCCACTGCTTTTATTTTTACATATATAACCTATATTTACTCAGATGATGATTATTTCTTTTAAAGATCAATCAGCGTAAAACGTAAGACGAGGAAGAGAAGTTTATAAAAAAAATGGTTAGTAGTAAGGACTGCCCCTAAACTAAACAAGTTTGTATTTTGGTGTTTTAGAAAGTGTTCGCAAAAGAGATTGTTCTAAAACTCAGTAGCTCTTTCGAAAACAAACTTTCAAATTAAAATTAATGAAAACTAATCAAGTTTTTCTTAGTTAAAAAGAAACAAGTAGATAATCGGGAAAGGTTTTTAACTTGAAACTATTTTAATTGTAAATTATCAGTTTAAAAATCAATAAATAAAGATTTTAATTCATCTTTTCCTTGTGACATGTATTACATTAATGAACTTATCAAGTAAAATAATTAGCATCATATTCCTATATGATCGATTCGTAAATAATTCATTCTTATCAACTTAATCCAGAAGGAAAGATGATAATTCACCCAGTGAATTTATCAAGCTGGGTTTTGCCTGAAATGTTCTCAGGTAATGGAATTACCGATAGATTAGCGATTATATTCCGACGTTAAGGAAACAGAAATAGTTTTGGAAAATATTTAACTCTCACCATAAAAACTCAACAAAAAATACATTTTCAGTGCTTGTTTACATTAATTAAAGATTAAAACATTCACTTGTTTGTTGATAAACTACATTTCTAAATAAATGTAAATGTTTCGCAGATATAAGAGGGTCATTCAATAAATAAGGTAAATTTTTCGGTATAAGGGACTCTAATACAGATAGTAGCTTACTTTTTTAAATTTTTTTCCTTTACTTCTTTTTCAAAGGGGCTTAATTTTCGGTCGATTCCGAAAAATACATTCTACGCAAGGATAGAAATTATAATTAACGCTGAAAGAAAAATGTACAACGTCAACAAAACTTGTCTCCAAACCTCCAAATCGCAGTGCAAAATCGTCAGCGGGTGTTTTAAGACAGATACACGACATTGACGTTAGATTTTAATGGAGAAACATTCCGATCACTTACTGTCCCACGCCATATCGATGCGATTTCAGCATAAAGGCAACAGATTTGAGAAGTGAGAAGAGACCCCTCGAAACGCGTTGGACTTATGACGCTAAAAATCTTCTCTCCCACGCTATCAGGCACGTCTACTGTTAATAAGCAGAACTCAAGAGAAGAGAGCATAAATACTGTATTAACTATAACAAAAATAGACGTAGTAACCACAAGTAATTTGTGGACTCTGAAAGAAGTTAAGCTGTGTTTTCTTATAAATTATTTTTCTTTCTTTCTCTTTCTTTTGATGCAAAAGTGTTACAGTAAAATCTTTAGTTTACACAGACTGGCCTTCGCTTATGTCTTATCTTTTTGTTATTGTCTGTTTCCTTTATTTCTGAATTATACACCCAACCGTCTCTTAATTCAGCTATCGAGAAATGCAGCACGACGGCGACCGTTCCC
Source organism: Ascarosepion bandense (assembly GCA_037127315.1). Taxonomy (NCBI): domain Eukaryota; kingdom Metazoa; phylum Mollusca; class Cephalopoda; order Sepiida; family Sepiidae; genus Ascarosepion; species Ascarosepion bandense. The sequence continues at coordinate 740,932 of JBBBDQ010000755.1, forward strand.
ACCTTGAGTCCTTAACTTGCTCTGATATCAGTAATCATAACCTGGTAGGTAGAGTGAGGGATTTCGACGGATCATTTGACATCTTTGTTACCCCCAGGACAGAACGGAAACGAACAGCTGCAGACACGTTAACGTAAACCACATACATGCAAGCCTGAAACTGTGGGATAATTGGTTCATATTTATCCATGAACGCAAACCTTTCATTTTCAACTTAGTAGAAAAAAGCATAAACATATTTATTCCTGACGCGTCTGAATTAATTTTTTCACGATTAGGAAATTTATAAACGTGATGCTGCATAAAAAATATAAGCCATTTTATGTGAATGTTTCAAACTCTGTTTTTGCAATGCGAAAACATTCTACTTAATACGATATTATAACCTCATTATTATTTCGGAATTCGCATTATTTAACAATTCAAAAAAGATTTTCTTATTGTACAAATGTTGAAGAACATACGTTGATTTCCCCGAGGTTTAAACCTTTCTATTTGTAGAGAATAAAAAAAAATGAAACATTAACTTCAAACAGTTATGAGATTTTAATATTAAATCCCTCGAAATATTAATACCTTTAGACAAATTTCCGTTTCTTTTTTTGTATTCATTTACGTGCTATATGTGATACACTCTTTACTAGTCATATCTTGAAAGGGACATGATTGACTGGGCAGAAGATTTTTACGCAGTAGTTTGCCATTACTTTCTGTGGTAGACTGGTTGCCAATCAAGTCCAAACAAACAAATCTCAGCTACTGTTGTGGGATCTCCCCCTTTTGTATATGGTAATAGACTCGAAGGAGAGTACATATATTCCAGACGTATAGAGAACTCCAGTTGCAGTTGCAGTTAGCAGAGGAGAGTAATCGCAGAGATCCGTTACATTTATCGGAGAGTTCCGAGTGATAGCGAAGTTACCCAAAGAACAAACTAGCTCTGAGTTCCACTCAGCTAGAAGAATATACCCGGATATGACTTCACTTCAAGAGTTGTATATATTTATTTCTTACTAATAATATTCATTTACTAACCTGCGTTCAAGTTTGTATATTACGTTCAATATAATCTACATTTCTATCTCCATATCTGTTTTGTTGTTCGTTATTTTGCGAAGTTCTTCAACCAGAATCCACAACAGTTACTATTTTACGCAAACCTGGAAAGAGAAAACATGAATTAATACATTTTTCAGGGTTTTTGGGCGTAAGTTAATGCAACGAATTCGATTGGAATTTGAGCTCCACAACGTATATCCATATTTCGTATTACTGCTTTAGTAAATGTGAGATTCTTTCTATCGTGCTTTTTTACTTATAAGTCTAAGATCATATAATAAATATAGAATTGTTTTCGTAATAAGCATAGCGATGGCCAAAACTTACATTCCGACCCTGACCGAAAACGTTTAAACAGTGATGGCATATCTTTTACTGTCAAGTCCCTCTCGTACATACACTCAGTCACAAACACTTTTGCTACTGCGTTGGTCTTCCCACGTCAAATATTCGGATGGATTCCATTTTTTGTGTCACTAGAAAAACAATTATTAAGATCAGTCGTAAGAAGAACATTCCACTCCGATAGCTGCTTATAAATTCAGCATTTTTAAATCTAAGGTTAATATTTTTTATCCGTTATCTCTTAAACTTATTCACTTCTCATGGCTCTTTTGCGTTCATATCACTCACACCCTTCAGTAACCCTGTTTTTAGCAGCTCCTGAGACTTGTATTAGGTGAAGATTAGTAAAAAATATAAAGTTTACAAGGGTTAGATATAAAGTAATTCAAATGGTAATTTAATTTTAGAATGTTTGTTTACTTGTAATGTGTGTAGGCAACCAAGGAGTAATAAAAAAGGATTTCGTTCTTTTTTTTATCATTTCACGGAAACCAAGGCTAATAAGGGTACTAGTATGCAAGAGTTAAAAGGAATTGTATTGGAAAAAACTGGATATGGTGGGGATTGAGGAAAGAAAATGGTATAAGATATAGCATTTACATTTTTGAAGATTATAGTTGTCAGGGGAGCAATTAATGTGAAGATCCACAGTGGGGACGTGCAGGGAAAAATATTGCAATAGAATTTGCAGTTCAATTTAAATATTTCAACAATAAACGAATGTGACCTTGAAGACAATCTATTAGCAAGCTTAAATTAATATAGTCCGATAACCAGAGATAAAAAAGCTGGTACGAGCAGTTGCCATAAAAATACTTGTAGAAAAAACAGAAGGAAAGAACGTCACACCGGTGCGAAAGTGACTGAAGTCTACAATGCATGAAAGGACCGATTTTATTACAAATCCTTCTTTGCATTTTGTCATACGTGTGTAGACGACGAAAGATAAAACATTTGGTGTTATGTACTCTTTTCTCATACTGTCTATTCTACAAATATTTCAGGGCCTCTGCTTGATGACCTTAGGTCACTGCTGCTCCATTCACAAGAATTTACTCGTAAACCAGACTGACAACAAGGTCCTATTCTTTTACAGTTAAACCTACCAAATGCAGCCGACAATACTTCTCCAGCAGCTTATTTGTTTGCACTTCCCGCATGTGGAACTCACCTTTGTATAATTTTTTCCTTGACGGCTACAACCTCCAGGAATATAAATACAATGGCAATTCCTATCTCTTATTCACTTGACCCCAGTACTTCCCCCATCCTTTCTACATCACTCAGTGTATTTTATTCTTTTCCTTTCTTTCTACCTTTGCAACTGTCTCCCCACCTGTGTTTCCCTCCTTCTCTTGCCCTTTTTCAAACACCCCCTGTAACTAGTTCATTCTTTTCACACTCCTCCTGCCTTTTACTCTCTTATGTACCTCCTTGCGTATCAATGGTGGTAGCACATTTTGCTTTAGGTGAAACTATTTAAAAAGTGGCTGAATCCTTCGTCAAAATTGCAAGTTGGATAATACCTTTGATAGTACTACACTTTGGCGGAGAACAAACTTTCTCGAAAAATTACAGGAAGTTACTGAAATTTTAATAAGTTGTAATTAATAAAATCAGATTAATAACCTTTACCAATCCGTGTGATTAAGATAAAAAGCCGAATTAATTGATTTGTTTTTAATTTTTAACCAAATGTGAGTTATACCTTTAAGTCAATGGTACATGTCTTTTCAGTGAGAAATATTTCTATGTGAACACATTGCCGACAGATAAAAATCCGACAACGAATGACAGTGTTATTTTTTATATGCCACCCACATATTTTAATATCTTAGAAGACACCCACAGGACAGGGATGTTCAGGGTCGATTAGGTGAAGATTCATCTACTAGGTTGAACATTAAATAGGCTGTCCATGAATACGTGATGCTAAAGCAGTGAAAAATTGCATGCATTAATTTGATCTAGTCTTATTGTTTTGTTTTTACGTACGACTGTGCCTTGTAAAGTTCATATGGTGATTAAGTAGAATTGATTCTAGTTCTGTGAAATATTGCATGCATTGATTTGTTCTCTTCTCAATATTAACAACTGCATTGCTTAATTTCGTGTAAGATATATCTGAGTGTTTATTGACTATCTTCAAAGAGTCACACCATCAAAGCTGAATAAAATGCCAATGTCTTGATGCAGTTATCAAAGGCAAACAAGGCCAAGCATCAAAATATATCTGATGAAACGTGTCTATTTACATGAGGACAAATTCTAGATTACAGGTACTTGATTTTTATTGTTAATGGACGTGCTTGTAGCTTTGCACTGGTTGATGATTCCCTCTCTTCCCGATTAGACTATTCGCACTTTTCTTTACTCATTTTGCTGCGAACCATTATCTCAATGATGATGAAATCCTATCTGTTCTTGATGTCATTTTAACAACAGGATGAAAAATTTTCATTAATTACATATCGATGAACAGAAACTATAGTTATTATTAACAAGTGTCGAATTTATTGCTTGTGTATTCCACAGCTCTAGCATGAACCCTTAACGACAAAGAAATGCCATGCCACTTTTATAGTAGCAAATCACCCACAAAATATTCTACTGACATCACAGCATGGTTGAGAACGAAGTAGATCATATTAAAAACAGGAGTTGCAATTGTAAACCATTTTAATTCAATTGGGTATAATTTAGTATTTCTTAACTAGAATGTAATTGCAGCCGTAAGGTTATTACATTTTGGCCAATTATAATCAAAGTCTGAATATGTAAAGTTATATTTTTCATTTGATGGCTTTCATTTTACAACTACATATACAAAGCTGCCAGTTATTCTCAATCCGAAAGAATTTGGATTCAATTGTTGGGATTTCAAATCTAAGATGAGACATTTTAGTCAAGTCCGAAAGTTAATAATCCCTTTCTTTTTCTTGCGGCAAAAAAACAATTTTTCTTTAAAAAAGAATCACAAGCAATATTTAATTTTCTTAAATAAAATGAAAATTATGAAAAATGGCGAATTGGGATACTACGTGGTATAGCAAGTTTGTTTTTTTTAATATAGGACAGTTAGCAACTGCATTTAGGCAGTAATAATATAACGTTGGTAATGACCAACAATCGTAGGATAGCGGTATAATATCGAAAATGTATTATTGAAGAAATACCTGAACATAATACCGGAGATTAATCCTGCTGATTGACGTGTACATTGGCATTATAGACTACGCAATGTCGTTCGACAAAGTACGGCATATAGATGTTTTAGAGATGCTCGCAAACCTCAAGATATTCGAGACACCCATTAGACCAATTAAATTTATATTGCCAGAAATACACTTGCATACCGACAGGAAATTTATTCAGCAGATATAATGAAAATAGAAAGAGTTATAAGACAATGATGTGTCATCTCACCGGATATATTCAACCTGTTTTGCGAAACAATTATGATAGTGATAAAGGTCCTTCTTCAATGACGGTCATAATTTGAACAATATAAGACGCAGATGATACAGTTCTGATAATAGACAGGGAAAAAATACGGAACCTCCTATAGAATGTTTTAACGAGAAATTAGAAGAAATGACTAAGCATAAGTTTTATTAAAACTGTATGAATGTTTATCAGAAAAAAGTGGACACGAAAATGCCAACTACAAGTAGAGAGTACTAAAAAATCAAACAGGTGCAGAATTTTAAATATTGGGAAATGTTCTGATAGAAGATGGAAATTGCGATACTGATATCCCGATAGGCATTAGCATTGCCAAGGACGCATTGCCAAGGTAAGCAGAGTATCGATATTAGGAAGAGTTTGTTGAAAACAAAGAAAAGTGTACTGGAATGTTATGTGATATCTGTCCTCTGATATAGCTACGAAAGATTGACGATATTTTAAGGATGAAGGATGGACTCGTGGCAGCAGAAATGTGGTTATAAAGAGGGATGCTGAGGATAACAGGGACCGAACATGTGCACAACGACAAAATTGTGGAGAGGATGTAAACGAAAAGGAAACACATACTTAAAGTTACAGCGGATGTTTCGGGCACATGTAATAGGGTAGTCTTTGGAGATTCTAATACTCACAGGACGGATAGAAGGAAAGTGAAACAGGGGAACAACACAAGTCATATTTATTATACTTGAGAAAATAGATATCGGATTAAGGTTCGGATAGTCAAATGGAAGTCCATGATCGCTTTTTTCCTGAATGTATAGGCCACACAATGGAGGACCTATAGTAGAATATATATATATATATATATATATATATATATATATATATCATCTACATATCACATTTCGAAAAACAAATAGTTTCCACCTTTTATTTTCAGTTCCACAATTTACCCGAAGAAAAGCACTTGTGCTCTGAAACACGAAAATTTTGTGTAGTGATACTATGCTTCTTTAAACCATTGTAACAACTATTTGTATATATTAAGGAGATTTGTTCTGTCCATAGTTTTCAGTGGAGTTACTTATGTTAATTTAGAGCCAAAATAATTATTAAATGCTATATTTTACGTTAGAGTATTTACGATTTCAGGGTTTGTGATAATGTTTGGAAATATCATGCCACCATTGATTCTTTAATTGGCGTAATCTACGTTGAAGAGAAAAACTACAGGTCTTAAAAGACGGGCAAAATAATTGACGATTACTGTCAGCACTCAGTATCTGTTAAAGATTGTTCTTTCTTTTAAGAAGGCGCTTGATATCAAGTTTATTCTCTCTAAAAAATCTTGGTGTTTCTATTTTCTACATCCCAAGATGCCGACACTATTTTGTAGATGGTATTTTTAAAATCTTCCCAGAAACTATCAAAAGTATTCCGCAGCTTCTTGAAGCTCTTTCCGGACCACCGGATCTCTCAACTTCATCATATCAACACCTTTGTAGTTTTTCTCTCTGTAGAACAAAACTTTTACCTTATTATCAGTTTCAGTTTTTACTTAAAAAGATAGTGATCAATACAACATTCTACTATACCTCATTACTCATACACTGCAAACATGACGTTGACGAAAAATTATGAACTGAATGATCTGACCATGGCGAGACATGGGGTAAATGCCTGTCACTTTATAAATAGCTGTTTTTTTCTAAGTAAGTATTGCGTATAGCATGATTGAGGTCCGTGAAAAGCTGGGGAATATATACATCATTGCTTTTTACCGAAAGTCAGTCAGTTACGTGCCATACCTTATACAAGCTTTGGGCGATCTCGTCACGAAAGAGACATGACTGACTGGGCAGAAGATTATCACTCAGTAGGTTGCCAGTTCTTTCTGCAGTAGACTGGTTGCCAGCCAAGGATATAGAATCCAATCTGTCCTGTTATTTAACCCATAACAGGAGGAAAAAGACGGATTAATGCCGTTGCCAAGTGTATCTGCTAGTAATTGAATACAAGGAATTTAACTGGAATTTTTACTCGGCTCCCTGATTTGTCATTCCGAGTCGATATTCATTGCACCACATACCGTGGCAAGTCAAAAACCGTCCACAGGTTTCATGATCTGTTCCCAACATCTTATCTACTTAGGGGAGTTTAAGTCAGTTAAAATTCTTGGTGTTAACACAAACTAGAACTCGCCCAGGACGAGGGCTATCCTAAAAAAAAGAAGTCGGGAGAAAAATAAACAAAACCCCCGGCGGGAATAATTTACCAAGTATAGAAAAAAGTGCTCAATGCCAATGTGGGACAAAATTGGTAATATGGTGAGAAAAACCATAAAGTTTTATAAAAGACGTAGTCTTTTTAAAAGTGCTCATAAAAAGCCCAGATAAAGCAGAGTGTTAAATACTTGAGGGGGAAATATTGAATCCGAAAATATACACAAAATATCCTGTACTGGAAAGAAAAATGTTCAATGCCTCTAAATGAAAGAGGGCATATTACTAATAATAATCTCCGCAAACTAATTATTTTTTACATTCTTGTAATATAAAATAAAATGACTCTAAATAACACACAATAGGTTGATAAATCGAAAAAAATAAATGATTCGATTTTCTGAATACACAATTTAACTTAAACCTGCCAAATTGTGAGCTGTATCAATCGAATTATAACAATGTTTTCGTTAAGGATGATGAAGTTTAGGACTGCAGTAAACGTTGGTGTCATAGAAGCAGATTGTTAAATAAGGCCGTGGCGTCTCTGGTGAATATCGTGAAAGATAATCTGATGCAACCTCTCTCTCATCCAATTTGAATTCAGTGTTTTCTTTCAGCTTAATGATTTGCTGAGCAAATCTATAGAACTAAATCAGGCCTACTACTTAGAATGTTGAGGAAAGATGGATTCATCCAATTTTCATGGTGAATATAGAAAACAAAAAGTTATTACATTTTTCTTAGAAAATTATTTTGTAATTAGATTAAGACATTACACACTAAAATTAGTTTTGATTGGCATCACCTCATTCAAAACAATAAATCGACTAAGACACAAGTGATAAAATGGTGTGGAAACATTAGCAAAAGAAATGTTCAAAACAAAAAGAAAGCGGGAGGAGTAATTAGGAGAGCAGCAGATATTGATTGACATTGTATTTACATTTTTGCAGATTGAAGTTATCTGAAAAGCACGGAGCTGCAAGAGAAATCCACAGACGGGCAATGAGAGTAAAGTTACTGTTAGCACACTCATTACGGTCATATCTAGCTAGCTGAACTATAAATTGATGATATATCGACGTCAGTCTGCTACTGCGCTTAAATTCAAAACGTACCATAACGAAGAGCTCATTTGAACAATTACCATGAAAATATTTATAGAAAGAGGAAAGGCTGAAATTTACTGGAGTCGAGCAGACAGATCAAAACCAATAATATTGCAGGCACGTCTTTTGATTTTATCAATGAGTCCAGAGTAAATAGCAAAGGCACCGGACAATACATGGTAGCAATAACTTCATAATTATAATTAATACTATTGTTAACAATAAACGTATGACGAATACTATGTTTGGTTTTGTTTTTTAATAGATTTAGTAAATGCATTAAAATACATATATAATTTAGATGGATGCGGATTTTCATGTTCAAATTGAAAACTAGAAAAATTGAAAAATTGAAAAATGTATTGGATTTTTCTTGAAATCTTTTTAACCTAATGGGTCGTATATTAGTATATTAGTATATTAGTATATTCTCATATCTGTAAAAAATACTTCATTACTTCATCTCGGACAATTATTACTATCTTCATGACCATTTACTAGAAAAGTAAAATAAATCAGGATATCAATTCTTCTCAAAGGATATTTCCTCAACCAATCCAAGAGAATTATTGCTTTCGGTGCATTCATCAACATATAGGAAATATCATGAATAAATATCCAATTCACAGATCGAAAATGATCATTGCATATCTGCTCAACTTTGCATAGTAGCTTTCGCTTTTGCTTTCAAAGGATTCATCACCATATACAAATAATTTCGTATTAATATCCGTTTCCCAACAAGATCACAAATCCTTTCTCGTAAAATATTTTATCTACGATGTCTATATGCAACCAATATGCTCATTGATTTCATCATCATCATCGTCATCTAAATTCATGGAAAGGACAATGTAATAAGCTACAGGGGGAAGATCAGTCATAAGAAAAAAATTGACGCCATTTCTCCACAATGATTTAAGAGGGAGTGATTTATAAATCAATCCCTCTTAGACTACTATAATAGTTAACTCGTTAATCATTTTCCAATGTTCGTAGGAATAGTAGGCATTTCTTTCAAAAGAAACATTCCACAGTAAATGAACGAACAGCAAAGGACTTATGTCAGATGACTCTTACGAAATATTTCTCTTAAATTACTTTATGAGGAAAAGATATTTGCCGATCCAGTAGCTGTTGTGCTTTTCAATATTTATTGGTGCTTTCTAACAATATATTTATAGTCGGGTAAAACATTAACGTGTTGGTTTGCTATTTTCTTTTTATATAATCGTGTCACCCCAAGCAAGGCATTTTACTGCCACTCTTGTACAGGGGGTTAAATAGGAAGACTGTCACGAGGAGTGAAGGGTTGCAGAGAGTGTCAGGAAGAAAGTAGAAGAGGGAAGAGATTACTGATGATAATGGGGTGGACGAGGAGGAATGTTATGAGGAGTGAGAGGTTGCAGGGTGTGTTAGGAAGAGAGTAGGAGAGGGGAGAGAATACTGATGAGTGTGGGGTGGATATAGAAAGGCATGAGCGAGAGGTTGTAAGTTAGTGAGACAGGAGATGACTATTGACTTTACATTTAAATTCTTGAAGATTGTAACTGTCAGGAAAGCAAGTATATGGAAGAGAATTCCACAGGCGTGAAGTGCGAGCAAAGAAGCTGAGGGAGTAGAATTTCCGTTACAGTTTATTGGTTTCACAGTAAAAGGGTGGGACCTACTTGCTATATTATTGCAGTTTCATGTGAAATCCTATTTAGTGTCCTAAATTTAATTACGTATGTAATAACTTTATACAAAATATCTATTTTTATACATTAATAATTAACCATTCAGAAAATTCAGTGTCAAGAAAATTAGTTTTTCAAAAAACTTAAAAACGCACTTACTTTCTTCCGTTTTGTTTTAGTGAAATTAATATAAAATACAGATCTATATTTAGTCACATTTTACTCTCATGTTTATGGTAATTAAACAATAATATTGTTTGTGAATTTTTAATTTTAAACAAAAGCAGATCAAAATCTATAATGACAAGTATCTTAAATCAGTAGAAGTTAGAAAAATTGGACATTTGTAAGTGAAATATTATTCAAAATTTATAGCGGAATTTTAGACTAATTAAAAATATTAAATATTGTCTTTGTTCATTATAGTATCAATGTACGTTTTTCTATCAATAATTTGGATGGCAACCGTTCTGATAAACCCTCCTTTTTAACCCCTAGACTTTATGAAATTAAACTCAATATTTGATTAGCTCATTATTTTGCAATTTACACTGTTAGATGTAAACAATGATTATTCTTTGTTCTATCTGATAATATTCTTGTTTGTTGTTTTCCAGATAATTTGATCTTCAAAGATTTAAACGCAATGTTGATCCTGGTTTATTTTCTAAATTCATTTATTTTATTTTTCTCTCTCCTCAACGATGTCTTCTTTCGCATATTCAGTAAAAGTCAGTAGCCACATGTGTCTCAGTTTCATGCTTCGGGTGAAATGATTTTAAAAACATATTTCCGCTCCTGTTGTAATCTATTACCTTGAAGATTAAAGATATGATTGAAAAATAGATTCAAGCCGTGGATGAGGCAACGAGAGAAACCAGAAACAGTAGAAACATAGGTGATATCCGACAAATATATAATTGACATCAAAGGCAGAAAACACAGGCGACAACCGATTTTTGGCTAAGAAGACAAAAAACGAAAAAAAAAACCAAAAAAAAAAACGGAGAAATAAAAGAGAGATACCTGCTGATTGAGAAAGCAGCCATTGTCTAACTACCTCCCGACAACTAATGCGTGTGCGTGATCACACTTCGGCAACCCTACTACTCCACACAACGAAAAAAATATAATAAAATAAATTATATGAAAACAAATTATATTTTTATATACACATGTTTGTCTTTGTCTCTCAAGACGATCGTCATCCTTGTCAACCAGAAACGTATTATATAAATCTGTAATAGTCTCTTCTGGCTTGTTTATTCACACATATTTCGAATTATTTAGATAAGACTTGAAGATACCATTGTCTTGTGTTATAGTATCATGAAAGTTTAGATATAATCTTGAAATTAGACTGAAGATTCTTCTTCTTCTTCTTCTTCTTCTTCTTCTTCTTCTTCTTCTTCATGTGCCGAGTCTGTTCACAACGTAGCTGATCATAAATTTCCACTTCTCTCTGTCTCTTGTCGCTCTCAATATTTTTCCTCTTGGTATCTCTCCCAAACCCCACTCCGCCATCTTTTTTCCTCGGGCCTATCAGGTATGACTTGCGCTGCTTTCACCTGTCTCTTTTTCATTCTATCCTTCTTGTGAGTATTAAATTCATCATGCCTTCTTTCCTCATTATGCATGCCAAGAACCTCAGCTGTCTCTTTCTGATGCCAAGTATGCCTTTTCTCTTTTGCATTCTCTCTCTCTCCAACACCTCATAAGTACTCATTTCATCCTGCTGTAAAACCACCTTTTTTGTTGCCACACTCTTGATGTGATCGTCCTAATTCAATTGTTTTAACTGAAGAGGGAAAATGCTACCCAGAGATCCAAAGGCGAATTGGCATGACAAATGATGCGTTCCAGAATCTGAGTAAAATATTAAGGCACAGGAAACTTTAACTAGAAACAAAAAAGAGAGTACTGGATTGTTATGTGAGGTTAGTTTTCAATATGGCAGGGAATGTTGGACAATATTAACAAAGATGAAGGGAAAACTTGAAGCAGCTGAAATGTGGATCTACAGAAGGATGCTGCGGATATTGTGGATCGATAATGGGAGCAATGACGAGGTGGTGGAAAAAATGGAAACAAAAAAAATTAATATTGAGCATCAGGAAGAGACAACTGAAGTTCCTGGGACATGCAATAAGGAAAGAGGACTTGGAGAATCTGATATAAACAGGCCAGATAGAAGGAAAAAGAGACAGAGGAAGGCAGCGAATAACATATTTGATGGACCTATTCAGGGGGATGACAGAACGGGGGATACGAGACGTTATAGGAGAAGGCGTGCTAAGAACCATGAGGGAAAGGGAGGCGTGGATGCCAAGATCACCTACATCCTTAAAGGACAAGGCACACAGAGGAAGAAGATTTAATTCCCAGTTTCCAGAATGTGTTTAGTTATGGGAGTAAAAATATAAAAAAAATCGCCAAATTCAGAAAATATATTTTTTGACACGGACGCAGTTATTTTATGGTTTTGACTATTTCATGGCGTCATAGCAAATAAATTATCTTCAGTATTGGAAATTTGTTCATCACGTTATTGTTATTGCAAGGAGTGTCAATAAAAGTCCGCGGTAAGCACCAAATTACATAAGTACATTCGGGAATTTTAGTGTTAAAAATAGACCCAACATCACATAAATTATGACGATAAAATCTCGTTATATAAAACTCCCTAGATAAATATTCAGGAAACGTGACAGTAATGATAAAGCTATTTTCTTTTCTCATTGTGCGTTCTGACGAAATAAACAAAAATACTCGAAACGAAAGTAGCAATACAGAAAAGCTGACAAAATAGAATGTCATTACTGAAAATAATTTTGTGGCTAAGACTGGCAGTTTCCATATTCGCTGTACAAAATTGGAACCGTGATTTTAACGAAAAGCGATTTAACCCAGAATTTTCAATTTTTACCGTTTTCTCTATTTTTTCCACTTTCAATCAATATTCCTCAATTGTTTCGACTTTTCATCTGAGTGTTGCCTCTTATTCTTCAATTAGAAAGCAAGTCCCAAACAATTTTTTATATATTTTCTCAAAAGTGCTTTATATATTTTGATTATTCTTAGGTATGACGATAACTACAGCGGCTAGGCCTCAGATCATGAGTTTGGACGCATTGAAGAACGCAGAACGACATCGTAATTGGTGTTGTTTTAAGGTTCACCTTGACCCAAAGTGGCATCTGTTAGGGTCTCATCTATGGGCAAATAAGGACCACAATATTTGTTCACCACTGGGCCATGTCTTTGAAAGCAAATGTATATAGACATTTATTAGTTCCAGTGATTTGATATAAACATTTATGAGGTCAATACCATTCTAAAGTAATGGTTAACAAAAATCTCAGAAGCGTTAAGTAGAAGTAGAGTTATTCCTAGGTATGACGATAACTACATCCGGCAGCAAGTTCTCGTATCAGGAGATTGGATGCATTCAAGAGCGTAGAACGAAATAGTAATTGGTGTTGTTCTAAGGTTCAATTTGACCCAAAGTGGCAGCATCTGTCAGGATCTCATCTATAGGCAAATAATGAACACAATGTTTGTTACGCACTGGGCCATGTGTCTTTGAAAATAAATGGATATAGGGGTTTGTTAGTTGCAGTAATTTGACACAAAACATTGTGTGTTCAACACCATTCTAAAACAATAACAACAAAGATTAGAAGAGTTATGTAGATGGAAGATAACTCATGGCTACAAGAAGTGACATCGCACATGGAATGAGAATAATATACCCCGGAGATCCTAATAATTGGGTTGGTTCGAAATTTGTTGCCCCTGAATATAACGTTCAAGTGCCGAAACATCATAAACATAACAGCAAAGTTGTATTCGAATAATGTAAATAGTGAAAATACTATTTCATCAGAAGTATAAAAACTGGCTTTGCAGTTTCTTTAAAATCAGAAGATATTTGAAAGGTAGGTGAATATATTCAAACCCGCGGAAATTGGGACTCAGCTTTCCGAATCAGAATTCTTAGGTATTATTCATTTCACCACATGCGCGAGTCACCAAGCGGCGACTGTCGAAGTATTGATCCGGCCCGGCGTTGCTTAACTACGCCGAATAAAAAAAAAGAGTCAGGAAGTGTAGTTTATGACGATGCACAGAAAAAGATAAAAAGTTTAAACTTAGATTTGAGTGGATTGTCTCGTAAAAACATCCTATGAAGATTATGTTCCAGGTAATAGCGGTTCTTGGAAAAGTTTTCCAATGGAACAATTCTTACTAATGAAATATGGATTATTCCTTCTAGTTGATATTGAATGGCGCATCTTAGGTGTGAAGTTCTAAACTGTTGGAATTAAGGAAACTAGTTCGTCAAATAATTTGACAATGATATAGTGGTAAAGAAGCGAACGGTTTGTGACGTTTCGTCTCTGGGGATAGCAGCATGCCGGAAATATTTAATCAATAATGCTGCGTATATTTTGAACACTATCAAGAGTGAAAAGTGATACAGAGAGACCATTTCCATTAAATTCTGTGATGGATCTTGTAGTTATAGCATAGTAAGAGCAGTCAGTTACTTGCAAAACCTGTAAAAAGAAATGCTTGTATCGTTCCCGTAAATGACTGTCTCCTGCTATGCTCTTTCATTTAAAGAGCCAGATCATTATCTATCTATATAGAAAGTCATTATCTATCTATCTATCTATCTATCTATCTATCTATCTATCTATCTATCTGATTAACTCATTATCTATCTATCTACCTAATTAAGCCATTATCTATCTATCTATCTACCTAAGTCATTATCTATCTATCTATCTATCGATCTATCTATCTATCTATCTATCTAATTAACTCATTATCTATCTATCTACCTAATCAAGTCATTATCTATCTATCTATCTATCTATCTATCTAATGAAGTCATTACATACCTATCTATCTATCTATCTTTGGGAGATCTTACCGCCCATCATTCTGAGTGGCTTAAAGACACTATTACTGATCCAGCGGGCATCCTCGCCATGAACTTTGCTATTTCCCAATCCCTTACGCAAGTGCTGGACTTACCCACTCGCTTTCCAAGCACTCCCTCTGGACATTCCTCGCTAATACATATATATTTTACCTCTGCACCTTACATCTGTCAAGTCTCGCAGCTTTGCGCTCTCGGCAACTCCGACCATGCTGTTGTCTATCTCAATATTTCTTTCCACTCTCACTCCCACCAGGAGCCTCCTACCTATAGGACCTCCTATTGCTACCAAAAAGCTGACTGGGAAGCCTTTCGCAATTTCCTCTGCGGCGTCCCTTGGGGAAAAGTGTTCGATCTCCCAGCTGATGTCTGTGCCTCTGAGGTTTCGTCATGGGTGAAAGCTGACATTGATGCCTTCATAGCTACCGGGAAGTATTGTCTAAAAACTCATTCCTCTCCGTGGTTCTCTCCTGCCTGTTCGGCCGCCATTGCCCACAGGAACCATTACTTCCGACAATTCCGGAGACAGTCATCTGATCACAATAGGCGCCTATTCACGTCCGCTCGTAATGAGTGCAAGAGAATCCTGAATGACGCCATGCGGTGGATGTTTGCCGAGAGAATGCGACAACACATAGCTGACAGCAAGTTTGGCTCCAAGGACTATTGGCGGTTATGCAAACGGGTGCTGAACAATAGTATATCCTCAATCCCTCCATTAATCAATGAATTTGAGGTTCTCACGTCATCTGCGGACAAAGCTGAGTGCTTTGCTCGCATATTCTCATGCAACTTCACATTTGACTCATCTGGAGTATCCTCACCCGACTTCCCTATTAGAAGTGAGGCCAAACTGTACGACGTATATATTACAACGACAGTAGTATCCCGAGTAATTTAAAAACTTGACCCCCATAAGTCGAGCGGTGGTGATGGAATCCCGGTGATAGTCCTTAAGATGTGTGCTCCTGAATTCTCCCCTGTCCTCTTTAAACTGTATAACTACTGCCTTTCTGCTTCCTGTTTTCCTGCATGCTGGAAGATCCCTTCAGTTGTTCCTGTATTTAAGAACTGTGGTGAACCCTCGGACCCATCCAACTATCACCCTATCAGTCTTCTACCAAATTTTGGGAAAGTGTTCGAAGCCATAATTAATGCTGAAATAGTCCAACATCTTACTGCCCACAAACTCTACTCTGACAGGCAGTATGGCTTCCGCTTTGCCAGGTCCACCGTTACGGAGTACATGCTTCAGGCCCTTGATGAGTCACGCGAGGCTCGAGCTATTGCTCTGGACATCTCCAAGGCTTTTGACAAGGTTTGGCACTCTGGCCTTCTACGCAATCTACGGGGATACGGTATCACCGGACGCTTCCTTGATCTAATCCAATCTTTTTTAAATGACCGCAAAATGAAGGTCGTATTGAATGGGCATGCTTCTTCATGCGACAGCATAAACGCTGGTGTCCCACAGGGCTCTATCCTGGGCCCGACGCTCTTCCTTTATTTTATATGAGATCAAGTGCCAAGTAGGCATTTACGCAGATGACACCACAATTTACTCCCGCATCAGTAAGAAACCTCTCGTGGCGGACAAACATAATCTCGCTGCTGACCTTGCACGGGATCTACACTCTGTGGTGAATTGGAGCAAGAAGTGGCTTGCCAATTTCAATGCGTCTAAAACCAAGCTGTTGTCTGTTAATCATCACAGGCAACCTCTCCTGCCTCCCATACGCATGGACCAAGCGAACCTCCTTGAGAGTAACACACTGCGCCTCCTCGGCCTTACCCTCTCTTCTGGTTTCAAATGGAACGACTACATCGAGTCCATAGCTAAATCCAATTCTAAGAAATTTGGGTCACAGTGTCAGGTCAGGATGTTCTTGCCGCCTGAATCCATCCTGCATATATACAAATCAACCATTCGTCCGTGCATGGAATATATTGGCAGGCGCTCCTGCCGTTCATCTCAGTGTTCTCGACAGGCTCCAAAGGAGAATCATTAATGTGATAGGTACTGACTTGGCGACTCGACTACAGCCAATTCCCCACCGATGAAATGTGGCCTCCCTTTGTTCTATAAATACTTTCATAGCTTCTGCTCGAACGAGCTTAATTCACTGAAATTCAACTAGCCTATTAGAAGATAGTAACGTGAACTAAGGAACTTTTTTCAAAGTGAATGAAATGTAGATGGATATTGGAATAAAACAGGGATACCTTCTGGCGTTGCATGGATTAAAATAGTAGGATAAAATTGATGCTACCATCAATGATAGATATGATTGATGATGATGACAGCAGCTTGGAAACAGCCAAAATCTGATTTTCAAGAAAACGGGCGAGGTGATAATAACAAGATCAAAGTGTCTGGTCACCTTCGTTATCGATCTAAAGCCATATGAGGCATTGCTAAGCAAACTGAAGAGCGAAATAAAAGGATTAGGCCCAGTCGGGTCAAAAGTGACAGAGAATTTCCCCACATAAACGGGAACATTAACTTGTTATACTCTTTAGAGCGGGAAATATTTATGATGGATGACCAATGTAAAGAGATGAGAAATTAACTGAAAGGAATCGAATTATTACAAACAAGAATGAAAAGAGCAACATTCACCATTGTAAGGAAAGCATTGGATGTTTTATTTGCGACCGTAACGGTAGATGATGTCACAATCATAAAACGAAGTCGAGAAAGTTGGAGAAAAATCAAAGAGTCCTAGCCAAGGTGGTAAAATGATAGCGTATTAATACTGAATGTAACAAGGTTGGACTTAACGAAGAAAAGATTGAAAATCATTTGGTTGAACACCAATTGATTTTCGATCAATTGAGAGAGTTAAGACATGAAAAAGCCAATACCACTGAGGCAGCAAAGAACGAAGCACACGAATTCATTTTTAAGAAAAACAGTTATTTAAACTGGCATCTGTCGTTAAGAAATTACGACAGGCATGTCAGTCCCTACAATTTTACTAGATCACGGGAGACATGTTTTCCTTGGGCCACTTGTCTCCAAGTATATTTACATCGAGAATTGTGAATCAAGATACAAACTGAGTTACGTCACCATTTGAGGTTACCCCTGGACCTCTGTAAGATATGGAAATATTATATTACTCTGGGCTGTATAATTTTCTTAACGAATAAAATAATTATTGGTTGTGGGATCCATACCGGTAATAGACAGAGACAGATTGTTCGCGATATATCAGGTTAAAAATTTACCAATTCCGTATCCACGACTAAAGAAAAGCCTGGGATAAGTAGCCAGATAGCATGTTGAAACAGGTGCTATAGCTATGAATGCGACCCGGACAAAATTTAAGATGTTAGCTACAGAAGAAACTAGAATGTGTAGGAAGGATGCCCTGAGAACATGTTTATCACTGAGTTTAATCTACCTGACCCGGGAACACTGGCTGTGTATACGCGAATGATGTTAAGATAATAAATGGAGATCGAGTAAAATTGCCAGATTGAGATATTAACCAATACCGTACAACAGCAAACAGTCAGTATATCTGATAGAATCTGTGTAGTGGTTGCTCAGACATCTATTAATATTTTCTGGGAGTGTGAAGGATAACCCACAAAGACGCTGATGGTGAATCCACCCTTATCCTTTATAAAATTACCTCTGGGGTATTCTGCAATTGGAATGTCTATCCCCTTACACCCTATTAGCAGGCTGAAGAGAAATTGGAATAGACTCAATGATAAAGTTTGTTGATCACATCTTAAATTACTGCAAACAGCGATGGAACCCAGTAACAAAGAAATCCCCGATGGTAACGATAGAGAGAATACCGGAATTATTAAAGCCAATTGATAAAATGAATATGAATCAGTTAAAAGACAAGTTAAATACTTTGGGAAAATATGAATTGAAAGAATAGTAAATTAATTATGGTAAGCTGGTCAGTTGGGGTCAGCTATAGCGAATCGCTGTTGCTGTGATAGTGGTAGTGGTAGTGTTGGAAATTTTAAAAAGTCCAAAGAGAAACGGAATAACGAAGTCTCGGTGAACGAACACCAAACAAAAAGGGAATTACCGACTAGCGATCCATATCTGAACACAACAGATCCAGAAAGGGAGGACGAGATCCAACTGAACCTGACTGCAGGAGCAGAAGAAGAACCAGGTCCTGTTAGATTGTTACTGAAATCTCCCTTGCAGAGTGGAGGTTGGTAACAAAAAAACCCCACAGGGACACATACGTATCCCTACCCGCACACAAACCTGACGAAAAAAGAAGAAAATATTTTTTAAAAATCGCACATATAAAAGAAAATGAAAGACCTCTTGTTACTCCTGTTAAAAGGGGTTGTGAACCCTATTTTTTAATAAAAAACTTTTGTTGCATGAAGAGTAATAAAGAAAAGAGGAAAAAATACATGTTGTATATGATGTTAAAAGAAAGACAATTTTTATATTATTGCATGGAATTAAAGGATAGAGATCTTTTACATAACTGCCTAGAATTAAAAGAAAATATTTGCATTTGCATAGAGTTAGAAGAAGGACACTTCTATTGAGCATGGAAATTGTTTTCTTATTTATACTGGTTAAAGTTAATACGTTTAATTCATGATGAACTGGAAGAAAAGAAGACATTCGTGTTTTATTTCTCTGCATTGAATTGCATGAAAATTCTTCTTCTATGTACCCTATCCTTTCAGGACGTAGGCGATCATGGATTTCCACGTCTCCCAATCTCTGGTAGCTCTTAATATATTTTCTCCTGCTACTCCACGCAATCCCCGTTCCGTCATCCACCTGATCAGCTCCTTCAAATGTTATCCGCTGACTTTCTCTGTCTGTTTTTCCTTCTATCTGGCCTGTCAGTATCAAGTTCTCCAAGTCCTCATTCCACATTGCCTGTCCCCGAAACTTCAGTTGTCTCTTCCTGATGCTCACTATTAGTTTTCTTTTGAATGTCATTCTTTCCAAAACCTCACCATTGCTCTCATGTTCGGTCCATCATATCTGCAGCATACTTATGTAAAACCACACATACGCTGCTTCAACTTTTTTCCCCATCTTCGATGATATTGTCCAGCATCCACTGCCCTATTGAAGAACTGGCATCGCATAGTAATCTAGCACTCGCTTCTTTGTTTCCAGTGAAGCTTTCCTGTGTCTTATTACTTTACTCAACTTTTGGAACGTGTCCTTCGCCATGCCAACTCACCTTCGGATCTCTGTGTCGCACTTTCCATCTCCCGTTTTAACACTTTCTAGGTATTTAAGTTTTTTGTACTTGCTTGATTCTAGTACCCTGTATTTGTCATTATGGTTTGTTCTTTTTTGCTGGTGACCATGTATTAGTAGTTCGCAACGAACGAGAAGAATAGTGCACAGTATGGAAATTGATCGTTACTTTTTTTTTGGTATAGCCTAAAAAATAATAAGCATGATAAATAAGCATGGTGTAACAATTAGTAATTTATTAAAGAAGTTCGCAACGAACGAGGAGAAAAATGAGTCCAATGGTGAACAGCATGGAAATTGATCGTTTCTTTTTTTGGTATAGCTTAAAAAATAATAAGCATGATAAATAAGCATGGTGTAACAATTAGTAATTTATTTCGGGAATGACAGCTGACGTTAAAGGGAAATAACTCTATTTCCAGATGGCTGGTATTAATTCTTTACTGATTTAAAAAATAGAAAAAAATTCTCTAAAACTGAATAAAATTGGAAAAAAATATATATACTTTTGCTGGGAAAAGTAAACAAATTGATTTAATCTGTGTCGTGGACCGTATAAATAATATCGTCATTCTCATTTGACGATTGCTTGGCTCCGGGTTAGATTGAAATGTGAGAATTTTCTGACTTCGGCCACTTTCTTACTTTATCTGCTTTGGGTATGGATAGGCAAGCAATAGTGGGGGAACACTCTCCCCCTCAGCGCTGAAGGGTCAATAGACCAGTCGAAATGGATAATTGATATGATTTTCCTTCCGAACTAGTAAGACATATACAAAGAGTGATAATTGAATTCCCCGTAGCTAATTTAACACCCGGTTTTCTACCTTTTCAACAGAATCGAGGTGAAAGACGAAATTAGCAGAATTGGGCTCGTGATTTTGAAGAAGAGGGTCAGTAAGAAATCGGCATCGGCAAGACGATAGAACAAATCACCGCTTTCGAGAAAATCAATGCTACGAATGGTAGTGTAATACTAAGATACCAGTCAGCTAGTTTGTGCGTCAGATAGATTTGAACCGGTTTATAATGTGTACATAAATTTTATATTAATATGTATATAAATCTGCACACTAATCGTTGTCGCTTTCCTGCTTATATTCAGTTCACCGGCTACCGGGAGCCGGGGAACTCCATACGTCTTCTTTCAGGCCCAGACTGACATAGCCAGTTAATAACCGGCAATCCTACATTGGCTGCCCCGAGATCAAACAAATACAGTATAGTCAAATTGGTTGACGTTCAGGTTTGGCCCAGGTACGCCAGGTGATCCTCTTATAAATTTATCACCACCGTGACCCGGGTTCACTCTGTCTTTTTTACAAATATTTTTATGGCAACTATTTCGGCGATGTTTTTATCCTTAGTACTGTGACAAAACGAATTAAAGCGTGCTACTGTATTGGCATCTGGGTTCAATCATTTTATTGTTGAAGTAATTAAATGTAACTGCAACTTCTCTTTCAACGGTTACTTTTCTCGCACTTTTCGCCTGTTGAAATCTCTTCTGTTCACTTGTTTCCTTGATGGCTACAATTTCCAAAAAAATCATGCATGTCAATTTCCACCTATCATCTTTAATCCTGGTAATCTTTTATTTTTTCTAAACAGTTTTTGTATCCAGTTATTTTTTCTAGCTGTAACCCCATGTTTACTAGTGACGATCTCGACTTGATTTGTGTGTATTCTTTTCATTTTTATGTCTTAGAAAAGAGATGGGTATTTGAATGATAACTCTTCTCGTTCTGAAAAATAAGTACTACGTGATATTATGTTAGTTCGTCCTCTATTTATTCGACACAAATTGCGTATTCTGAATGATAAATCATAATGGTATGAAATAATAATTTCTTCATCCAGAAATTAAATTGCAACAAACTTGCATTACTTATTATTTTCGTTGCAGTAGAAGAAAAGAAAATATGAAAAGGCTATCAAACTAGATACCAAATTGGAATAGTTTTAACTTGATACATAAAAATCTGTATCTTTTCTTCTGACTATTGAAGAAACGATTTTCTTTGTCACTAATAATTATTTTTCAATCAGCTGTTTGCTAATGAATGAAGATCGTCGGAATTACATGTTGCAATGCAACGTAGCATATACTGGAAAAAATATGCAAAGAAACAGGCGTCCCCACATTACAGGATAGCCTAGACAAGCGTAGACATGCTAAGACAAAATTTGTACCCAGTTACCACGTAGTTGGGGGCTGGCTGTCCTTTGACCAGCGGCATGTGTGTGCACGCTCGGGTTCCTGATATTAAAATTGTCAAAACTGGCTGCAGGGGTGGGGTAAATACCGACTATCTAAGAAAAGCTGAGTATGCGGGAGCTGGGTAAATTTTGACCACTGGCCAGAGGGTATGCACTTGAGTCGCCAGGTTAAATAACTGACCTTGAGTAGCATCCTGTTTGAGTGGTGTAGTATGAGTAGATACACAGTTATCTTCACGCTACAAACCAGTTCTTCTTCTTCTATGAGCCCTGTCGCTTCAGGAGGTAGGCGATCATGGCCTTCTACGTTTCCCTAAACCTGGTGGCTCTGAGCACACCTTCTCCTGTTACATTATGCAATACTTGTTCCGTCATCCACCTGATTAGAGCCTTTAAATATGCTATCCGTTGTTTTCCCCTGTCTCTTTTCCGCTCTATCTGTCCTGATAGTATCAGGTTCTCTAAGCCCGACTTCCTCGTTGCATGTCCCAGGAACTTCTGTTGTCTCTTCCTGATGCTCAGTATTAATTTCATTTATGTTTCCATCATTTCCAAGACATCATTATTGCTCACATGCCCGATCCATGATATTCGCAGCATCCTTCTGTAGAACGACATTTCATTTGTTTCAAGTTTTTCTTTATCTTTGATGATATTGTACAGCATTCACTGCCATATTACAGGAAGGACAGCACGTTGCAATCCAGTACTCTCTTCCTTGTTTCTAGTGAAATTCTCCTGTTTCTTATTACTTTACTCAACTTCTGGAATGCTTCTTTCGCCATGCCAATTCGCCTTCGGATCTCTGAGTCGCACTTTCTGTCTTCTGTTATAACACTTCCCGGGTATTTAAATTTTTGTACCTGCTTGATTCTAGCATCCCCGACCTGTAATTGGCATATTGGGCTGCCTTTTTTACTGATGACCATGCATTTGTTTATCTTGTAGTTTATTTCTAGTCCTTTCTTGTTACTTTCTTCAGTTACTTTCTGTAGGAGGTCTTGTAGTTTCCTTTCTGTGTCTGCTATAAGCACTGTATCATCTGCGTATCTTAGGTTGCTTAAATTGATGACGAATCTAGGTATAACATTTAGGGTTCTCAAAATATTCTAGCGTACAAGTTGAACAGATCCGGTGAAAAGACACATCCTTGTCTTACGCCCCTTTCTATCTTTCCATATCTACTCAATTCATTACGTGTCCGTATGCAAGTGGTTTTTTGCCAGTAAATATTTTTGATTACTCTCAAGTCTTTCCCAAATATGTCCAGGCTGCCGAGCATCTCCATCAATTCTTTGTGGCGTATTTTGTCAAATGCCTTCGTATAATCAATAAAACACAGGTATAAGTAATTCTTCATTTGTATTGCAATTTCGGAGAGCATCCTCATCAATAAATATGGCATTCCTTGTTTACGTGTCTTTAATAAGACCACACTGTTCTTGTCCTATCTCTGCCCCGATTCTGCTTCTCGCTCTGTCCATCAGTGTTCGGACACTCTGTTCAACAGTTTTGTTATATGGCTCATTAAACTGATGGTTCTGTGGAGTTCACACTCGTTTGCTCCTGGCTTCCTAGGTAGTGCTATGAAGATAGACTTGCTGAGATCATCTGGTATTACCCTACTATTACAAATTTAATTTATTAATTCTGTAATTTTCTCCATAACAAATTCTTCCAGGGCTATCAGCAGCTCCATGACTATGCCGTTTGTTGCCGATGCTTTGTTTCTATTCAGTTTGGCTACTGCAGATTCCACTTGAGATTTTAATATTTCCGGTCCGTCCTCATATTTCCGTATTATTGGTTTCCTTCTGTTGTCGTGGAAAAGGTTTTTATCTGCTCCTCCTTTCGTTGGAGTATTTCCTCTTTTTTCAAAATGATTCTTCCATCTTTAAATTGTATATATCCTGTTGAAGAGCAGGTTTTTTGTCCTGTTCTTTTATTTTCTTATGCATGTCTGTTTATTATTCCTTCTCAATCTCTCTACTTCTGCACATTTGTCATTGAGTCATTTCTCTTTAGTCTGTCTACATTTATTTCTTATTTCCTTGTGTAGTTCCCTGTACTTCATTCCATGTCTTGATATCATTTTCTGCCTCCTTTGCATCATGTCCAGAATCTCTTCCGTCATCCACTCGTTTTTCTTTCTGTGCCTATATTCCTTTGGGGCAATGTTGTTTGCTGATGTAACTATTGCTTCTTTTATCGCGTTCCGTTTTGAGTGTTCTTTCCCAGTTTGTTCTTCGTATTTGGTTTTCACGCTATTAGTTATTCTTTCTGTGGGTTCAGGTCATTCACGAGCATGTTGTATATCGGTTTTGGCGCTGTATTAGGCTTCTTCAATCTCTAAAGTTTCACTTTTAATTTGCAGATGACTGGGACGTAGTCGCCTCCACAGTAGCACCTGGATAGGCTTTGCTTTAAAGTACTGCATTTCTGCTGTTTGTGGTTATGTAGTTTAACTGGTTTTTATGTCACCTCCTGGGCTTCTCCATGTCCATAGACGTCGTGGATGTTCTTGAGACAAGATGCTAATTATTAACTTGTCATTTACTATGCACCATTGGACCCATTTTACTCCTCGTTCGTTGCGGATTCCTTAACCAAAGTTGCCAGTTGTCATTATTTTTGCCTCTGACGTATATTATCCTATGATTGTCGCTGCTTAAGTCGCCATTATTTAACCATCTGGTTTTGCATATTCCCAGAATATTGATTTTTAGTCTGTTCATTTCCTGCTTGACATTCTCTTGTTGTCCGCAGCTGTTTAACGTCCTGACGTCCCATGTCCCCAAAGTAATATTTTCTTTGTTGCGTACAGTCACAAGGTAGCGGTCCAGAGACACCTGTTGCTCATGTCGTTCATTCCCAGCCGAGAAAAACTGTCTCCTTTACACCGTCAAACAAGGCAGATCATCCGTATGCGTGGGCTAGGTAAGTTCGGACCCTTGCCTCTCGGGCTCCCAGTGAGTTGCTCTCCAGGAAATTTGCACCAGAAAAGCTGATGCCTGGAATTTTACTGCGTCTACGGTGGATAAATAAGAGCAGTCTGATTTGGAGGCATTTAAATTTACAGGTATTTTCCTTCTCAATTAACCAATGGTTGGTGGTCAGTTTCAAGATCAGTATCCAGGTTTGCTTTGAGTGCCTTGAGAGATATCTTATTGAAACAGGATACGTTGGTTTCATCTTCATAGATGCCTAACTGGCAAATAAAGACATACAACTTGAATTCTAATACATGGCTGGAAATTAAACTCTGTCCACTGAATTCATTTGAAGTGCTTCATTCTCTTTCTGTTTCTGATCATGTGACAGTTTGTATGTGTACATATAAAATTTGAATATATATATATATATATATATATATATATGTATATATATATATATGCTATGTCCTCAGAGCTGTAATAGTGGTGATGAAAAATATATATTTATTATTATTATTAATATATATATAATTAGCTTCAAGGAAACGCTCTTATTGTAAAAAAACACAAAAATACAATACACTTTAATCAGTCAAAACATAAGGAAAAAACTTATAAATCTAACACAAAATATCTTGAGAATGTTGAAAGAATGAAAATTGGGGAAAATGTCTGTGTTCTCTTACTCGTTAAAATAAAAAATATAATGTTCTTTGAAAAACTAACTGAGCATTTATTAAATCTTTCTTGTTCGTCGTATTTAACAAAAGATATTTAAATAAAGTTTGCTGACAAAATATTTATTAATATATATATATATATATATATATATATATATATATATATATGGCAGTGAATTTTGGACCATTTTTTTCTAAGATGAAGGAGGAGCTCGATGCAGCAAAAAGGTGGTTCTACAGAAGGATGCTGTGGATATCATGGCCGAATACGTGAGTAACAATGAGGCATTACAGAGGATGAATAGGAGAAGAAAAATCATATTTGACATAAGGAAGAGACAGATGAAGTTTCTGGGAGGCGTAATGAGGAAGGAGGGCCTGGAGAATATAATACTCACAGGACAGGAAAAGTAAAGAGCGACAGGGGAAAACACCTCGAGACATATTTAATAGATCTGAGTAAATGAATGGCTGAGAGAGGAAAGATACCAAGAAGAAAGAAATTAAGAGCGACAAGAGACAGGACCAAGTGGAAATTCATTATCAACTAAGTCCTGGAGGGACACGGCACATGAAGAAAATGAAAATATATATCTCACACCCTAATTGAGCACTCAGGAAGAATGGTAAACTTTGAAAAACAGTAGCTACAATGGCATGTACGCATCGCTCATTCAGTAAAATGAATTAGAGTACTCTGGCTATTTGGCGTGTATAATGATAATATACACGCTAAAAAGTCTCCCTTCTTCTACCGAACGCCCATAGCCCAGAGGTAGAATCGCCGACTGACGCCAATTCGGTCGTGTTTCAAACCTGGGTTAAAAAGCAATCGGAGTCTAACCGTACTGATGAGCTGTGATACAGCGAAACAGATCTGTCTGCGGTTGACTATATATATGTGTGTGTGTATGTCTGTGTGTTTCTGTGTACATTCCTATATAACAGACTAATAGTAGGTAATTCCTTCATAAAATGGAAACATTTCATGTGTTATGTTTCGTCATAGTATATTATATGTAATGTTCTCTTGATAAATCATTTATCCGTCTGAGGAATCAAGTCAAAAGACGAAATGCTTATCGAGGAAATTCTTGTAACTGAAAAGAGGCACCAGGTTTATTTTTTTATTTAAACCGTTTTTTACGTATATCTTTCAGCTTATACGAAAATCTGATTCACGAACATATACCCACCAGCATTTATTTTAATAATCATCTGGCCCCAAGCAAGGCATATTACTGCCACTGTTTAGCAGGGGATTAACTAGGAGGAAATTTATGAGAAAAAGTATCAGGTTATGGGGGTGTCAGGATGTAGGTTAGAGAAGGATGAGAAAACTGATGAGAGTGGAGTGGACGGAGAAAGGAGCATGAGAGAGAAGATGCAAGTTGGTGAGATAGGAGATGACTTTTTTTTTATAAACATATCGCCCCAAGCAAGGCATTTTACTGCCACTGTTTAGCAGGGGATTATATAGGAAGAAAGTTATGAGAAAAAGTATCGGGTTATGGGGGTGTCAGGAAATAGATTAGAGAAGAATGAGAATACTGATGAGAGTGGAGTAGACGGAGAAAGGAGCATGGGAGAGAGGATGCAAGTTAGTGAGATAGGAGATGACTTTTTCCGATATATATGTGTTCGATCTCATCCATAGAAAATCCTAAAGATGAAAAAATATATATTGGGAATACCATGAACGTATTTAAAAAGCGCTTTTACAATCACCTCTCATCCTTCAACAACAAAGAAAAACAAAACATAACGTCACACTCCAAATACGTCTGGAAATTAAAAGACAAAAATAAAAAGCCTATGGTTAAATGGATAATCCTCAAACAAGCAAGAACGGCAAAATCCATAAAGGAACCATGTTTTCTTTGCCTTCAAGAAAAATTAGAGATCCTTAAATATATAAATAGTAACAAGCTTTTAAACCAGCGGCATGAAACCACACTAAACTGTAAGCACATTAAGGATCTAACCCTGCAATCATGCAAGGAAATACTAGGAATTTGATTAGATATTTTTGTTATAAAAGATTAAAAATGCTATAGAAAAAATCGATCTAATAAATCCTTAAAGTAAGATCTAATACCCACAAAAATATCTAAATAAATAAAATGAAAAATTAAATGAAATAAACAGGCTTCCAAATTATAATCTATGAAAAATTAAAAATTAATGAAAAAAATCGATTCTCTAAATTCAAAATTAAGATTAAATATACAAATTTAGATAAATTATAAAAACTGATAAAATCCAAATTTACATTTACCTTCTAAAAAATACAATTTTAGATATTTTATAAATAACTTCGCCTAAATACAAAATACACTACACTTAAATAAACACCCCTATCGTGATTAAAAAAAAAATCTATAGCAAAGATCAAATTACTAAATTCTAAGTCAAAGTTTACTATTCCGAATTAAATTATAAATCTACCCGTAAAAATCTTACTTAAATACAAAAATATTCCGTACTGGAAAAAATCAAAATTAAACGAAGAAAATGACTCCCAAACTCGAAAAAGAATCAATTTCCTATATTCAAAATTAAAATTAAAAATACTATTTCAGATTAGTTTTATCATACACAGAAATAAACTGTAAGCACATTAAAGATTTAGCCCTACAATCATGCTAGGAAATACTAGGAATTTGATTAGATATTTTTGTTATAAAAGATTAAAAATGCTATAGAAAAAATCGATCTAATAAATCCTTAAAGTAAAGTCTAATACCCACAAAAATATCTAAATAAATAAAAAAAAAATAAATGACATAAACAGGCTTCCAAATTATAATCTATGGAAAATTAAAAATTGAAGGAAAAAATCGATCCTCTAAATTCAAAATTAAGATTAAATATACAAATTTAGATAAATTATAAAAACCTGATAAAATACACATTTGCATTTACCTTCGAAAATATACAAGTTTAGATTTTTTATAAATAACTTCGCCTAAATACAATAATACTCCACACTTGAATAAACAACCCTATCCCGCTAAGATAAAAATAAAAATAAACAATTCTATAGAAAAGATCAAACTACTAAATTCTAAAACAAAGATTAACATTCCGAATTAGATTAGAAACCTACCCATAAAAAGTTAAATACAAAAATATTCCGTACTGGAAAAATCAAAATTAAAAGGAAAAAACACCCCAATCCTATTACGTCCATCTAAGGAACCCCAAGGGAGACAGCCTGGCCACTAGATAAAAGAGAATACATAAAGTCTATCTAGTAACAACAGACACTCATTAATCAAACACTAGCTAACCACGCCACTGTACTAAAAATTCTTAAGTTCAACAAACAGGATGGGTTCCCTAATCACGAAAACACCTCCCACACATGCACAACTGACCAAGTAGTCAACCTCCACATACCACATTCTTGAAATTCTAACCAAAAGATATACCCGACCAATAAAAACGTGCATTCTAACAGATAATGCCATTAATCAACCATTTAGCATTTACACACCAAGTTCTTCAAAAGTCTAACGGTCAACACGAAAGATATATTCCCTTTATTATCAATAACCCCAACCAACCCCACAACAACAATGAACCAAATATAGATTGTAGAGGACATATATAGAAAAAATTATGTACATGTTCTAAAACATATTTTATAGTAAATATTCACACCTCTATACCTTATATATCGAGCACTATTTTAAATTAATGTTTTTGACGGTGAAAAACATTCTTTCTTCGTTGTGTACTCACTCGGATATATATATATAAACGAGGGAGGGTTAATTATGTATTGCTTTATGAATGTAGAAAAACACCTCGGGTGTCATATCGGGTAATTGATGCTGAACATTTTGAATATTATTGCTAAACATACGATTTGTTATTACATATATGTTTATACAAGGGAAAATGCTTATTACGTAAAAATATCAGCTAATATATTGTAATAATAAATTCTAATACATAAAGCATTTATTAACATTATAACAGATAATGATAACGTATTCATTATATTAAGATTTTTAAATAAATTAAATAAAGCTATATATATATAGCATGCAAAATACATTTCTCCATCGTGCTAATCAATGTATTTTGTTTAATACAAAGTATCATACAATTTCATTGGGTCTTATTAAATTATTGATTAGAAAAGGATAAGGAAAGTGTTTTCATACAAACCTTCACTTTTTAAGGTATAATTTTCTCTCGTTACAAATTAAATATCTGGTTTATTTATCTCTTAAAATAGAACATGCTAATTTTAAATTAGTGTTATAGAGATACGTACATCGACCTTCTCTCCAGAAATTGCAATTACTGATACCAAATTGCATTTCTATCCGTTCTTTTGACCAGATTGATCTCTATTTCAGGCTGAGAATTGGCCTCCCATTTTCATATCAAATTAACTGTTTCATTCTCATTTTAATATCACTGAATATATCCAATTCCCTATATACTAGTTTTTTAATCGTTTTACCCCAAGCAAGGTGGGCCCGCCTCTAATGCTCAGGAGGTTACAGTGGGTAAAAAGAATGGGTTCAGTCGGCATTATTAAAAAATGATAAAATATGATTGGAGATGATAAAAGGTTGCAATTGAGGTTGCATTTAAATTTCTAGTGATTACAGCTACCCGAGAAGGATACAAACGGAAATGAATTCTACAAGCAGGAAATGCGAAAAAAGAATCTGTTGCTTTAAAAAGGTCGGTTGTATTTAACTATCTCAACGGCAAAAGAATGTGACACGGAAGCAAATGTAGTCAGTCAGTTAAGTGCCATACGAGATACACGCTTGGGCGATCATGTCTTGAAAGAGACATGACTGACTGGGCAGAAGATTATCCCGCAGTAGGTTGCCATTGCTTTCTGCGGTAGACTGGTTACCGACCAAGGCTATAGAACCCAATCTGTCCTGCTATTTAACCCATAACTGGAAGGAATAGACGGATTAAATACCTTTCCCAAGGGTATTTGCGCGTAAGTGAATACAATGGATTCAACTAGAATTCGAACTCGGCTACCCGGTTTCTCGTTCCGAGCCGATATCCACTGGACCACAACGCAAATCTAGTATAACGTTTAAAATTATGATGTCGGGTCACCTGGAAAAATCATCAGCTTAGTTGCGATAAAAATATTTATAGAAAAACATAGAAATCTCAGGTCACGTCGGTGAGAAAGTGACTGAAGTCGAGATACCAAATCAAGATTGATTACATTGAAGTTCCTTCATTGGATTTAGTCAATTACTTCGAGAAAAATAGCAGGAGCAGCCGACTAGATATGTCAACAATACTCAATACAGGAACGAATGGTAGACTTATATGATGGATTCTGAGATGAAAATCTACCCCGACACAGTGACACTAACTTACTAGATAATGCAGTATTTTTATGAGTGTCGCCAGCCAAAATTAATATGTAAACTTAATAAATGTTTTTGTTATTTATGGTGACGTTATTTGCTTAGTAAATTACATGGGTAGACCAATATTTGCCTTCCACCCGAAAGTTGTTGATCTACAAATCCAAAATGAAAAAATATCCATTTTAGCATGAGCCCTATCGAAATTTTTAAAATTTATCTATGGTGGGAATTAATAATTTGTTCATATTGTGTATACAGGAATAACTAATTTTAATAGCATTTCTATTAAAATTTCTGTAGGAGATTATTTGAATGGAAATGCTTGCTTACCAGTTTCAGAAAATATTTCTCCATATTGATTTTTGAAAGTCTATATAATGCAGGGTTAAAACTTATTACTTTGTTTTTCTACGTCTATTTAACAGCTGGTTTAATATACACTAACCTGTTCTTGAAGCTGTTTTTTGGAGAAGTTTATTATGTAATTATTAATTTTCATTGGAAATTGTAAGATTTTAAAGTAAATCGGTTAATTCTAATGTTAACAATGTTGAGTATTTGCTTCATATTAGTATTAGGCTAGTTTAAATTAACATTAAAATAGCTAGGGGTATTATTTTTTTTATGTAAAGTTGGTAGGAACCGTCATTAAGATATTTAAATATTTTTAAATTAAAGGAAATTTCAATATCAAATATTTCAAAATTAGAAAATTAGGAGCCTTAAAATTTTTCTCATGATGCAAGATTATGTTCATCCATAATAGCAATGGGACCTTAACTAATAGAATCCACACCCCATAAATATATATATTTTAATTGAGTAAAAATTAACGTAATTAGTTTAGTATAATGTCATAATCTTAATTTAATTTAATTAATTTGAATTTATTCAATTATAATTTTAAAAATTTAAACATAACCTTAGTTAGAGATTTTTCCTTTCCCACAGGCAATATAACTTGAGATAAATTGTATATATATATATATATATATATATATATATATATATATATGGGAAAAGATGTTAAGTCCATGAACGGCGAGGATATTCCGACAATGTCTACTTAATATAAAATATTAAGTGATATAGACAACTCAGAATGGAACGAATATAGTGTGGTGTGATAAAACGAGCCTATTTAGCTTAAAGAGATGAAGTATAGTTTATAACCAATCTAAATGATGCGTTCAGTTTTCCTTTACACACACACACACACAAACACACACACACACACATATATATATATATATATATATATTGAATTGATCTTTTTAACATTATTCTTTATAGATACACATATTAAAATAGATATTCTATTTATAATCAACCAGTATTAGAAAGTTATGTCTACCGGGATGATTTCATACGATAAATTATTGTTACGAAAATGTATGTCATTCGGCAAGATTCGAATCTGCGACCCCTATCCACATAGGGAAATCCACCATGTGATCTGGCGCGTCTTAGACCTCTCGACCACGAACGAAGTCTAACCGACTTCAAAGTAAGATGCGCCAGATCGCATGGTGGATTCTCCTATGTGAATAGGGGTCGCAGTTTCGAATACTGCCGAATGACACATATTTTAGTAACAAAAATTCATCGTAAATAATCAGGTCGGTGAAAATAAATATATAATACTGTTTGATTATGAACACAATATATACTTAATTACGAGTAGCGACCAAAAATAATGTTCAAACAAATCATTTCAAATTATCAGTTGGTTATAAACACGTTTCGTTAATGTTTGTTAATATATATATATATATATATACATATAAATATATATATTTATATATTTTTACATATATATTTAATATGTATATATATATATATATATATATATATATATATATATATACACATATTAAACAAAATTGTTTGCTTTAATTTATATTGAGATTTTTTTTAAAAATAGTGTTGTTTTAATATAGAATTTTATTCTATCCATACCGACTCTCTCTCCCTTTCTCTGTCTCTCTTTCTTTATATATATATATATATATATAAACTTTTTATAAATGCAACTTTGTCTCTGTGTATGTGTATGTGTGTGTGTGTGTGTGTCCGTTACCTATAGACTCCAAAACGGCTGAACCGATTTTTTGAAAATTTACACAGTTGTACTATAAGCCTCTGCGAGTGTTCTTAGCTAGGTTTTGTGTCGAGGTATCCCCGATAAATATCGAAAATCGATAATCGAAAAAATCGGTTTGTAGAAGGAGTGTTCCGATTTTAATCAAATTTGATACACTCATAGACAAAGGTATAAGAAACGATATTCAGAAGTTTCAAGGTTGCAGTTCTTATAATAGTGCAGAGAATTTGATATCGATACAAGGGAATCAAAATTTGACTTACATCCATTCATTTTTCTTTCAGTCTACGGTTTCGATTTAACTGGAAACAATTATTGCACTTTAGTCTTCCGTGCCAACGTCCAAATAGTCTGAGTTACAGGACCATGGATTAGTTTTAAAGCTTTCATTACACCCGAGCATCGCCGGGCAATACTGCGAGTATATATATATATATATATATATATATATATATATATATATATATATATATATATATATATATACCATTTCACCCCAAGCAGGCGGTACTACCGGACTTTCCATGAGAGAAGAATGATTAAAAAGAGGAACAAATCAAAAGGGATGTCAGAGAATGTATAAGAGAAGTATGAGAAAACTGGTTTGGAGAGAGCTCCAGCTGAGTAGAGAGGAAACGAAGAAGAATATTATACAAGTTTTTTTGGGAGGGATGCTTGCCAAGGAGATAAGATTTTGCAATTGACAATGCATTTAAATTCTTTGAGATTGTAGCTGTTAGGAAACCAAGTAAACGGAAGAGAATTCTACACTAAGGGTGTGTGACATAACAAGCTGAGCGAGTAGAATTTGTGGTTACATTTGATCGGTTTTGCTTTGAAATATCGAGATCTAGTAGCTAGTCTAGTAGCTCGAGTATATGTAGATGTATTTACATCAGAAACATTACATTTCCGTTTTGTTTGTTGTTTTCTTTTTTGTTTATGTTTTATTTTTTGTTTTCTTTACCGTTCTTATTTCTTTTTTATTCTTTGTTTTCTATGCCATCTGTCATTCCTTCTGGTAAAATATGTAATTTAGATACCAACTGTTTATTTTCCTTCTGGATATAAATAGACTCAGTGGCAAGCATAAAAATAATCAGTTTATATAACATTAAAGACATTAACTCTTACACATTATAACACAGATGTATATATCTTTACATATGATTATATATATATATATATATATATATATATATATATATATTTCTAAAGAATTATTATATTTATTTTATTTTCGAAATTTTGGTTGCTGCAACATTTTAAGTAATATAAAAAGTATATCTCTATATACATGAACATACTCACACAGAGACAGATATACAGAAACACGGACACACACATCACTCACTATATATATATATATATATACATACATATCTATCTATCTATCTATATATATATATATATATATATATATATATATATATATATATATATATATATATCAAAGAAAAATTGAGGCAGACACGTTATTTCATGGTGAATCGGAAATAAAATGTCTGCCTTAAGTTTTCTTGTATTTGCTCTATATGTATTTAAATGAATATATGTTTAGAGCTCTCTTAGGGAGTTATACTACCACTGTTTGGTTTCTTCTATATCCACACTGCATGCTGATATATATATATATATATATATATATATATATATATATATATATAGAGAGAGAGAGAGAGAGAGAGAGGGAGAGAGAGAATAACTGTTAAAAATATAATAATTCAAAATGTAATTGTCATTAATATTATAATTATTATTATTATAACATGCTGCAACTTATCTAAACTTATTTATAAATGGAACTTCGTGTGTGTGTGTCCGTTACGTATAGACTCCGAAACGGCTGAACCGATTTTCTTGAAAATTTACACAGTTGTATTATAAGCGTCTGCGAGTGTTCTTAGCTAAGTTTTTGTCGAGATACCCCCGATAAATATCGAAAATCCATAATCGAAAAAATAGGGTTATAGAAGAAGTGGTCCGCTTTTAATCAAATTTGATACACGAATAGAGAAAGACAAAGAACGATATTCTGAAATTTCAAGGTTGCAGTTCTTACAATAGTACAGAAAATCGATACTATATATATAAAATGTTCATTACACCCGACCAACGCCGGGCTATACTGCAAATTTGCTATAAAGTTACACTATTAAATCACCATCATCAGACAGTAAAATGAAATTAATTTAATGTGAAATATATATACATATATATATCTACATACATATATATATTCATATACATATATATATATATATATATATATATATATACATATGTATATATACATATATATATACATATATATATATATCCATGGATATATATACTTACATATATATACATATAAATCTACATAAAAATATATATATATATATATATATATATATATATATACGTGTATGTGCGTATATGTGTAAAAGAAAGAATAACATGGAGAAATAAAAACAAAGTCCGACAATGTGATGAATTAACTGGGGTGGGATGCTAAAACACCCAAATATCGTGTGTGTACGACTCACTAAATATTAATGTAGCAAATGTTTTCCCGCGGAAATCCAGACATGTCAAAATTTAAAACCGGAAGAAAAATAGAAAACAGGAATAAAAACGAAAAAAAAAAGGAAAAATGGCAGAAGAAAAAAATAGAAAGACTAGTTCAACCGTTGGAAAAGATGAGATATAATCAAAGAAAAATCTAAACCAACAGAACTGTAGGAATAATGACGAACACATAAATTAAAATATATACTTAAGAGGAATTCTTCATACGTATAATTTTTTTTCATCGTATCACCCCGAGCAAGGCGGTAACGCCACTGATATGCAGGGTGCTATGTAATAGTGAAAAGATTGGAAAAGAGAAAGCCGGAAACCACATCCTAAACAGGGAACAAGGGATGAGCCTCTTAACCTCTTCAATAGACGTGGGTGGAGTGTGAACCGGGCAATAGATAGATCTATCTACTCTAATTGAAAAAAAGAAAAGTGAGAAGATTGGAAAAGAGAAAGCCGGAAACCACATCCTAAACAGGGAACAAGGGATGAGCCTCTTAACCTGTTCAATAGACGTGGGTGGAGTGTGAACTGGGCGATAGATAGATCTATCTACTCCAATTGAAAAAAAGAAAAGTGAGAAGATTGGAAAAGAGAAAGCCGGAAACCACATCCTAAACAGGGAACAAGGGATGAGCCTCTTAACCTGTTCAATAGACGTGGGTGGAGTGTGAACCGGGCGATAGATAGATATATCTACTCCAATTGAAAAAAAGAAAAGTGAGAAGATTGGAAAAGAGAAAGCCGGAAACCACATCCTAAACAGGGAACAAGGGATGAGCCTCTTAACCTGTTCAATAGACGTGGGTGGAGTGTGAACCGGGCGATAGATAGATCTATCTACTCCAATTGAAAAAAAGAAAAGTGAGAAGATTGGAAAAGAGAAAGCCGGAAACCACATCCTAAACAGGGAACAAGGGATGAGCCTCTTAACCTGTTCAATAGACGTGGGTGGAGTGTGAACCGGGCGATATATAGATCTATCTACTACAATAGTAAATTAAAATTTCCCAGTAAAATAACCTAAATTTATTTTAATTTTAAGTGGAGTTTTTCATGAGTACAAATAAAATATATTAGTAATTTAAAGGAATCGCAAGTTCAATAAGCTTATTATTTTTTTTAATTCATATTTTTTTTCATAAGTACCAAAAATAATAATAGTAACACAAGTTTAACTAAAATTTAGGAAAAGAATTAAAATGAAATCAAACTATAAAAAAGAAAATAAATAAAAATTTTAAAAAAATCAATCGCAACCAACACCAATACCATATAATATCAAATACACCGGTGTCCTATTTTTCAAAAAACAAATAATCAAAAACTGAAACCAACAACTAGAAATCCAGCTCCAATGAGAGAAGAAACCATGGCGCTATTCTTGTGAAACATTGAAGTTGGCATGAGCATATTAATTTATGTTAAAGTGACAAATTCTTTGCAACAGTATATATAAGAATAAATCTAACTTAGAGCCGACAGACCAACCTAGGTTTCACCTAACGGATCGTCAGCGCAAGTCGGCAAGTTAGATTTATTCTTATTTGTTTACTCTGCTATTAGTGTTAGGGTTCGCGTCTCGGGTTTTCTTTCTTTTCAACGAGTATTTTGACGTATGTTCAAGTACTTAGTTTGTTTCTTTTTTTATTTCCTCTTTTTTCCCCTCCGCGTTTATAGTCGGTGGTTTTTCGAGGCGGATTGAAATATATTATAACAATTATTAATAACATTATTATTATTGTTATATATATATATATATATATATATATATATATATATATATATATATATATTATAAGTTATCATTTTTAGTGGATACACAAAAGCAAGTAGGCACCCTGGTGGTTTACTAGACTCTATTCAAATTCTGCTGCAGAAGGCATGTTTTTTTAATATTCAGGCCAGAAATGAAAAAAAAAAAATTAATAACATTCTCGATGATACAATAATGGTGCCTTCACTCATTAGTGCTTGTTATCCTGATGCTGAGGTCTGCTTTTTATTGGTTTTTCTCTTTATTAATGTGTTAATGACTGAGCGTCCCCTTAATTGTTTTATATTTATAAGTGCCCGGTTAATTGCATTTTAGTTGGTTTGTTTGTGTCACGTTGGTTGATATCTTTTCGTTCTACTGACCTCTTTTATTAGCTTGGCCCTTTTCTTACCATGTTGGTGTGATAGACAGATTAAATTTTTTTTTGTTTTGTTTTTGGCAGTGGTTCAATATTTGTGTTCTTGCGTGTATTTGTGTTTAAGGGATTTATGTGTTGGTTGTTTTCATTTGGTTGTTGCTATATTATTTTCTGTTTTTTGCTGTGACCTTGTGTTTGTATATTTACAATTTATGTTCATCTTTAGTCTCATGATTTATGTTGTTTTTTATTTTTATTTGAAGATTAAAATATTTGTTCGTATATTTGCATTTTCGTATTAACCTTTTGCTGTTGTCTTAGTTAGTTTCTGTTTTTATGCAATTTTCCATCTGATTCTTCCATATATATATATATATATATATATATATATATATATATATATTGTGTGTATTTTGGCAGCATTTTTTCATTAATGTAGGTTTTATTGAATAATATAGACAAGTTTTGTCTATTAATTTTGGCCACACTACAAAGTCGCTCTCACGGCGTCTGACGTTGCACTTAAATGAAAATTCAAATATAATCTGTCATTTAAAACAACACGGTTTTCAACGCACACTTCTGAGTAAAAGGCTCGTTGATAACACGTACATACTTAAACAAGAAAATAATAAACAGAAACTAAAAATCCTGGAAGCAATCTACATTAAACAATTTAAACCTGGTTTGAATACAATCAATTTTGATATTTCCACTAACGTACTCAAATGCCTGTAATCAGATCAGGGACCACAACGCCACTATTTTGTCACTGTCTTCGGCCATCCGCCACGGTAGGGATGGACTTATATTTTCAATTTAATTCTCTTTATTGTTAATAGCTTAAATGTTCTATGTTTACTGTGTGTTAATATTTACTCTTTGATAATGGCTTATGTGAGCCGAAAGCTTAGACCCGATAAAAAATTCAACAAATACTGTGATTTTTTGTTGTCTTTTAACGACATCACCATCAAGTATATCAGACGGTATGAACGGATCCTACACAAAATTAATAGACAAAACTTGTCTATATTATTCAATGAAACCTGCATTAATGAAAAAATGCTGCCAAAATACACGCAATATATATATATATATATATATATATTAGAATGTGTTGGATTAGTGTTCATATTTACAAAGATTTCAGGCACATAAATGAATGATATATTTTCTCTGAATAAGTATAGCCAGAGAACGATACGCTTTACTCTCCATTATTCTTTAGAATAATATATCAATAATCAATAACAGTAAAAAATGATTACATTTCTCACAAAAGCATCCTGTTCTCATTTTTTTAAAATCGTTTCACCCCATGCAAGGCAGTACCGCCACTGATGCGCAGGGAGGCTACATAAGAGTAAAGGTTTAGAGATAAAAGGAAGACAAACCAGTAACTGGGTGTGCCCGAGAAATAACAAGAGAAGGATGGAAACACAGGTGTGAAGACAATTGCGAAGGTAGAGAGAAAGGTAAAAAAGAAATTATACAGAGTGATGTAGAAAGAACTGGATTCAGATGGTTAATAGACGGGTATTGACATTGCAATTAAACTCTTAAAGATTGTAGACATCAAGAAAGCAAGTATATGAATTGGAGTTCCACAGGCGGGAAGTGCGAGAAAAGAAGTAGAAATATCGGCTGCATTTGGTTGATCTAACTGTAAATGGCCGGGACGTTGTTGCCAGACTGATTGCACGAGTAAATACTTGTGGCGACGACACCAGTTATGAATGGAAATCTCCCTTGCAGCAATAATCTGGCTCACCCTGATATCACTCTTAAATAGAAATAATATTCTTTTGCCATTTTCTTCAACAAATCTCAATTATTTTTCAAATACAGATGTAATTCTAACAGGAGCTCTGTTTTCAGATTCTTAATAATTAATCAGTCATTACAAGCCTGAGGAAACTCAAGATGTTTGTCAAATCATTTTTAAATTTACTTGTTCTGATCTCTTTTCGCGTCCACTTTAAATTGCATCCAATGTAATTGCTTCTTGACTGATCGATTCTTTTATGATTACGCTGTTTATGACTAGGTAAAACAATGAAAGCAAATTAATGTCTAAAAAGAACAAGGTTCATTTTCTGAACTTTCCCCTTTTTTCTTTTGACATCTTCTATTTCTCTTCTTGTGGCTTCGAAGATTTTAGTTTCGATGGTTATAAAACAATATCTGTTGGAAGGTTCACTGGCTCGTGTTTAAATTGACTTCAATTCCAGTAGTTCTCATTGCTGTTTTGATCTGGTCATTGTATATTCAATTAAGGAATCCCCATGATTTTTTTGATGAAGAGAAAAAGCAATGACTTCAAAACCTTTAGTCTTCTTTTTTTTGACAAATATCCTGACCATGAAAGCGAGTTGTTACTTCGCCTGTTGACACTTTCTAGTATTTTGTTGGTTATATCTATTTCCATTTGACGGTCAAGAGTGAACGATTCTTTGGGTAGTGAAAGCGTTCTATAGTTTTAATATCGCGACAGTAGGCAATCCATTTTTTGCCAGCATATAGCAACATTGAAATGAAAATATTATTGGTCATGAGTTTTGTTATGTACAGATCTTTCTTTTAGAAAAGACATTTAATTAGATTTCCAATTTTCAAAAGCGAAACTTCAATTTCAGAAATGCACGTTTTTGATAAAAGGCTGCATATATATATAAAACGCGCTATCAAAGATAGAAAATATGCAAATTAGGTAATATTTTTTGTTGGTACAAATATATTAGATACAGTTAAATATTAGCAATTGATTCTCAGAACTTTTATTACAAATGATATGTTTAACTGTTAACTTCAAGGAAGGCGATAATGCTATTACAGCGTAGGTGGTTAAAGAAAATAAGAGAGAGTGAGAAGACGTAATAAGGGTTATTGTGAAAAGGGCAACAACGAAACAGGTTTCAAGAAGAAAAAAGATGATAGTTTGTGATGCAGTTAAGGTTTCGTAGGAACAAGAATTATTGAAAGGTTGAGTAGAACGGTGAAACTCATGTACCCGATATATTGCCAAAAGTTGCTGGAGAAGTACTTGATTAATTTTACTGATCCAGAAAGTATCATACTCGCCTAGACTGTCGAAAATTGATTATTGCTGTCATATCTAAGCTGAAAGCACCCAGTCAAAATAGATAACACCACGCTTTTCTGTCACTATTTTCATGCCATGTATTTATGACAACCTATGTTACTTGGTTCCATCACCCGTGGCATTTACTACAACAACCCTCCATGGTACAGCCACAAGAGTGAATAATCACTATTCCCATCGTTTTCCAAGAGGAAGTAATTCCATTCGGACAGCTTCTTTCCAAGAACAGTTGCTTTGTCGAAGTGACTGCTGACAGGATGTTTTAAAACAATCACTACAGGTTTAACCTCCTCTAGTCGAGATTTTCACATCATATTTTCTGTGAATTTCTCTTCTGGCCTCTTTTTATGATTACAAACAACACACAGTAATGTTTTATTTTGTGTTTTATGTGCTATTTATCGGGGGAACAATAGTATAAAATCAGCAGTAATAGAGACAAAATAATATACAAGATTTTCAACGCCTTGAGGCGAATCATATTAATGGTTCCTCTTTCGTGACATTTCTTAAACACTCAACGTTCTGTGGATAGTCACTTACAGGAATGGTTGGAAATACATGAAGAAGCAGATTATGCTTTCTGCCAAAGATCTCAGGAAAGTGTTCATTTCATGAGGATATGAAGTAGACCACTTTTCGATGACTAATATATCATCATCATTGAATAAACAGTGATTTTGTTCTTCTGTGTATTTTAGATGTTGCTTGTTCAAATATGATAGATAAATAAGAATAATACAGAAATTTGGGTTTCTAATGTAGACTGTTCATTCTCTTTTCTATATGTAAATCCTATTGAAAAAGTTCTCAAAATCTCTTGTGTATATCTGCTTTCTTTTTTATTCAGGAGTTTAAGCAAATATAAACATCGTATTAATTGTCGAGATCAAGATAGCATTGCGCATATTTGGAACAGGCAAAAGCGTTTAGCATTTACTTTATTGTTGGAAGTTTTAAACATCATTAGATGGTGTCGGTGTTATGTTTGTTTGTTTCTTTACCCTAGAAGTTGGCCACGCTCAGGTCATCCATGTAATGAGTTGAAAGAAACGAAGAGAACACATGACTTATTTTATAGGTGGAGATTCGCGAAGACATAAGCAAGTCTCATGCGCTGGAAAGTGGGAAGAGAGTTCAGTCATCATTTGACAGGAGAAACTAAAAGAAGTGTTGCATTTACTTTGTTGTTGGAAGTTTTAAACATCATTGTAGGATGCCGGTCATATGTTATTTTTTGTTTTTTGTTTTTTTTTACCGCCGAAGTTAGATTAAGTAAATATAAGCATCATTATCGTGACCACGCTCAGGTCATCCTTGTGATGAGTTGGAACAAACAAAACAATGTGTGACTTATTTCATAGATAGAGTTTTTCGAAGACACCAGCAAGTATCATGTGTTGGAATGTAGGAAGAGGTTCAGTTGTCCTTAGACTGGAGAAACTAACGTTCTTCAGCGGGAACGTAATTACCATATGGTGTCAACATCTTGAAGAAAGAGGCAGAAGGAGAATAAGGCAGAAAAGTGATTGTCTTTTTATAGACTTTAACAGCGCCACCTAACAGCGTTTATGCTGCTAAAGATGGTAATCATATTTAATTTTCTTTTACTTTTAGCATCATTGGAAATATATATTTATATTTATTTTTTATTTTCACCATTATTGTTTTCTTGATAGATTTTATTTAATTTTTCTACAAATCATATTTTTTTTAATCATTTCACCCCAAGCAAGGCATTCCACTGCCACGATTGCGCTTGGGGCTACATAGAGGAAGGTAAATAGGAAGAGTGGTTAGATATAGGAAATGTCAGAAGTGGGGTGATAGATAGTTGGGTGGGTGGGAAGAGTGTTTGAAAGAATGGAAGTTAGTGTGTTAGGAGGTATCTATTGACCATATGCACGATAAATACCACAATTGGGTATGAAGATAATTTTCTTGGAGATTATTTTCTTGAGAACAGTCTGCGTATACTATTTTGAGATCTATTATTGCCGGAAAGTGATGGTTTCGTAGCTCCATCCCAAATACAGGACAATACATAATTGTTGCTGTAAGCTTAATATTATTGGCATGAAGAAGGTGAAGCTTATTACTTACGGAGTGGTACGAAGAACCGAAAATTTTTATCGACGGGTTGTATATTTTTACGTGAGATCTGGGGTTAC
This sequence comes from Ascarosepion bandense, assembly GCA_037127315.1. Lineage (NCBI taxonomy): Eukaryota > Metazoa > Mollusca > Cephalopoda > Sepiida > Sepiidae > Ascarosepion > Ascarosepion bandense. The sequence continues at coordinate 784,209 of JBBBDQ010000755.1, forward strand.
TTGAAGTAATTAATCTTATTGTGAACATACAGCTATCATGGCAAAAGGGCAAAAGATTACATAATCTTATAGGTACTGTTTATTAATTTTTTGGACCTATTAATAGTTTTAATTTTCTTTTTTTACCGTTGAGCTGTTACAGCTGAAGTAATGAGAGATAGTCTCCCAAGAATTTGAGAAAAGATGAGATTTCATCAACATAATTTTCCCCCTCAAAATTGAGAATTTTCTTAGACAGAATAAATATATAATAAGCATTTGATAATATTCTTAGAATAGTCATTTAATAAATATTTGATAATATTCTTACAGAGAATATTTATTTAATAAATATTTGATAATATTCTAGAGAAAATAGTTATTTAATAAATGTTTGGTATTGTTTTTGGACAGAATAGTTATTTAACAAATATTTGATAATATTATAGAAAGAATAGTTATTCAATAAACGTTTGATATTATTCTTAGACTGAATAGTTATTTAATAAATATTTAAGAATGTTCATAGACAGATCATTACCATTTGATTTAGAATCGTGGTTTTCAAATATTTCAATGCAAAGAGCACATCTCTTACTTTGTCCGTTTCCCTCGATTAAAAAATCGTTTTCTGAATAAAAGTTTATGTTTTAAATAAATAAATTTGTTTTATTCATAATATGTTTTCATCGACATTATATGCACAATAGATCTATGATATTTACTAAGAAAAAATAGTTTTTACACGCCGGATGTGTCCTTTAATGAGTTGTTTGTAAAGACTCGGCATAGGAAATAACTGACAGGTCCATCTTGCACGGACAACATTCATGAATTAGTAATCACTATTAAAAAAATGGAATTAAAAAATTTTAAATTCCAATAATTGACCGAATATGACGGCGAAGCTGACAATCTGCATTCGATCCGTTTATTTTAGTAGAGTCGATGGTAAATGGGCATGCCATAAATACTATATTAATATCTTTCCACCTAAAGTAAGGCAATGAAGCCTCTAAGAACATGAAGAAATACATTATTAAAGGGAAAAAAACAAACATACAGGAATTAAGAAGTCCAAAAGTAACGATTGACATTGCATTTATATTTTTGAAGGTTAAATTTGAATTGAAAGCAAGAATTCAGAAAACAGATTTTCAAGCGCTATAGGATAATTTATTAGCTTAGAACTTACGGCTTCATATTTTCATTTCAATTTTAAAATTATCTAATCTTGTAGCCAATCTAGTCAGTCAGTTAAGTGCCATACGTGATACACGCTTGGGCGATCATGTCTCGAAAGAGACATGGCTGACTGGGCAGAAGATTATCCCGCAGTAGGTTGCCATTGCTCTCTGCGGAAGACTGGTTGCCGACCAAGGCTATAGAACCCAATCTGTCCTGTTATTTAACCCATAACTGGAAGGAATAGACGGATTAATACCTTTCCCAAGGGTATTTGCGCGTAAGTGAATACAATAGATTCAACTGGAATTCGAACTCGGCTCCCCGGGTTCTCATTCCGAGCCGATATCCACTGTACCACAACGCACACCCTATCTAGATCTAGCCCAATCTAGTACTGCGCTTAAAGTCACAAGGTCTAGGCAACTTAGAAGAAAGATCAATTGCCGTGAATTAATTTATTATAAATGCACAGAGAATCTATAATACAACAGCGGCAAAGTGACTGAAACCTAGATGCCTGTTCATAATCAATGACAAATTTACTCGAATTATAATTTCTGAAATCAATTTGTTAATTTTTTACTTTTTTTTTACGCAAGATTATACAGGTTTCAAAATAATAACGTGTCAGAGTTGTTTAAACTTGAAGAAGCGCCATAAATCAGGGTGATTTCTCACTTTTTATCATGACTGATTGTTTTTCGTCACTGGCATCCACAATCTCAAAAATGTAAATTACGCGGATCACACGGTATTGATAGCAGATACGGCAAAGAAAATGCACAACCTCCTACAAAAGTTAGCAAGAAAACTGAATCTGTGGTAATCAGCAAAAGGAAGCGCCTAAAATGCCAACTACAAGTTGGAGAAACTAAAATAAAACAAGCAAAGAATTTCAAATGCCTGGATAGCGTTTTGAAAGCAAATGGAATGTACGATATTGACATCCGATGACGCATTGGCATGGCCAAAGATGCATTTCAAATGCAAAGAAGAATCCTGAGAAAACGTCATTGGAAACAAAAATCGAGTGCTGGACTGTTATGTGATATCTGTCCTTCTATATGCCACTGAATGTTGGACGATGTCGTCAAGAATAAATGAAAGGCGTGAGGCAGCAGAAATGTTATTCTACAGAAGTGTGCTAAAGATACCATGGACCTAGCACGAAAGAAACGATGATGTGTTGGAGAGAATGCAAACGAGATAAAAAAAACTCATACTTAACATCAGGAAGAGACTGATGAGGTTCCTGCAAAATGCAATAATTATCTAGAGAATCTAATACTCACGGGAAAGATAAGCAGGAAAGAGAGACAAGACGAAGCAGCGCGAGAGTCATTTGATAAGCTTCAGAAAATGGAAGGCGGTGCGGTTTTTGAGAGAGATGATTAAGGAAAAGCATTGAGAGCGAAAAGAGACCGGATCATGTGCAAGTCCATGATCGCCTATGTCTTGAAGAAATACGGCACAAGAAGAAGAAGAAGAAGAAGAAGACAATTGAGCATGTGCGTGTTGTCTCCTATAAAAATATTTCTTCAGCATTCTTCTGCTGCAGCCACCCAGAACGTAGGCGACCATGGTTCCACATATCTTTATCTCTTGTAGCTCTTAACATCCTTTCTTGTGTTACTCATCAAAAACCCTGCTGTAGAATCCATTTGCTCAAGCTGATCAAGTATGTTCCCCTGTCTCTCCTTCCCTCTATTTATCCTATAAGTATCAGATTCTCCAAGCCATGTTTCCTCATTCAATCAGTCAGTTATTATATTGTTTTACTTTTCACTTTCGTGAATAATTTGAACAAATAAATAACACCAGAACAATGCATATATATATATATATATATATATATATATATATATATATATATATATATATGTATGTTTGTGTATTCTCATCCGCAGACAGATCTGTTTCGCCGTATCACAGCTCATCAGTACGGTTAGACTCCGATTGCTTTTTTACCCAGGATTGAAACCCGACCGAAATTGCGTCAGTCGGCGACTTTAACCCTGGGCTATGGGCGTTCGGTGGAAGTAGGCAGACTTTTAGCGCATATCATTATACGCGCCCAATAGCTAAAGCGCTCTATTTCATTTCATTGAATGAACAATGCGTACATGCCAGAGTAGCTACTGTTTATCAAAGTCTACTATTTTTCCAGAGTGCTCAATCAGGGTGTGAGAGCGTAATATGACAAAGAAGTTGATCCGAGAATGAAGTGTATATGAAAATACCTTAATCATTCGATATTCTTCAGTCAGTCAGTTAAGAGTCATACGTGATACGCGCTTGGGAAATAACATCTTGAAAGTGATTTGACTGACGGGGCAGAATATTTTCTAGAAATATGTAGCCTTTTATTTTTGTGGTAGACTGGTTCTTAAGCAAGGCGTTAGAAACCAATTTAATTTGATATTTAACTCATAGCTGGAGGTAGATGAGACGGATTAATTCCATTCTCAATGGTATTTGCGCGCAAGTGAATACAACGAATTCAATTTGAATTCGAACTCGGCTTTCCAATGTTTTCTTTAGAGACGATATCCACTGCACATTACGTAGAAATCTAAGCCGTCTTTGACAAATGTGAAGAATAGTTTTCCTGTTTGTTTATATCCTCTCCAAAACTTTGTCGTAGTTGACATATTAGGTTATAGAACCTAATTGGGAATTATATTGTCCTTCTATACGATTTACTAAACACTTCAAGAAAGTAAACCTGGTAAAGCTGGCGGGAGAAGAGAATTAATCATATTGTTCCCAAGAATGTTAAATTACTTCCATCGTATTTGAAACAGACGTCTGATAAAAGATATTACAAAGTGTGCATTACATGTATCGTCCTCTCGCATTTGTTCTTCAGAACTTATCGAATATGCTTCTCCACTTTGTATGAGAAACGACCGTTTAATACAGAGGGCGTTCTCACGCGTTAGACTTCGAACTCTACTTAATGATTTCAACTTCCCAGAATCTACAAAATACAACACCTTATCCAAGAAAGAAATAAAAAATTATTGACACACTTTTAACTCTGAGACGCAGGAAGACTACACTCTTGGTTTTTAAGCACAAGGATTAAAGTACCTGCTTACAAATCTGAATCGCAAACGATACAGAAATAAAGTTTCTATTTTCACTTCCTGGAAGAATCAAATAGAAGCGGCTTACATTTTATTATTGTATAGCGTTTGATTACATTTTTATTTTTATTTCAGACAAAAACTTGAAGATAGTCAGTTAAATGACATACGTAACACACTCTTCAGGTGATCATGTCTCGAAAGATACATGACTAACTGGGAAGAAGTTTACCCAGAATAGGCCGCAATTACATTCTGCGTTGGACTTGTTGCCAGCTAAAGGCTATAGAACCCAATCTGTCCTGTTATTTTACCCATAACTGGAAGGAAAAAAACGGATTAATACATTTCCCAAGGGTATTTGTGTGTAAGTAAATGCAAAGAATTCAGGATATCGACACGAAACGTGAAATCGGAGAGCCGAGTTCGAATTCCAGTTGAATTCGTTGCATTCACTTACGAGAAAATATCGTTGGAAAAGGTATTAATCCGTTTCTTCCCTCCATTTATGGGTCGAATAAAAGTATAGATTGGGTTCTAAAGCCTTGTCTGGCAACCAGTCTACTGCATAATATAATGGCAGTCTTCCGAGACATGATCTTCCAAGCAACACCCAATGCACTGAAAACACCAAACTTCAGAAACTATCAGTGTACTAAATAGACAGCCCGCATTAAATAAAATGCACTTTGCCAAAGATTATGTATCTTAGTAAAAATTGTCGTTGTGCCACATTCCCTTTTTCTAGGGATGCTGGAAAAAATACAGATTATTTATCTTATCAGAAATGTAATTTAAAAAACATATTTTATATTTTTAGGCAGTATTACAATAATGAAAAAAATATTTAAAAATATATAAATTTATATTAGATTATTAAATAAATTATAGACTATGTGCGGCTTTGTTTCAGATAGCCATTCTGCCAGATGTAATGACAGACCATTTCTAACGCCCAATATCTTAAAGAACAGCAGGATTCAGACAAAAGGCTTCTACATACGACATATACACCACATCGATTCTTGATAAATTTGGAAAAGTGAAAATTATCTCTTGAACAAAAATATAAAAAGGTGAACTTTGATAGTTTATTCACAACTTCGAGTAAAATACTCAAGATTTAAAAGTCATTATAAATGTTTATCTGATAGTTTCCGCAAAATTTTGCATTTGTGCGTAAGTGAATGCAAAGTATTCAGGATATCGACTCGAAACGTAAAATCGGAGAGCCAGGTTCGAATTCTAGTTGAATTCGTTGAATTCACTTACGCGCAAATATCATTGGAAAAGGTATTAATCCGTCTTTTCCCTCCAGTTATGGGTCAAATAATAGGACAAATTGGATTCTAAACCTTGTTTAGCAACCAGTCTAATATAATATTAGAATATAATGACGCCCTATTGCGGGAAAATCTTCTGTCCAGTCAGTCATGTCTCTTCCGAGACATGATCGCCTAAGGCTGTATCCGCAAAAAGGGCTTGAATTTTGTTTTTTCTTCAGGTTATCTTTTTAAGTGTTCGAGAATTTGCAGGTAGGAAGTCATTTTTCATTTAAAATGTATCAGGTGTCGAGAGGGTGTATCGTGTTATTCGGTGCAGTTATTTCACACATGTTATAGAGGAAAAAGTTAATTGTTTTTTACAAATGAAAATGATAACTGTAGCCAAGATGAATGTTTTACGCATGCGTATTGGTAGTGAGAGGGTCATGGCATTTCGTTGTGATTACAGTCAATCAAGTAATTTAGACAAGCTTTTTCAAAGCAACGGGAAAACAAGCAATGAAAGACAGAGAGTGGAGTCCTTTGTATACAAATGAGGTCATCAACACCGAAATGAGGTCAAGGTGATGAGAAAAGGTGCTATCGGCGCCATTTTGAGCAATAAGTGATGTAGCCTTTTTTAGCGCTTGTGACACCATATATTCAGGCTTCACGGTTTCCAAGATAGATCGATTGCTTTTCGGATAGAAAGGGAAGTAATGGGCCTTTGTACAAAAAGAATTGTCCGCAAAGCTGCTATTATGGTAGCTGTTACCGTTTCGACCTTGGAATAAAAATGAAGGTGACTTTGTTTACCCATTTCGCTAGGCGTTTGTAAATTAAATTTGTGCTGCTGGCGGAAGATGACGTTTTAGTTAGAAGCGAGTGACAAGTCATTATAATCGGTGACGAAACGGACAGGACTTAGCAGATTAAATAGCAATATTATAATGAAGCAAAAAAGAAAGAAAATGCAGAAGAGAAAGAGACGAAAATAAAGAAGATAATAAAAGCAACATATTAAATGATTTCAGGGAGAAAAGAACAAAAGAAAAAAGGAAATAACAAACAGTAAGAAATACCTTATTATCAAGCCAAGAATGTATTGGTTATAAACAAAGTTGTGTATTCTTTTTTAAATAGTGGCGTTTGAACGTTTGATGTATTGTCAAAATTGTCTGATATTTATGTTATATACATATTTTCTTTGAAACATACAAAGGCTTTTCTGTACAGTTCATTGATGCATTTTTAATATATAATTTTAAATTTTAAATTGATGGCTTTCATTATTTCATTGCCTCTGTTTCCTTAAATAACGACATAGGGTGATATAGAGACAAGAGACAATAATTGTGGGATCGGAGTGGTTGCTCTAAGGCTGCAAGATAGTTGCACGCTCTCGACGTGTGGAAAATCATACATTAATATTATATTTAAATGAATATAATTACTTTGTATGCATTTAGAAAAAAATAGTTTAGTTATCATTGTCTCTTATTGTTTCTATTTTGAAAAAAAATATTTGCTTACCGAACTGAGTTGTCAGTAAACAGTAATCAAATTGAAGTTCGTCACTTCTAATTTCAAATTTCATAAATGTTCTCCTAATTTCATCTGTTAATTATTAACTACACCTTATTATTATTTTACCCCAAGAAAGGTAATAAAGCCACCAACAGACAAAAGTTATTAGTGTAAGCGTATATGAAAAGTAAAAGAAAGTTTTATTAAGTCCGGAAAACAACGAAATAATAAAATTACAACGAGAGAAGATAACTATTGACATTGAATTTAAATGTTTCAGGGTCGTAATTTGCGTGTAAAATCAGTAGCTGGAAGAGATTTCTCTAAATGAAAACGGAGATGAAACTGTTATCATATAACTTACGATTACATCTATCCATTTCAACCATAAAATAATTTGACGTTCCTGTCAAACTTTGTCTGTGATAAATGTCGTAAATGTAGGTAGAAACGGGGAAAGCAAATTAGAAAAATTGCCATGGAAATAGTTAAAGATAAGGTAGTAGAGAAAAAAAGTTAGAGCGGTAAAAAACGACGGAATCCGAGATGCAGGTCAGGATCGATAACATTGCAGATTCGTTGTATTTTAACAAAATGTATAAACACATATTAGAATCAAAAGACATGACGAGGTAGTTATATTCAATGCATAGAATAATGACAGATGCGTAAGATAAGTTTTTTTTAGATAAAAATAACTAGCAACCAAAGTGATTCAACTTTCCAAACAGCAGACATATCCGCTATCAACTTAGTCAGATACTTCTCTATCAGTTGCTTTAGTTTTTTTTTTTTAAATTTATCTTCTTACAATAAATATTTAAGTCTACCATTTCCAAATTTTGTTGTTAGTATTATTGTTGTTATTGTTGTTTTTTTCGTTCATATGCGCTGTGTGTAATCAAGACGATTCTTTTCAGATGGACATTAAGTTTCTCGCTGAAGGATCAGTTTATCTAGATCTGTAGTAGCTGTTTGAACTGAATTTAACTTACTTCTGATTCTGTTTACGATTCTACGTAAATCTCTGACATAAATGGGGGTCGCAAATGCACTGCTATCCATCTTAACTTCATATAATAAGTTCTGATGGGTATTTCAGGAACCCTTGTTTGGAGGCGTTCATTTTCATTTCGTACGCTCGGGATAGCCAGGTTCATATCGATACATTCTCAAATCTTTCAACTTAGATTTAAAATTTCCATCGTTTTTCTGTTTCCGTATTTCCACATTTATTCCTTGACTCTTTATATGCCTTGCTTCTTATACTGTTGAAAACTTTGTGTTGTCTAATCAGTATTCCATTGATGTACAACAGTAATTCAATGATTGAACAAGTCTGGTGAACAGGTGAAGAGGCTCATCACTTGTTCCCTGTTTAAAATGTGGTTTCCGGCTTACTCTTTTCTTTTTCTCAATTGGAGTAGATAGACTAAACTATCGCCCGGTTCACACTCCATCCACGTCTTTTGAACAGGTGAAGAAGCTCATCCCTTGTTCCCTGTTTAGGATGTGTTTTCCGGCTTTCTCTTTTCAAATCTTCTTACTCCTTTTTTTTCAATTGGAGTAGTAGATAGACTAAACTATCGCCCGGTTCACACTCCACCCACGTCTTTTGAACAGGTGAAGAGGCTCATCCTTTGTTCCCTGTTTAGGATGTAGTTTCGGCTTTCTCTTTTCCAATCTATACACTCTTTTTTTTCTTTTTCTTAATTGAAGTAGATAGACTAAACTATCGTCTGGTTCACAATCCACCCACGTCTTTTGAACATGTGAAGAGGCTCATCCTTGTTCCCTGTTTAGGATGTGGTTTCCGGATTTCTCTTTTCCAATCTTTTTACTCTTAAGTAAACCCCTGCGCATCAGTGGCACTACCGCCTTGCTTGGGGTGATATGATTAAATAAAAAACATGTTATTAGATTACAGCTTCGGAAGAATCGCCGATAACAACCAGTTCCCTTTCCACTTCATTTTGGCCCACTGTTTTTTTACTTCATCTATTGAAGGGAACATGTTATTTACTGTGATTGTTCTATTTCTATTTAATCATAATTTTATGTTTTCTTATCTTATGCAATTTAAGACTGGTTATGTATGACTCGGATGTGCGTTGTGGTGCAGTCGGAACGACTCGGAACGACAAATCGGGGAACCGAGTTCGAATTCAAATCCAGTTGAATTCCTGGCATTCACTTACCCACAAATACCATTGGGAAAGGTATTAATCCGTTTCTTCCCTTCAGTTATAATAGGACAGATTGGGTTCTATAGCCTTGGTCGGCAACCACTCTACCGCAGAGAGCAATGGCAACCTACTGCAGGATAATCTTCTGCCCAATCAGTGACGTCTCTTTCGAGACATGATCGCACAAAGCGTGTATCACGTATGGCACTTAACTGACTATGTATAACTCAAAATAGAAGATCCGAAGAATTTATTCCTTTGATGAAGTCTCTGTCAATGAGCTTTATGTCACATAAATTCTTAGTGCTTTCAAGGAATAGTTTACCAATCGCTTACTTTTAACGCATTCTACTGAAGTGTAAGGAGCTGGTTAATTTTTCTTTTGTTTGGCGTTGTGTCAGGACTTAACTGAACTTCCTACAGCTTGGGGTTTTATGTTGAATAATATTCATCAGAAGGGTGTTCATTAGGATGTTGGTTGTCAGCAGTTGGAATGTGTGTATTAGTGATGAAGAGTGGAATAATAAAATATACACTATAAATTTAAAATAAAAATTTATTAAAAGGATGAATAACGAGTGGTAACAGTTAATGTACAATTGGAAATTTAAGAAGTTAATGATAGAATTCGTGTTCATTGATAAACTTGTTTGTTTCAGTAATTGTTGAGAGCGATAAAGAGAAAAAGAGAGAGAGAGAGGGGGGTCAATGTCCGGGTCAACTGAATTTGAGAGTTACATCTTAGATGTGTGTCAGCGAACCGCCTCCTCTGAACTGACCATGACAGGTGACCATCCTTAAATTTTCAATCCAGTCCGTGGTGTGGCTCAAATAATGATTTTTTTAGCAATGGAAAAAAAAGTTTTTCTAACGTAATTTGAATTCTGCGATTTGATGACCAATCAAAATCCAGAGTCCTGCTACAGGTCCTTAAAAAGATTTTGATATTCATCTATTTTTGGTTTAACTTCGAAACTTCTGCGTGGAGCCAGATACGTAAAGGCCAGGTTTTGTCATTTGCTTTCTTGATCTCTGAGGGTAAACATCCGGTCCCTCGCTGGCTCTGTATCACCACACTACTTGTTTGGTATTACTTGTAAAATACGACAATACATGTTATTTTCTTTAGCATCGAGTACACTTTTTGTTATCAGTTGTAGTCCTTAGTATTTTTGGTTTTCATTGTTTCTAGACATCCATACCCATTTCCGCCAAAAACGAGATTCTATCATTATGTTTTAATATCTGGCCCAGATCTATTAGTTTTATGAAACGTTTGATTTATTTTAATCTTTTTAGTAAAAGTTGTTGGAACATGTGTATATAGATTTTCGCTATATTTTTGGTGGACAAACTTTAAGGAAAAGTTGAAGTATTTCCGTTGCATGAATGAGGATACAATGAATGAAGATCTTTGAAAGTTTTAAGTATATCTTCTGTATTTTATTTGATCATCATATAATTCTATTTGTAACTCCACTAGTTAGACAATAGATACAAAAATAATTAACTGTTCCGTTTTGATTTCGTGGACAAGCGGAAAAGATATATGAGCGACGCTATTTGGATTCCTCCCCAAAAGAAAGAAAGAAAGAAAGAATAAGCATAAAAGAAAGAATGTAAGACGGAAATGTTAAAGTTTTACCGCAAATATCTCATAAATGATAAAATATTCCATTTTGATCTCATAGAAAAAATAGACGGTATTTGTATTTAGAAAGAAAGTAAGAAATACAGAAAGAAAGAAAAAAAGAAAGAAGGAAAGAAAGAAAGAAATTGATCTCGTAAGAAAAGAAAAGACGTTACTTGCATTCAGTAAGAAAGAAAGAGAGAAAGAAAGAAGAAATTAATTCATCTCGTAGAAAAGGAAAAGCTGTTATATCTATTCAGTAAGAAAGAAAGAAAGAAAGAAAGAAAGATAAAAAAGAAAGAAGAAATTAATTGATCTCGTAGAAAAGAAAAGACGTTACATCTATTCAGTAAGAAAGAATGAAAGAAAGAAAGAAAGAAAGAATGAAAGAAAGAAAAAGATAGAAAGAAGAAATTAATTGATCTCGTAAAAAAAAGGAAAGACTTTAATTGCAGTCAGTAAGAAAGAAAGACAGAAAGAAAAAGAAGGAAGAACTTAATTGATCTCGTAAAAGAAGAAAAGACGTTACATGTATTCAGTAAGAAGACAGAAAGAATGAAAAAAGAAAGAAGAAATTAATTGATCTCGTAGGAAAAGAAAAGATGTTATATCTATTCAGTAAGAAAGAAAGAAATAAAGAAAGAAAGAAAGACGTTACATGTATTTAGTAAGAAATAAATAAATAAAGAAGCAAATTAAGAACTGAAAAATTGTTAACTTCTACCGCAAATACATTATAAAAAATAAATACCGTATAAAATATGCATATTATGCTGCAAGAAGAGTATCCGTCAATTTGAAACGCGTCTTTCTAACGTGAACTTTTTGATTAACATGTTGTTTTAGAGTTTGTCTTAATACACCCATGCAATTATCATCAGAGAAATACAGGCAATGGCGGAAACAGGGATAAAAAATAGTAATTAACACATATACGACATTAGAAAAGTCAGGGCGTTGAAATGCAATTTCATGTATGTCTTAATAAAAAAGCCCGCCGAATTTGCATTTCCGGACAGAGGATAATCTTTTTTCATGTAAATTATATATTTACTACATTATTGCCAAGGGGATAAAACGTAGAAACAGATTTTAATATTGCAAGTAAAATGACCCTCGAGCCTTGTACATTTCGTCTTATATGTTCTTTGTAGGCACATAGTCGCACACACAAAATTACATACACACACAGAAACATATATGTATGTATTAACTACGTTTTAGTTAGTCAGTAAGAAGACTGTAGGAATGAGATATTCTGTAAAGATCAAACAAATTCTACAGAAGTAATGGCCTGCAAGATGAACCTTATAAGGAGTGCTTCAAGGCAAAATGGCTTCACCAGTCACCTATGCAGAGATACAGACAAAGAGACACATAGATAGATAGATAGATAGATAGATAGATAGATAGATAGATAGATAGATAGATAGATAGATGTTGGTTTTAAATAATAGTACGTTTATTCCTGACGTTATTATATACAGATTTGCATATCAAAAGAAGTAGTTTATCGGTAGACTTTAAAAAATGATCAAAAAATGCGGGTTCTAGTTGTAAGTGAATAAATTTATTAAAAATAAGAGAAGTGATGATTTATTGTTTTTTATTTCATTACTTTGGTCTTATATAATATATGCTTTGTTTATTCGCTCTATATTATGATTTCATATTTTACATTGAGTTATTAATTTAATTTTCTTATCGGTATAATTAGCATATTAACTTAGCATGAATTGCGTCTGCAACAAATATTGTTATTGAGGAATTTTACAGACTTATATCTGCTAATTGGTTTATACAGGACAATCTATAAGTAGGCTGAAAGTAAATGATAAATTTATTTTGTGATTGCATATATAATTGTATTTAGTAATACCATTTTAACATTGACATTTAAATTTCGCTGTTTAGAAGGAGGGCGAGGAGAACCTGATACTCAAAGTGTGGATAGATAAAAAGAGAAACAGAGCAGTACATACGCGATGGGTTAAAGCAAATATATGGTAAGGAAGAAAAAAACAAGTGGAAATATATAAAAAAACTATAAAGTCCAGGAAGATATGGAATGCCATGACTGCTTATGATTTGAGTGTCAGTTAAATGCCATACGTGATACAAGCTTTGGGCGATCATGTCTAGGAAGAGACATGACTGACTGGGCAGAAGATTATCGCTCAGTGGGATGCTCTTGCTTTCTGCGATAAACTGGCTGCCAGCAAAGGCTATAGAACCTAATCTGTCATGTTTTTCTGTCTCATAGAGGGGGAAGAGATATGTAATATTATTAAGTAGTAACTAATGAGGAATCATTTTATTACTTCATAAAAATATAAAATTGATCCTCGAATTTATGCACAGTAAAAGCATTAATTATATTTTCAACTATTGCATTCAGTCAGGCAGTTAAGTGCCATATGAATACACGCTTTGGGCGATCATGTCTCTGAAGAGACATGACTTGACTGGGCAGAAGAATGTCCCGCAGTAGGTTGCACTTTCTTTCTGCTGCAGACTGGTTGCTAATAAAGCTATAGAACTCAATCTCTCCGATTATTTAAACCAAAACTGGAGGGAAGAAACGGATTAATAACTTTCCCCAAGGGTATTTGTGCGTAAGTGAATGCAAAGAATTCAACTGAAATCCGAACTCGGCTCCTAGATTTATCGTTCCGAGTCGGTATCCACTGCACCACAACGCACATCTTGAATGTACCTGGCATACAATAGAAGAAAATATTTGACCAGAAACTCTTTTGGTATAGAATACATAACTGCTTGTATTCGACCTTCAAATTCTTCCAATGATTGAAATTGGTACAGTTTCCTTCTTAAGCAATCCCAAAGAGAAAGTCAGAGGATGTTACATCAAGTATCTTGGCTCTCTATTCATACATAAAATTGATTTGTTTCGTATCATGTCAGATCTACCATCCCAAGAATCGGAAAGAGAATAGAAATTAATGATTTTTAGGAGAACAGAAATTCTTTATTTTCTCATTATGTCTTTCTTTGATTTAAACAAATTTAAAACTTTAAATTTTAATTAATTTTAACTTGAATATTGTTCTTGAAATTCAATGGATCTATTTCAATATTAATATTCCTTAGATTCCATCTCCTGGGGTTACATTCATAAATATTTTAATAATTTCGTAATTACCCTTTAGCGTAGAAGAGGTCAAGTGTTTTTTTCCATAATCTTCGTAGTGATGATTTCTAGATAAAAGCAAGCGTCTTTCTATTGGGTGAACACGCTTATTGCTGAAGCTAATTTAGACAATTAAACTATGGCTAACAAGGAGTTTTCTGAATAAGACTATTGAAATTATTCTAGGATATATGAGCATTAGCGTGATATTTACTCCTGAGAAAATATTACAGTGGCTATAGAATTGTCTCTTGAGTATCAGGGCGATTTTTTCGACTTTCGTAATTATTTCAGGATCTTGATTAAATCGAGTATTTTCCTAACCGCCTTCGTAAAAATTCTGAACAACATGCCTCTTTGCATATATTAACTGCATCTACTTCTGCTGATCATGATAATTCTGTGTTGAAGGCAATTTACATCAAGGTGTAGTGTCTGTTGACATTTATTTTGTGTCATTTATTAAATACTAGCAGTAAAACCCGGCGTTGCTTGGGTGTAATGAAATCTTTAAAACTAATCCATGGTCCTCGAGCTTAGACTATTTGGACGTTGATACGAAAGACTAAAATGCTATAGCTGTTTCCAGTTAAAGCAAAACCGTAGACTGAAAAAAAAATGAATGGATGTAATCAAATTTTGATTTCCTGGTATCGATATCAAATAAGATCTTTTCGTCGTAAACTGAATTTTGAAGGCTAAATAAGTCCTCTGAGTAAACGGTATCATGACTGAGACTAAGAACTACTATTATGCGTATTTGGAGCCAAACCGGAAGCAAAAACTAAAATAAAAAGACTGAAAAAAATACAGACATACAGGCAGATAAACAGACACACACACAAACATCTTGATTTTATATATATATATTATCGATTTTCTGCACTATTGTAAGAACTGCAACCTTGAAACTTCTGGATATAGTTTCTTATGTCTTTACCTATGAGTGTATCAAATTTGATTAAAATCAGACCATTCCTTCTATAACCTGACTTTTTGATTATCGATTTTCGATACTTATCTGGGGTACCTGTATAAAAAAAACCTAGCTAAAAACATTTGCAGACGCTTATAGTAGAACTTTGTAAATTTTCAAGAAAATCGGGTCAGCCGTTTTGGAGTCTATAGGTAACGGACACACACACAGGCACACTCACACATACACACACATACAGTCAAAGTTCCATTTATAAATAAGTTTAGATGAACCTTCTAATCAATAGATACCAGCCACTTCATGTTGAAACATTGGTTCCAGGACGACCACGAAAGTTAAGAAACAACTAGCCAGGTCAGTACTTTGATTTTGTGAACGCTTGGGAGATCCAGGTGCTGTAAGTTTGGATGTGCGAATGGTGTAATGGATAAGAACTCGGAATTGTTAATCTGAGAGCCGAGTTCACGATCATGGGAAAGGCATAAAACTGCATCTTCTTCCCTAATCTCTGCGTTAGTTTGTAAGACTTGTATCACTAAAACTGTTCATATTTTAAGAACAAAATTGCATACAATATCGTTATCTTTCGGCATTAAATAAACCATTGAGTTTTAAAGGCTGCTAAACAAAAACAAAAACAAAAAAGTGTTACTAGAGTAGACTTTTCAATTCTTGTCGTGATTATATTTGCGATGACAAAAGTGAAAATTCTATTCTATTTCTATTGACAATTTTCCCTCTGAAATTTATAATTTATAAATATAGTATGAGGATTTTGTGGTAACTCGGAAATACATGATGAAACAACAATAGTCTCTATATTTTATGCCTGCCATTTTAGCCGACATAGCCCATATGAATGATTTACTGCGGATGTGCCAACGTGACAGTTGCGTTCACAAAAGACACCATTTTTTTCCGTTCTTAGTAACTGTAAACCAGTTTTTGTTTGCCGTATAGCCTCAAGCACCTTTGATTCTCGCGCCTTCTTGCGTGTCTCTAACCGGTTAATAAAAAAGACTATTATTCGATCCAACATCTCTTCACTCAATTTGAAGTGTTACATCTGCTGACGAAATAGAATATTTTGCTTGTAAATTAACTTCAAAATCTATTTATTGTGCCATCTAGATTATATTTGCGTGGCTCCTTTTACAACTGAGTTACTACTGTATAAAATGCATTTTACCTGTCTATATGTTCCGCTTTATTTTCTAATAAAATTATGTGAAACTGATGTTATTCTTAAAGTTTTCCATTAGTAATGTGCTACTTAATTGGTTTCTCTTCTCGCTAAACTCTACAATAAATGGCTTACTGTCTCTCATTTTACTCTTTGTTGGAAATCCTACATATAGAACACGTCATCTCTTTGCGTAGCTTTTATCTTCCGACCGAATTCTGTATCGTTTTGAGTTGATGGGTTTAGGTTGTTATTTCGCCTTGATGACAAAATTGACAGTTAAAAGCCTGACACAAACAATATCCGCGATCTCTCTGTAAGGTTTGACAGTGTTGTCAGTAGCGTTACAATTTTTCGCACAGTTCTTTGGGTAACGTC
Source organism: Ascarosepion bandense (assembly GCA_037127315.1). Taxonomy (NCBI): domain Eukaryota; kingdom Metazoa; phylum Mollusca; class Cephalopoda; order Sepiida; family Sepiidae; genus Ascarosepion; species Ascarosepion bandense. Next base: position 800,722 of record JBBBDQ010000755.1, read on the forward strand.
TATTGCAGATAAGAGCTGTAGGACAACTAATCGACAATCAAGACACTACTCACTGGGTGTGAGAAAGATCTGATGCAATCACCGATAGCGCAATATTATTCAGGATACACCAATTTCATCAGACACCTAGAAAAAGATTTTTTGCATCTCTATAAATTACCTAATTTGCGGAGACCTAGAAATTGGTTACAACCTGTAACTCTGTAAAATTGACCATATGGTGAAAGAAAGGAAAACAAAGCAGTTGTTTCAATTGTTTTCTAAAATGTTTCACTAACGATCTTTTGCAAATAGTTTGTAAGAAAGACAGTAAGTCAATTCAGTGCCAAATCTGTTACACGCTTAGGCGATCATATCTCGGAAGAGACATGACTGACTGGATAAATTGTTTTATCGCATTAGGTTGCCATTACTTTCTGCCATAGACTGGTTTCCAACGAAGGCTATAGATCCAAATTGGTCCTGTTATTCCACTTATAGCTGGAGGGGAGAGACACATTAATAACTTTCCACTGGTAGTTGCGCGTAGGTAAATGCAACAAATTTAACTGGAATTCGAACTCAGTTCTCAAATTTCTTGTTCCGAGCAGATATTCACAAATATATCTCTAAGAGATCTATCGAAAAAGGAGGGAAACTTTTGTCACAAACAATTTATTTCAATTTCAAAGAACAATACATGATTTATTCTTTAAAGGAATCACCATCAAATAAAATGCGCTTTTCTAATATTCTCTGTCACCTGTCTGTACACTGATAGACACATACTTCTTTGATCATCTCCGTCCTTAAGACAATCATTAAGAGCTCAATGTTCTCAAAACAGCTTCGCTTGACGATTCCCTTGAGCTTTGTGAAATAGAGAAGTCATTTAGAGGCAGTGTTTGAAGATGATGGGTATTTTATTGAACAAATTTTAGTCAGTTAAGCACCATATCTGAATCACGTTTCGGCGATCTTCTTTCGAAAGAGATGTGACTGACTGGGTAGAATATTTTTTCGCAGTTGGCTTACATTACTTCCTTCTATACACTAGTTACCAACAAAGGTTATAGAATCAAATCTGGCCTGTTATTTAACCCATTGCTTGAAAGGATAAACAAATTTATAACTTTATCTAGGGTATTTGCGCGTACGTGAATGCAAAGAAATTAACAAGAATTCGAACTCGGCTTTCAGGAAGGATATAACGATTAAAATTATATATATTGTGAAGAGCTAGGATATAAAGTTATGGAGGGCCATTTTAACCCACATAGAGAAATGTCATGCCATATATAAAACAAGAAGAGTAAGAAGAGTATCCACACCGGTGATTACCGACATGAATACAACTATATTGGTAAATAGGTCTATTAGTTTTACTGTTGAACTAGCTATGTGCAAAGAACATTTCTATTTCGACAGGTGTTTTTCTAGTACTTGTCACTCCATTCTGATGTATTCCTTTCATACCACCCTCAATCTTTAAAATTTTAGTCGTCAATCACCATATTGTGTGCTACAGAAACTTCATTTTTCATCCTTTCTTCACATCTCTTCTCTAAAGTATTTTTATTATCTTTCGAAGACTTTTCGACTTAGTGATTTTATCTTCTTGCTTGGGGTCAAACTATTAAAAAATGAGCCGATATCTTTTATTGTTTGCTCTATTCTGCAAAGAAGACTTAGATCACCACATACAGGTGTTTAAAGCTCTTAACGTATGTATATCATTTCGATGTCTTCATATTTTATTTACAATATGTTGGTAACTGTTCTGTCGATATTCATATAAATTAAAAAAATGAGATTGTTTCTAGGTTATGGTCACAACATTCTCGTAGTTTTCAAAATCGAATTTAAGATACATGTTCACTTTTATTTTTCCCCAGGAGGAGCTGTTTTAACGATTGTGACTAATTTTTAATAATGGATGTGAAGATAATGTCGGCACGCCGCTCAGTTAATATTACTTCAACTTGAAAACCCAAATGTTTACACTACTTCACTTTGATGAGTCAAGTTATGTTTTATTTCTTTATTTTAAAAACATCCTATAATTTACCATATTTCATGGAATCTAATTTTGCATGTGTGATTCAAAATCATTCGTAATTCTTAATGATATTATTTCAGCTAATGCCCGAATCTCGTCTTGATCTCGTGAGAAAATTTTCAAGAATGATGATTGATACGAAACTGTGTCCACATTTTAACAAATCATCTATATCGCATTCTTCTGTTTTTGATTTTTTTGTTGTTTTCAACCAGATTCAATTTGCTTTTACTAATGGAAGCGTTCATGTTATTTGAAAAAGAAAGACTCAACTGAACTCTCTAAGTTTGTAATCAGTAATTCTAAAATCATTACTGGTCCCTTGAGTAAGAAATTAAGTAAAAAAGATGATTTCTTTCGTTTTTATCGTTTATCAATGTCACGAATGAAACGCTGAGTGGAAAAAGGAAATTCAACTTGATTTTCAAATTGCATGTTGAAAACTTCTTTCATCGGAATTTTTTCATATACGAACTTGACGAGATTTTATTTTTCGTTTATTTATTTATTCGTGTATTATTTTCCTTAACATTTCCGCTAGATGTGTAATTAAATATAAAGATAACAAAGTCTACTTATATTCTTTACAGAATTCATTCAAATTCAATCTTGCGTATTGAATCTCAATAAACCAAAAGGAGATATTTTTCAACCGAGTCTAAAATTCACACACGGATTCTGATGAAAATCTTATTATTTGTGCAAAAATATAAAATAAATGTTTCTATAGTTTCAGATATATTCAAGCTTAACAAGTGATATCGTTACGTGCTCACGTATAAGATTGGAGTATCGAACTCTCAAGATTAAAAGAGATATTTGTTTTAAGAGGAAAATGCTATAAAATACAACCAGAAGTAATACCCGATCTTTAGTCAATGAATGCCAAATGTTACTTTATCGGGAAACTATAAATATTATCTTAAAGTCTATTATACTTGCTGCCAGATATAGTTTAAAATCATACCCGAGAAATGACAAAATGGAAAGACCATATTTTCTAGCCTATCTAATGGTAGCTGATACTTACATATGATCCATGTGAGATCTAGGAACGTGTATCCAAATACAGGTTCCAAAAAAGTCACCTTTAGAATTCAGACAATTATCATTACTGGAGAAAGTTCAAATTAAGTTTGGTGATGATGGACCGTTACTGACTTGGTTCTGGTACGATTGAATTATCTTTTCCATTGTGTTGTGAGATATAGATCAGAGTAGAGAACAACTGTCAAGTGTTAAATAGGAAGAATTTGTGAAGTTTAATGGTATTAAGTATCAGAAAAAAAGAACTAAAGTTCCTGGCACTGAGGAAGAAGGTCTTGGAGAACTTGATATTAACAGGCCAGATAGAGGGTAAACGAGACAGCGGCGGATAACATATTTGAAGGACCTGAGCAGGTAGATAACAGAGCGAAGGTCTTTTGATGTTACAGGAGGAAGGGTGATAAAAGCCACCAAGAATAGAGACGTAGAAGAACAAGGCATATAGGAGGAAAAGAATGATCGACTGCAAGCATGAATAAAAGGAAAGCTACATTTTGATACTTTTATATAAATGTATTTATATTTGTCTTCTTTTCATGGATTGCTACACACTAAAGTGCGCGTTAGTAAGTCATTCTCCCATAATCTAATTTATGGCCAGTCGAAGAACTTACATGATGAAATGATGTGCAAATCTATCTATCTATCTATCTATCTATCTATCTATCTATCTATCTATCTATCTATCTATTGCCATTAAAATTACCATGATATATATATATATATATATATATATATATATATATATATATATATATATATATATATATATTCATTTCACCCCGAGCAAGGTAGAAATGCCACTGATGAGCTGGGGGCTACATAACTGTAAAAAGATTAATTAGAAAAGAGTGATGAGTGCAAACTAGTTAGAAAGGAGCAATAGAAAGCTGAGAATGCAGGTGCGATGACAAATACATAAGCGGAGAGAAAGGGAAGGATATACGGGGGTGAGGAGAGGGCTAGAGTCCAGTGGTTAATAGATGAGTATTGACATTGCATTTAAATTTCAGGAGGTTGTAGCCGTCAGGAAAGCAAGAATATGGGAGAGAGTTCCACAGGCGGGAAGTGCGAGAGAAGAAGCTGCATGAGTAGAATTGTCGTCTGCATTTGGCTAACCTGACTGTGAATGGGTGGGACCCAGTTGCCAGTCTGGTTGCACGAGTAAACACCTGTTGAGGAGGCACCAGTGACTTAAGTTCGTCCGAGCATAAGCCATGAAAGTATTTATAGAATAGACAAAGGGGGGCCACATTTCGACGGTGGGGAAGTGGCTGCAGTCGAGCCGCCAGATCAGTACCTATCACATTACAGACTCTCCTTTATTCCCTCCTCTGACATCTTCATCCCTGGTTATCTTCCCCTCTTAAGGAAGGATTCCGCTGTCCACATTCATGGGCTGGGTGTTTACCTCAGCGAACACCTCCCCATAGCTAGGGTGACTTCACTTGAATCTACTGTTCACCAATACATATGTCTCCACCTATTCAAATACAAATACAGACATACACAAATTCACACACGCACACACACACATATAGACACGCAGAGATGTTTGCTAGTAATCGTTTGGCGCAAGAATTTGTCGGGTAGAACGTGGATAACATAGTGTTTCTCTGCAAAATCACCGTATAGTATCCCTGTTCACACACGTCATACGCTATCAGTATTGTCATAGAGGAATAGAAAACCCCTGGGATTAACTAATACGTGTTTATGTTTGACAAAGCCATATTTCCTCACTGCTACTCAATCTATGCCATGTGCGTGAGCACAATGAAAATGCATTTCTAGGGTCATGTTTAATCCCTCACCGATTTCCCGACACGTGATATATTCATTGCGTATCCCTTCTTCCCGAACGTATAAAACAGCCAAAACATTTTTGTTTCCTTATTAATTAAAACACATAATAATCATATATTTAATTTTAATTCTATAATCCCCCAAACCAAAACAGCAATATCATCTATTATAATTTAAACTATGAGTATTCTTTGATTCTTTGTAAGAGAATAAAATCGTAGCATGAAATGTAAATGTGATAAGTATGATGATCTCCCCAAACCATACAAATTTGCATAAAAGGCATGAATATATTTTAATTGAAAACAATGACCCTTTTATTATTTGGACCCCGAATGTCTGTTAGGTTATATTCATTGTACACAATATCAATCTTTTGTAATAGAGATTCTACAAAGTCCTTCATATTAATGTTTGTAATATCAAGATTAATAACAGAATATCTGTATTAAATAAGGTATGCTAATTAAACACGAGACGGAACGTAATTACTTAACTCATTACTTATGAGATACACTCAGTCAATCGGTGCAGTACGGCTCGTCCTACTGAGAACGAGACGTAAACAGTACATTTTGTCGCGAAGAGCGATTGACCAAGACATCTCTGGGGTCGTTGTTTATATATCTATCTGCCAACATGATCGTTTCAAAGCTTGCTCTAACCGATATCTGTGCGTAGTGACGTATTTCCATAATCTCTTTTCTAGTCTCTATGGGGAATTTAAGTATTGCGTTGGAATACCACAGGATAAAATTGTGTTGTATACCCTTGTTCATAATGCAGCAGTTGCACGTGCATTATTCTTGCGTTTGGTATTCAGTCAATGATAATGCAAACCATTGCTCGATAAATGATATTCGCCATGTGATTTCAAATTTTCCATCTACATGAGGATCACCAGGATATATTCAAATAAATTTACAACAATCTATTTGTAATATGGCAAAAAACAACAACATGACGTTACTTTTTATATCTGGCGACATTCTGTCTCTTAATAGCATTCCTGCGAGGGGTAATTTTACTCCTAACAATGCATCAATTCTGTAATACTGTACTAGGATTTTTTTTTATTTTCATATAGAGCTGCATGAATCTCAGTTCTTAAAAAAGAAACCGGATTCGTCTCTATAATTTATAGACACTGTCAATGGAACTGAAATAAAACTCTTACATGGACGAATGTACATGCTGTTATCAATTACAATATTTCGAAGTTATCTCCAGGGGAATCATTCCAAAGCAATAAAAAGACCTAGATACGAGGAGAACTTTAAAATTTATATATACTATATGGTTTCACACACTCTCACTCCCTCTCACTATCTCGCTCTCTCAACCCACACGCACCCTCACACACATACACACATACATACACACACACATACATCTATATATATAGCAGTTACTTCCCCGTTACCTACCCTTACTAACTCAAGGGTCAAGCCAAATACCTCCCACTACTAAAGAAAAATTGCTACTAAATTTTTTAGCCCTATCTTAACAAAACCAATCCCCCCAAAAAACCCTTCCTTTAACTAAGTTAACATCTGGGATTAGAAGTTTTCCACGTTCTCTTTTTATAAGCCGTTGAAGAATGCCTGTCTCATATGACATGATGAAAATGGGTATTTCAACGCTAAGTTTTATCTGAATATATGTATATATGTATATATATATATATATATATATATATATATATGTATGTATATACTGGCGTATGATACATCATGCGCTAAAAGTCTGCCTCCTTCTACCGAGCGCCCATAGCTCAGCTGTAGAATCACCGACTGACGCCAATTCAATCAGATTTCAATCCTGGATGAAAGCAATTGGATGTCCAACCGTACTGATGAGCTGTGATACAGCGAAACAGATATGTCTGCGGATGAGTATATATATATGTATGTGTGTGTGTGTGTGTGTGTGTGTGTGTGTGTGTGTGTGTGATCTTGCCCCGAACCTTCAAGGCGGATGCAAGAATTTTTTTTACTTTATCATCTATAAATCGTCCATAATTTCTTCGATAAGTTAATGCAATCAATTGACATCGCAGTTTTCAAGGTTTAAAAATTTGTTTTCCATCTCTGATAGCTACCCGTAGATCGAGAGTTCCATCTACAGTCATTTTTGAGCCACACACACATAAACACACGCAGGCCAACACACACAGACAGACACACACTCACGCATACGCATGGTATACAGATATATGTTTAATTAAAAAAGCCTCACACGGTACTACGGTAAACTTTTCATTTAATATTTTTGTTAGATGTTTTCTTCTATTCTGAATATATATTATGTAGAATTTGTTCGATGTTCATCATGTATAAGCGCTTTCTGCTATGCTTTTTGCAATAGTCAAGAATGAGTTCAATATCACTTTTTAATTTTTTTTTCTTTTGAAAGTAAAAAAAAAATAAGCAATCATCATTGTTAATGACCAAACTTATAGCAGAAAGAGCTTGGACTTACAGAATATTAAGACAATTTTTACATAAAAATAAAATATGTTAGAACAAAAGCGAAAAATTCAATAAACTATTTGACCTTGTTAGATGTTATTTAATGAAAATTGTATAATAGGGAGAATTCTACCCAAGTACATAATCATATCTAAAGGAAACTCATTGTTATCAGTCATTTTTCATTAAAATGTTATGAGCTGTCATCCAAATAAATAATTGTGTATTATGAAAATTTCATATGTAAGTATATATTTCGGTTGCAATCCCTCTTTTATTCAAGTTAAATTAAAAACGACTAACTTGTTTAAGTTTTGTTTTTAAGGATATAATATTATATTTTGTATGTGAAGAACAATAGTGGAGAAAAGTTTATGACAAAGTGTATGACCAAGTGAAAGTTATTACTTGTGAAAATTTTTCTTTTTTTCTCCAAAGAAACCATATCCCATTTTGTCATGCATCCCAGTCAAGATTATTCGTGACTGACATCACAGCTAGAGAGCGTAATCAAGAGTTAATCTAAAGAGTTGAAACTAATTATAACAGTCAGTCAGTTAAGTGGCATACGTGATACACGCTTGGGCGATCATGTCTCGAAAGAGATATGTCTGACTGGGCAGATGATTATCCAGCAGTAGTTTGCTATTACTTTCTGCCGTAGACTGGTTGCCAGCCAAGGCTATAGAACCAAAATCTGTCCTCTTATTTAAGCTATAATTGGAGGGAAGAGACGGATTAATACCTTTACCAAGGGTATTTGCGTGTAAGTGAATGTAATGAATTCAAACGAAATTCGAACTCGGCACCCCGATTTCCCATTCCAAGCCGATATCCACTGAACCACAACGCATATCTGAGTACAGACGAAGAAACGAAACTTATCCAAGCATAACATTGGCGATGAGGACTTCTAAACGCATACAAAATTAAAACAATTAGGAAAATAAACTTTTGCTTCGGCCCATATAGTAACAGTGATAGCGAGAATTTTCAAGTATTTTGACTTAATTTTTTTCTTTAGTGTGTCTAAAATGGCAAAGACAGATGTTCTTTAAACATGGAAAAAATATTGCTTTATGTAGTAAAAATACAACACGAAAAACAGGAACAGCAGTTTCTGGAACACAAGAAACAACAACAAAATTTAACTGAAAAACTTTTAGAAGAAAACAGAAAATTCTCCAAGTTCTTTCAGTTCTGACGAGGTAAAAATGCTATATCTGAATTCACATGAAATTCAGAAGATGTAATTAAATTTTCTGCTTATTTTAGAAGATAAGAGCTAATTTCCATAGAAGAATACAAAGACAGGGAATATAAAAAAAGAATTTTTTTAGACAACGTTAGTAAAGGTGAAACATAAAAAATAATGCCATTTTGTACTACGGAAAAAACACTAGAATTTTTTTTGGAAGACACAGTAAATATTCTGACTTAAACTTTCGTGAGAAAAGATAGTTACTCAATACGTGTTGGAAATGTGTGAATCTGACAAAAGAGGACAATATTTTGTCATATGTGCTTGAATTGTTAACTAAAAGTGTGAAATATTCAGATTAAACGAACTGACTCAGTATATCTTTAAATATTTAATTTTCATTCAATGGTTAACAAAGTACATAACGCAGAAATACGAGTGTTTATACCTCAAAGATATGGGCACTTAATGAATGATGCATAAATGAATGTAGCTACTGTTTATAAAGTTTACCTATTGCTCAATTGGCGTGCCATATATATATATATATATATATATATATATATATATATATATATATACTCAAAATAATAACTAAATATACTCTGTAAGTATTTAGGTTGTAAATTTATAGTAAGATAAACCTTTAGAAAAACCACTAACAAACAAAACCTAATTCCGTTACAATCCGGTGCACTAAGGCGTCGGATAAAAGGGGAGAAAAAAAGAAATCCGCGGAATAAGGACAAGACATACGATACTCCGCAGTAAAGAAAAAAAAAACCCAAACGGAACCAACCACAAGAAAAAGATACAAAGTACAAACGATATACAAAAGTAGAGCAATATATATATATATGTATGTGTGTGTGTGTGTGTGTGTATATATATTTATTCAGCGGTGCCTTGCCATTCGTCTTTTAATTTTAAAAAATATTTTTTTTAAAGTTTTGTTTAATAAAAATTAAACAAAACTTTTTAAAAAATATTTTTAAAACAAATTTTAATAAATTTTATAAATTTTATTTTTAATTTAAATCTAGGTTTATAATTAATTAGATTAATTTTATTAAATTTAAATAAATCATATGTCAGCTTCCACCCCCCCCCCCAATATAGTTTTTTCTAAAAATCTTTTTTCTAATACTTTAACACATTTATAAACGCTAGTTTTGTTAACACGTCCCTAGCGTCACTACGGAAAAGAAAATTTTCTTTTCTTTTTCCTTTTTCCTCCCTCTCTTTCCAATTTGTTTATCTCACTTATCAGTCAAACACCACTTCTTATTTCTGCCGTTACCCACCTTTCCCTTTTTAAAGCTAGATAAGGCCATTTTTTTCAATTTTTCACTTACAACTCAATTTAAAAGTAATGTTGTCCAAAATCTAAAAATAGATATTGATTGCTATCTATGATTTTTTTGTGACGTAAATTTTTGAACTTCCGCCGATAAAATCTTAATTTTTTATTTCATTTTGAATATTGATAGTTGCCGATGAGATGTGAAATCTCTCTTAGGGACTTCATGTTGAAATGATTATTCAACTGTTTTGACCTTCGAAATTTATTATATATATATATATATATATATATATATATATATATATATATATATATATACGTTTATTAACCAGTTATTCGTCACAATTAAATTGGACAAGTATACATTAGTATGAAAAGTTTTCAATACTTACATAATGCAGAGCTTGTAAATATTTTTAATTAGAATCTTTTTGTTTACGCAAACTTTATTTAAATATTTCAGTTCGTTTAGATGTTTCATATCAACTGATTCTCCAATCTTTTTTTTTCAAACGTACAACAGAGTTTTTTTCTGAATGCATGACTGGAAGTTTAAAATAAATAAAACTTCAAAATAAGGGAGAAATTTCCAAGAATTGCATACACATTACTCAGGAATTTTATGATTCTAGAATATATTTTCTGATATGTTTATCCGAAAATTACTTCCAATCTTTCATATAATAACCTTTCTCGCTTTAAAAATTAACAGAATAAGAAAAGTTACTAAATGGAAGAATGAAGGCAAGAATTATGGCAATATTCAAAAGGTTAATTCTCAGAAGTATTGAAGGAGACATAAAGAGGCTGTAGTTAACAAGAATGCTAATTATATTGAATAAGTTTTTCTTCGGAAATTCAAGTTGATATTTTTTTCGTAATTTTGTTAATCATATTAGTCAACATGAGATGTCCCTATTATTTTCTTTTTTGTAAATTAAACGACAATTTGTCTATCTCAACATTTCTTTATAAACAGGATGATTGAAAAGCTAGACTCCGTTTTATAATAAAGGTAATTTATCTATTAACTATAATTTTTTACAATATATCGATGTAAATGCTTTGCATGAGACTTTATATAATATTTAATATAGATATATGATTTCGTTATCAGCTTCTCGGGCCGTCAAGGTACAGCGGCAAAAGATCTCACTAAGGATACTCATGGTATTAATGACCTAACTTCACTTTCAGTATATGCTTTGATAGAGAAAATTTCATTTTAAATCAGAATACCTTGCTGAATAATTCATACATAAAATACCGAGTTACATTTCAATCACTCTCTCTCTCTCTCTCTCTCTCTCTCTATATATATATATATATATATATATATATGTGGACGAGAGTGTGAGTGTGCGTGTGTAATTTATTTGTTTGAACATTATTTTTAATCGATGTTTCTATTTAATAGATATTCGGTATTTAATCAAAGAGTATATCTAAATATTTATTTTACCGGCCTGATTGTTTGCGATAAATTTTCTTACGAAACTGTGTGTCACTCGTCAGAATTCAAACCTGCGACCCTTATCAACATAGGGGAAGCCACCAACTGATTTGGTCCGCTTTAGACCGCTCAACCACGAATAATTTCACAGTCTAATCGAAGTCAAATCATGCCTTATATAACACAATTTTCGATTCTACGTAAATAAACAATGTACGTAAATAAACAATGTACTATGAATAGGATGTGCGTTGTGGTATAGTGGATATCGTCTCGGAACAAGAAATCGGGGAGCCGAGTTCGAATTCCAGTTGAATCCATTGCATTCACTTACGCGCAAATACCCTTGGGAAAGGTATTAATCCGTCTCTTTCTTCCAGTTATGGGTTAAATAGCAGGACAGATTGGGTTCTATAGCCTTGGTCGGCAACCAGTCTACCGCAGAAAGCAATGACAACCTTCTGCGGGATAATCTTCTGCCCAGTCAGTCGTGTCTCTTTCGAGACATGACCGCCCAAGCGTTTATCACGGATGGCACTTTAACTGACTGACTATGAATTCTGGTTCGAAGTTTTAAGAAGTTAATGTTTATGATAGAATTGTGTTAAATAGATGATTTTCAAGTTTAAAATATATTTAAGTAACTATGGTATACTAGGATATATTAGAGTTAAAATAAACAAATAAGTATAGAGTGAGTTGTTAATTAATAATAAAATGATGGTTATGTAACAGTAGAGCGTAAGTTATGTGCGAAGATTATCATGGATTTTAAAATGAATTATTTACGTTGTTTACATAATAATTCTAAATCATTTCTACTGTTTAGTAGTATTTTATCTTTAGAAAACGATATAATATGGAGCTATACATTCAGGCACAGTATATGCATACAAATCCTTTCGATTATATAAATATATGAATATTGATTTGTAAACACGCATGCATATACATCTATAGACCCATAAATTTATGCAAACGGATATATATATGTAAATATATATATCTATGCTTCTATGTACTTGTATATATATATATATATATATATATATATATTTACGTATATGATTGTAAATGTACGTATCTATATATGTATAAAGATATGAGTATATATATATATATATATATATATATGTTTTTTTTTAATCGTGTCACCCCAAGCAAGGCATTCCACTGCCACTATAGCGCAGGGGGTTACATAGAGGGATTGGGTATAGGAAATGTCAGAAGGAGGGTGAAAGACGACTTAGGATGTACATAGGGAGAGAGTTGGAGAGAGTGGGTGTGAGTTAGTGTGTTAGGAGGTGTCTATTGACCTTACATTTAAACTACTGGAGGTTGTAGCCGTCGGGGAAGCAAGGCGTGCGATAGGGAATTCCACAGGCGGGAAGTGCAAGGAAAGAAGCTGTTGGAGTAGAAATTGCGGTTATATTTCATCGGTTTTACTGTAAAAGGGTGGGACCTAATTGTCAATCTAGTATCTCATGCAAGTTCACATCTAGGGGGCACCAGTGATTTAAGTTCGTCAGAACAGAAGCCATGAAAGTATTTATAGAAGAGGCACATGGAATCCACGTCACGCCGTTGAGCGAGATACTGCAGGCGGTCAGCCAAGTCGGTATCAATCACATTACAGATTCTTCGCTGTATTTTGTCAAGAACCCCGAGGAGAATAGAAGGGGCACCCGACCAGATGTGGCATCAGTACTCAATACACGGGCGGATGGTGGATTTATATAATTGCAGGATAGATTCGGGTGGAAAGAATTTCCGGGCCCTGCACAGAGAGCCGACTTTCATAGCTGCGGATTTAGCAATGGATTCGACGTAGTCATTCCACTTGAGGTCCGCTGAAAGTATCAGGCCAAGCAGGCGTAGTGATTTACTCTCTGGGAGGCAAGCCTGTTCCATGCTAATGGGAGGGAGGTGCGGTTTTCTGTGGTGGTTAATTGACAGCAGTTTCGTTTTGGAAGAATTGAATTTTACGAGCCATTTCTTACCCCAATGCACCACGGACTGGAGGTCCTTCTCAAGCTCGGCAGCGAGGTTCGCCTTGTCACCAATACCAGATTTTTGATCAAGGCGAGAGTAAACTGTGGTATCATCGGCGTACATGCCTACTTGTGATCTTATGGCATCGGGGAGATCATTGATACAGATTAGAAAGTGCGTAGGACCTAGGAGTATAGTCTTGGTGTAATTATATATATATATATATATATATATATACATATACATGTATGTCAGTCAGTTAAGTGTCATACGTGATACACGCTTGGGCGATCATGATTCGAAAGAGACATGGCTGACTGGGCAGAAGATTATCCCGCAGTAGGTTGCCATTGCTTTCTGCGGTAGACTGGTTGCCGACCAAGGCTATAGAACCCAATCTGTCCTGTTATTTAACCCATAACTGGAAGAAAGAGACGTATTAATACCTTTCCCAAGGGTATTTGCGCGTAAGTGAATACAATGGATTCCACTGGAATTCGAACTCGGCTCCCTATATATATATATATATATATATATGTATGTAAATATATAAAATAAAATAAATTCCGTTGTTTAAATTCGTTGTATGCCCATTTCTACGAGAAATTTCTAAGAGAAATTTCGCGTATCATCAGCCACAAATTTTTATTACAATCTGCAAAATTACAAAATGAACAAAGATATTTTACCGGCGGAAGTTTAAAAAATATTCATCACGGAATATTAAAGGGTTGGGATTAATAAAAAAGCAGACAGAAATCTATGTCTATTTTTATTTTTAGATATTTTGAAAACCCCTACTCCGAAATTGAATCGACAGTTGAAAGTTTAAGTTTAGTCTTGTCTGGCTCAAAGAAATAGAAGGAGAAGAATAAAAGGAAGAGGAAAGAAGTAAGGGAAGAAAGTAAAATGGGGGGAGAGGTGCGTTGACAGGGATGGAAGCTAAGAAAAACAAAAGAAAAGATAAAAAAATAAAAATTCATCTCCATAGAAACTGTTAACAATCGTGTTGAAAAATAAATCATAGCGGTTTTTGGTTTAAATAAAGAGAATGAAGGTTATATAGTTTTTTGTTGTGGGTAAACCTGGATATACAATTTAAATTTAAATATAAAAGAACATTTAAATTAAGAAAATTAATAGAAAATTTATAATAATAATAAAAAATGACATAAAATAAAACATATCTTTCTCATGCCATTAAAATATAAATTTACATTGTAATTGTTCTTTTGTGATTTTTTCGTTCGACCCAATCTTTACAAAATATAGCAGGCAACTAGATTTGAGACAAGTTTTACGTCAAGTCTTTGTAAATATTTTTGTTATAACCGTTGGTTTTTACCAAAAAATTATTCTCTTTTATTTCTCGTTTGCTGAATTTCTCCCGGATTGTAATTGTTTAATCTAAGTTTGATTTTAAAAGATTAATTTCACTGAAATCATTTTCTACTACTTTATTATTTCATGTTCTTTTATTGTTTTCCCTCTTTTATAATGTTTTGTTTTACTTATATTTCTGCCACACTAAAGCATCCTTTGTGCCATAGTTGTTTAAAAATCTTCATTTTATTAAAATAACTAGAACCAACAGTAGCAGCAGTTTATTTTGAGAGCGTCTACGACTGTAAATTTGGATAGGCATGTGTGATGATTGGTTTTTCTAACTGATTACCAACGCTCTGTGTGATTTTTTAAAACCGAAATTTATTGGGAATTGTAAAATAGTTCCTACGCTTTTCATTATTCTGGTGAATATTCACAGGAAATATTAATAATGCACATAAAAACAGTACAAGTTATTTTATAGCTGGCGGAATGTTATGTTCTCATAACATGCAAACGGTAATCAGACAGAAGTGAGTGTAACAAAACCAACTATATCGAACACCGTGAAGCTACCTCTCACACTACACGTACGACCTAGATGATTAGATATATTTATAGATAAATTACTCCCTATATACATTCTCAGATATTTATTTGCCAAAATGCCATGAACCAGTATCTACTTTATAGAATGCTTAATGCTTTTGTCAAATTTCAGTGGTATCAATCTTATCAGGATCAAAATGGTCACTAAATCAGAAGTCAACAGAGAACGTGGGCTGATTTTATCAGTTTCCGATCACATTCAAAACGATATCGATTGATATATGTACGGAGAGTCATCTTCGTGAATATTAATCCTGATACAATACTGAATTTGTCGATTGATATAGAGAGATGGATATCTTATGGAATATTGCTTCTGACCAGATTCAGAACTGTGCCGATTGGTATATCGGTATAGAATTTCTCGCAAATATTATTACTGCTACGATGCCGAATTGTGTTGATTGATACGTACAGATGGACATCATCTGGAATATTGATTCTGCTTACATTCAGAAATGTGCCGATTGATATATGGGATAGAAATACTATGTTAGTTCTGACACGAAGCCGTGTTGACTGATATAGAAAGACAGATATCCTCTGGAATATTAGTTTTGATCAGATTCAGAAATGTGTCGATTGATATGTGAAGATATCACGAATCTTAGTTCTGACACAATGCCGAATTGTGTCGAATCATATAGAGTGATGGGCATTTTTAGAATATGGTTTTGTTCAGATACAGAAAAGTGTCGATTAAAGAATTGGGACAGAAATTCTCCTGAATATTATATTTGTCATTTAGCCTAATTGTGAGCATTTATAAAGAGAGATAGATATTCTCTGGAATATTGTTTCTGATCAGATACTGAAATGAGTCGATTGATAAATGAGGAAAGACATCCTCACAATACTCTGTTTTGACAAGATGCTGAAATGTCTAGAATGATATAGAGTGATGGATATCCTTTAGAATTTTGGTTGTGACCAGATTCAGAAATGAATAGATTAATGCAGGGGATAGTAATCCTTACGAATATTAGTTCTGTCACGATGACGTATTGTGTCGATTGATATAGAAGGTGGAACTCCCTCTGGAATATAGGTTGTAATGAGATTCAGAAATGTGTCGATTGATTTATGGAGTTAGAAATCCACACAAATATTGGTTCTGACACGATACCGAATTGTTGATTGTATAAAGAGATGGACATTATATGAAATATTGTTCCTGATCAAATTAAGAAAGGTGTCGATTGATATAGGGGAATAGACTTCGTAATGAATATTTGCTTTGACAAGATGCATAATTGTGACGATTTTCATAGAGAAATAGGCATTCTCTGGAATATTGTTTCTATCAGATTCAGAATAATTTTTGGAAATCGAAATCCTCACGAATATCAGATCTGATACGTTGGGGAACTGTGTCCATTTATGTAGATAAATGCATATCATCTGACATAGTGGCTCTGATTAGAATCTGAAAGGTGTTGATTGATATACGGGGATAGAAATCCTTACGAATAATGTTCTGACACATTGAAGAATTGTGTCAATTGACACAGAGGGTGGAGATTCTTTAAAACTTTGATACAAGTGAATCCTCAATAATATTAGTTATTATACGTTGCAAAAATATGTCAATAGATACAAGGTAATGGGCATTACCTGGAATATTCGTTCGGATCAGATTCTGAAATGTGCCGATTAATATATGGAGATAGAAATTCTTAAGAATATTTTTTCTGACACGATGACGAATTATGTTGATTAATATAGAGTGGTGGACATCTTCCGGAATATTGCTTCTGATAAGATTCGGAAAAAAGTCAATTGATATTTGGGTAAATAAATACAAGCGAATATTGATTCTGATCTGATTCCGAAATTTCTTGATTGATATAGAGAGATGAATACCTTGAATATGGGTTCTGAAATGGGTCTATTAAAAAATGGAGAAATATTGGCCGGGATCACATACAGAACTGTGTCAATTGATATATATATATATATAATAGACATCACAAAAAATGTTGTTTCAGATATAAGTTACAGAACACTACAATATCTGGAGTAATTAATATGAAACTAGATCGAGTTCATTTTTTTTTTACATTGAAAGCAACTAAAGGAATCAGGTTAACCACTGGATTTTTAAACGTATGTTTATCCTTTTTTCTGGATTTAGTTTATGGTTTCGCAAAAAATTGACAAAAATGCATTATTCAGATTCGATGCACCATGCATAACCATTGAACCCCATTCCCCAAAAAACTGCATTGTCATTAGGAACAAATGAAACAGTAATTTTTTGTTACTGAAAACAAGATAGACTGCATGATTGATTCAACGGTATTTTATACGTCTTGTATCCATCAGTTTAGCTTTGGGCGATCATATCTCGAAAGTGACATGAGTGACTGGACAGAGAATTATCACGCGGTAGGTTGCCATTGTTTTCTGCGGTAGACTGGTTTCCAGCCAATCTATTCTAAATTTTAGCCCATAACTGGAGGGAAGAGACGGATTAATAACTTTCCCAAGGTTATTTGTGCGTAAGTGATTGCAAGAGATTTAACTGGAATTCGAACTCAGCACCCCGATTTGTCGTTCAGTGTTGATATCCAGGGCAGCACAACACACACCGACGCCCTGTATAAGAAATGAAAAATATGAGAAAATGATAGAATAGGTAGATGTAAATCCTTTGTCCATTACTTACTCTTATAAAGGCTGTCCGATACAGAGCTGAATATATATATATAGAGAGAGAGAGAGAGAGAGATAGATAGATAGATAGATAGATAGATAGATAGATAGATAGATAGATAGATAGATAGATAGGTTCTATTAAAATTGACAGACAAGGTGTTATTATTAAGTTTTATTTCATAATGTGTTTGTATAATTTTTTTTCTTTTTCAGAAGACAAATTATAAAAGAATTGTCCCAACTTGTTGCACTTTCGAGCGCTTTCGGCTATACTTTTTGCCAATGTCCAAAATGTATTTTGTTTTATTTATAAATAAACATAGGTAAAGTATGTATGTTAAATTCGGAACATAGTAAGCACATTTTATCGGATTCATCATTTATATTATTAAGTGAAGGACTTCTTCTTTTAATTAGTAATGACTCCATAATTCTCAATCTCCGTTTGCATGTTGATTAAAGTACACAAACTTTGAACAATTCTTATATAATTTGAGTTAAAAAAAAAATATACGAACTTATAAAAAAATATTTTAAAAATCTTAATGATGATTCCAACTGATACCAAATCCGGGTGGAAGCAAATGAAAGTCTAGCCACACTGATGAGCTGTGATACAGGGAAACAGGCTTTTATGTTATGTGGATGGCTAATATATATATATATATATATATATATATATATATATATATATATATATATATGTATATATAAAACGGTCGGCAGCTATTTTTATTATTTCTACCAGGGAGGGTACAAAATGTATGTATGTTTCGTTCAAGTATGCAAGAACACATTTTGATTTGATGACACTGGAATAAAATACTTAACATTTTCAACAAAGTTAATATCCACCAAACAGAACATGATAATGCCAAGTTTTGCTAACATCCTCCATTAGACTTTTTAATCGATTACATTTTTCATCATTTTGAGGGCTATGACTTTACAGATAGCAGCCTTCGCTATGTTTTTGACATTGGGGTGATATTTACTGTTTTCACTTTTAACTACATAGCAGTCATAATTGTCTATAAATAAGCCACACGGCTAAATGTCAGAAGCAAAATGTTTGTAAAAAATTTCAATCTGCTGGTCCTGCGTCTTGTCAGCTGTATTGAGTCAAGATGACACACATTTACTCGCAAATATTTCCTCATTTACAGGGCATTATATATATATATTAATCATTTCACCCCGAGCAAGGCAGAAATGCCGCTGATGTGCAGGGGGCTACATAACTGTAAAAAGATTAAGTATAAAAGAATGATGAGTACAAACTAGTTAGAAAGGAGCAATAGAAAGCTGAGAAAGCAGGTGCGATGACAGATACATAGGTGAAGAGAAAGGGAAGGTTATACGGGGGTGGGGAGAGAGCCAGTGGTTAGTAGATGAGTATTGACTTTGCATTTAAATTTCTGAGGTTGTAGCCGTCAAGAAAGCAAGTATATGGGAGCGATTTCCACAGGCGGGAAGTGCGAGTGAAGAAGCTGCATGAGTAGAATTGTCGTCTGCATTTGGCTAACCTGTCTGTGAATGTGTGTGACCCAGTTGCCAGTCTGGTTGCACGAGTAAACACCTGTTGAGGAGGCACCAGTGACTTAAGTTCGTCCGAGCAGAAGCCATGAAATATTTATAGAACAGCCAAAGGGGGGCCACATTTCGACGGTGGGGAAGTGGCTGCAGTCGAGCCGCCATATCAGTGCCTATCACATTAGAGACTCTCCTTTGGAGCCTGTCAAGAACACTGAGGAGAACGGCAGGGGCACCTGACCATAAATGGCAGCAGTACTCCATGCACGGACGGATGGTTGACTATATATATGCAGGATGGATTCAGGCGGAAAAAAACATACTGGATCGACATAGTGACCCAACCTTCTTAACAGTAGATTTTGCTATGGATTCAATATAGTGATTCCGTTTGAGGACTGAGGACAGGGTAAGGGTAAGTCCGAGGAGGCGTATATATATATATATATATATATATATATATGTGTGTGTGTGTGCGTGTGTGTATGTGAGTACGTGCGCGTCTGTGTAATGTTGTCAAAACCGTAAACGGAAAGAGTAATCACGAAGGGATCAATTCAATATAAAATATTAAAGATATATATCTGTATAGAGAGATCAATGAATATTATTCAGTGCAATATAAATAAAATAAAACTCATCAAATCATCTAAATTAGTTACAAAATATAATTTATGTTAAGGCTTATGTTTTTAGGATTCATCTATTGATCCACAATGTATTAGTAGAACATTAAAAAAACACGAAACTTGCGATATAACCCAGACAATAATTTTTGTGGATTTTAACAGGCTATAGTCTTAAAAAGATTAAATAGTGAGACATAAAGTAAACATTGACAAAGTACGGCGATAGAAATGACGTATTAGCAGAAATCAAGATACATAACCAACATATCCATCCATCTATATATATATATATATATATATATATATATATATATGTATATTGTTGTGGTTTCTTGTTGAGAAACGACACAAAAATACTGAATATCAAAGCAGTTATGGAGACAAGAAATGCAAGTTATATTGAATAAAATATACAAACTGGAACACGGGTTAGTCAATTCACAAAAACTAGGAATACTGTTAGTAGAAATCAATATATACAGTCTTGTAGTGAGGAAGTATGTACGGGTCAGTCAGTTAAGTGCCATACGTGACACACGCTTTGTGGGATAATGTCTCGAAAGAGACATGACTGACTAGGCAGAAGATTATCCCGCAGTAGGTTGCCATTGCTTTCTACGTAGACTGGTTTGCCAGTTAATTTTATAGAACCCAATCTGTCCTGTTATTTAACCCATAAATGTAGGGAAATAACTTTTTTTTAAAAAAACATTTCACTCCTAGCAAGGCGTTCCACTGCCACTATTGCGCTTGGGGCTACATGGGGGAAGGTAAATAGAAAGCGTGGTTAGATATAGGAAATGTCAGAAGTGGGGTGATAGATAGTTGGGTGGGTGGGAAGAGTGTTTGAAAGAATGGAAGCGCGTTAGTTTGTTGGGAGGTGTCTATTGACCTTACATTAGATTGTAGTCGTCTTGTGGAATTCCCTTCCACAGTCGGGAAGTGCGAGAAAAGAAACTGTTGGAGTAGAAGTTGCGGTTGCATTTTATCGGTTTCACTGTAAAAGGGTGGGATCTAGTTTCTAATCTAGTATCTCGTGCAAATTCGAATCTAGGGGGCACCAGTGATCTAAGTTCATCGGAGCAGAAGCCGTGAAAGTATTTATAGAAGAGACACAGGGAACCCACGTCGCGCCGGTGAGAGAGAGACTGCAGGCGGTCTGCTAAGTCGGTATCGATCACATGACAGACACACCGCTGTACCTTGTCGAGAAGCCCAAGGAGATTAGCAGGGGCACCCGACCAGATATGGCAACAGTATTCAATGCTCGGGCGGATGGTAGATTTATAAATGTGCAGGATAGATTCAGAGGGAAAAAAACCCGGGCCCTGCACAGAGAACCGACCTTCATTGCAGCGGATTTAGCAATGGATTCGATATAGTCATTCCACTTGAGTTCCGCTGAAAGTGTGAGACCAAGTAGGCGTGGTGTTTTACACTCTAGGAGGCAAGCCTGGTCCATAAACGCATTAATACCTTTCCCAACGGTATTTGCGCGTAAGTGAATGCAAGGAATTATATTGGAATTCGAACTCGGCTTCCCGATCCCTCGTTCCAAGTCGATATCCACTGCACCACAACGCACATCCAAATGTACACTCCAACTTACTATGCACCAACTAAGCGGCTGTACAACTACTCAGCTACTCCTCTTACAACTACAATATTTAGTCGGCCTTCACACTTAAGGAGAAATGTGGCACAATGTCTCTTTATGTGGGTCTTCTGGGCCATATAGCCCGTCTAAAAATATGTCTATCGTTACCCAGTCGTGACTCTACCCTTCGGCGTAGCCACGAATGGTTTAGTGCTTTCTGTCTTCGGGCAGAGACCACTCTGCGCCAGAAGGCAGAGAGCTGACAGTGTCAATAGTAGCTTTTTTCAACTACAGTATTTAGTTGACCTTCCCACTTAAGGCAACATGTGACACAAGGCCATTCTTATGTGGTTCTTCCGGGCCATATTGCTGGGTGAAAAATATGTCTATCTTTCCCCAGTTGTGGCTCTACCCTTTGGCGGAGCCACGACTGTGTCAGCGCTCTCCGCCAGAAGGCAGGATTATATGTACACATCAGGCGCGTCCATTCTTATGTGTAAAAGAATGATGATCCCCAACACACACACACACATAATTATACAACTTATCGGTCATTATGCAACACGGTGCTCAGAATTTTGAATCAGATCAGTTATGTATATCATTTTCATTCCAAGTGCAATGCCACTTCCGGATGTCTTTTATTTAAATACCATTAACTCAACTAAAAAGTTGTTTGTTCCTAACTACTGTAGACGGTTAGTGACTTCAGAAATCTTTTATCTTACATGACAGAAAAAAATTATTTAATTTATTATTTTCGGCATTCTTAGATTTTCTCGTCTGGTATCAGTAAGTGATTAAACTTTTGTCTATATTTCTTCTTTAGCTATTTTCATGTTGGGAGAATTTTTTAAGGTGTTGTTTCTTTTTGGTGTTTACAATGTTTAGGGTATATCTTATATCTTTTGCTGTTTTCAATACAAAAAGGGCCGTATATTCCGAGTGTTTGCTTGTATTAAAGTTAATTCGAATATATATATATACACTATAGTCATCCACAGACAGATCTGTTTCGCTGTATCACAGATATTAGACTCCGATCGCTTCCTAACCCAGGACTGAAACCAGACCGAATCGGTGTCAGTCGGCGATTCTACCCCTAGGCCACGAGCGTCCAGCAGAAGACGGCAGGCTTTTTATCGCGTATAAATTGAATGAGAGATGCGTATATGCCGGAGTAGCTACTGATTACAAAGTCTCCCACTCTTCCAGAGTGCTCAATCAGGGTGTGAGAGCGTAAATACTATAGTCATCTGCAGACAGATCTGTTTCGCTGTATCACAGGTCATCATATATATATATATATATATATATATATATATATATATATATATATATTAGCTTAAGGGAAATCACTCCAACCGACTCCAAATCGATCGTGTTTCGGCTGGAAGAAAGTGAATGTCTAACCACGATGATGAGCTGCATTGATTATTAAGTTTGCATCGAAACATTTTGAGTGAAATTTTAAATATTCTACTATTTTGTATGTAATAGAACATCTAGCATTTTCTTCGGATTTTCTTTTATGTGTATCTCTAAGATTTAATAAAATCATCTTAGTTTATGGAAGTGCGTAGATGCTTAAATTAGCTGAGGACGATACTTAACGAAGATTTGCAGTCGCAATTGAAATGGATATATATTTTTAATCAGGTCACCCAAAGAAGGTGATAGAGAAAATAGGATGCAATCTGATTAAAGTGTATGAAAAAGAATGCAAATAATGTAGTAATAAGAAATGAGGAAAATATAATAAAGAAAGAATATTCAGGAAAACAGGAGTGCCGTTGCATTCAAAATTTTGAAGATATTAAGTGGCGTGGAAGCAGGAAATCATGAAGAATCTCCACAACGGAGAAGTGCGAGCAAAAACAAAATTACAATAGTAATAGTATCTTCTTCTTCTTCTTCTTCTTCTATGTGCCCTGTTCCTTCCGGACGTAGGCGATCATGGTTCTCCACGTCTTCCTATCCCTTGGGGATCTTAGTATATTTGCTTCTGTTACTCCTGTCAACCCCCGTTCCGTCATCCACCTGATCAGGCCCTGCAAATATGTTATCCGCTGCCTTCCTCTGTCTCTCTTTCCTTCTATCTGGCCATTTAGTATCAGGTTCTCCAAGCTCTCCTTCCTCATTTCGTGTCCCAGGAACATCAGTTGTCTCTTCCTGATGCTGAGTATTATTTTCCATTTTGTTGCCATTCTTTCCAACATCTCATCGTTGCTTGCATGCTCAGTCCACGATATCCGCAGCATCCTTCTGTAGAACCACATTTCCGCTGCTTCAAGGTTTGTCCTCATTTTCGATGATATTGTCCAGCATTCATTGTCATATTGAAGAACTGAAATCACATATCAATCCAGCACTCTTTTCTTTGTTTTTAGTGAAATTTCTTTGTTTTTAGTGAAATTTTCCTTACTCAGCTTCTGGAACGCGTCCTTTGCCATGTCAATTCGCCTTCGGATCTCTGTGTTGCAATTTCCATCTCCTGTTAGAAAACTTCCTAGGTATTTAAATTTTTGTACTTCCTTGATTCTGGCTTCCACCACTTGTATTTGGCATTTTGGGTTGCACCTTTTGCTGATGACCATGCATTCAGTTTTCTTGAAGTTTATTTGTAGTCCTTTCTTGTCACTCTCCACCGCTATCTTCTGTAGGAGGTCTTGTAGTTTACTTCCCGTGTCTGCAATCAGCACTGTATCATCTGCATACCTTATGTTGTTCAAGTTGTGGCCTCCAATAACAAATTCTAGCGTGTCATCTAGGGTCCTCAAAAAATTCTCGATGTACAAGTTGAACAAATCCGGTGAAAAGACACATCCTTCTCTTACGGCTCTTTCTATCCTTGTAAATCTACTGAAATCGTTACCTGTCCGTATGCAGGCCGTTTGCTACCAGTAGAGATTCTTAATTACTCTTATGTCTTTCCCAAAATATCGAGGCTGCCGAGCATCTCTATTAATTTTTTGTGTTATTTTAATTCTTGTAGATAATCTACTAGCACGTTTAAATTCATTCAATCAAAGCACTAATAAGAAACGGTACACCAAAAATCTACTAACTTCTTTATTTAGACGATGTCCAGAATATTTCGATCGAAAGATTATTGTTAAAAATAGGAAAAGTAAAACAAAGAAATAATGTTCGCTATTAATACTAGTAAAGTTGTTATTATTTTTTATTATTATCATGATATTCCGACCGTGGTACCTGTCACCTAGCATCCGAAATTGTATGTCGATCTGGTTAATCTACATGGAATTATGAAATTAATACTGTAATATTTAGGAGCAAACTGTTCTTGCTAAACTGCTAATGCCTAAAATATTGTCTCATTCTTATTTTTATTTAGTATTGTTCAATTATTGATTTCCCGTTCTTTTTCCTGAGACGAACTATACACTGCCCGACACAGAGATTGAACTGACAATCAATATGTCACAAATAAATTGTTAGAAAAAGAAAAAATAATGATTCGCTGTAAATAATATATATATATATATATATATATATATATATATATATATATATATATATAAAATAATAACGGTCATTTATCTCCGGTGTTTCAGGATGATCGTCTGCATTTTTTATTATACTAGATTTTCACCTGCTCTGATATTTGCTCTGTGATAACCGTAGATGCTGTGCCCAGCGTAATATTGCCGTATGTTTGGCTCCATTATTTTCAAAGAGAACATTGTCTTTCTCTGTATTCCTCCTTTATCACAAAGACGGAAATGTTCTACTTTGTCTGGAGCAGCGGAGGCCTACGTGACCAACTTGTTGTCTTCATCTTCATACAAAGAACTAGAAGATAACCAGATAAGAACACCTGTGTGATTAACAAATTTTGCTGGAGCTCACTTTATATCTAGTATTTCATTTATTATTTCATATCATATAATATACTTAATTTTGCTATTATACAACCTTACTGTTAATTTTGCTGTTATATAAGCCTTGCTCTTATACACATTATTAACATGGTGTGTAATTCTATACTAGGAGTACTAAGGTGTTCTGCATAGCGTAAAAATGTGATGATTCCACTGATCAACTGAAAAAAATTCTGGCTTGAAGAATCAGATCTGATTGAGACAAATTGTGTGGTGCCCAATCAAAATCTGGTCTTGAAATTACTGTATCACATCATATTTTTAGGATATCAGTATACCACATTTTTGTGATATCAGTATATCACATTTTTGTAATATCAATATATCACAATCTTGTGATATCGGTTATATAACATTTTCATGCATTTTGCCGAAAACGCCACTTTTCTACACAGTTTAAAGTCTTTTTGGCTGTACATATATCATATTTAGGATGACATAGTTTACATACGTTGAATACATTTCTTGAAATAAATAACACTGCATTTTGTATGATGTTTCCTTTATTTATTTCTAATTGGCGGGATAGGTAAGATTATAATCACAATCTTCAGTGAAATAATATTAAGAAGCAATTGTTTCACAGAAATAAATCAGCTGATCAAGTAAGATACTATACAGATTGTATAGTATATACAAAATGTTGGGATATAAGCGATAGAATTAATTTGTGTATTAATTTGTTGACTATTAAATAAACAAGAGCATATTTTAACAGGGTTTTTTTTATATATAGAAATTACTTCCTGGCTGTAACCCGGAAGTGAATTAGATATCATTACTTGTTCTTAACCAGAAAGTGATTTGAACATATTTTTATTATTCTAACCATAAAATAATTTGAGATATTTTCCTAATTTACAGTTAATCAGATTTGCGTACAAATTTCTTATAAAAACCGATGTGCTAATTCTAGCACTGATTTATTGTTGTTTGTTTAAATTCTGTGGTGCACAACATCT
The DNA here is from genome assembly GCA_037127315.1 of Ascarosepion bandense. NCBI lineage: Eukaryota > Metazoa > Mollusca > Cephalopoda > Sepiida > Sepiidae > Ascarosepion > Ascarosepion bandense. Next base: position 827,252 of record JBBBDQ010000755.1, read on the forward strand.
GGGGACTGTCAGCTATAGCTACAACATCTCAATGAAGGATATATTGTAATGATCCTGATATCTTCATCTTTGGAAACTTTACTTTGCAGGATCAAAGGTGAAACATTAATGATTTTGTCATGAACGTTTCTCTTACCTAATTTAAAGTAAAACTTGGAGATCCAGACTAAAGCTGGGCCCTCACAATGTGTGCGAAACCTGGGTATATACTTTGCGGATCATAACCTAAAAAAAAACAAAAAAAAACATACAAAGCTAAGCTCAATTTAGGTGTGCCAATGATCTGTGGAAAACTAAAAAAAACTTTTTGATAACTGCTTCTTCTGTATTGTCAATGTAAAAGGCTTCAATAAAAAACGTAATGAACGCATGAAATATCAAAATATTCTCTCTGCATTCGACCAGAAGCAAATTTTGAGGAAATACCTGTGGCTATATTTACTGAGCCTTTTGCGACTGGCGTTCAATTCTTCAATTCGCGTAATTCTAGAGACGAAGATGATCAGAATTATACTTTTTACGTCATCTGATGTAGATTATAATCTTCTTTGTTTAGTCTGTCTGAATCGAATGAACTGGTCAGAGGAAGTCGGCTAAATGTTTGGCTTCTAGTTTATAAGAGAATGCTCTGCTGAAGCCTAGATGTGTTGTCTCCTTTTATCGTAAAAGAGATTAAAAAGAGCGAAAATACTTCTATTCAGATGATAATATGTTTATTGGAATAATGTTAAAAAAAACTTCTCTCACTTTGGGACAGATGATTTAAGTGAGTGGAGATTTTTGGTTGACAGTTTATAAATAGGATTAAAATGTTTTTACTTAATAAAGAATATGCCTCTGCTAACGTCAGTGTTCTCTTTATGTTATAATACTATATTCATGAATGGGTAATTTGTGTATATTTGAATACAGTGAATTTTCTTCTTACTCAGCAGGGTGGTTGCACAAATACACCACTTTCTTGTTATAGTTGGATAGTAGGGATCCAGTGGATTCCTGGGTAAAGTAATAATGGTCAACAAAATTCAGTTTTATGACTGGTGATACTACATCATAAATGAGTCTCTGGTTCATAGGAAAAATATTGTATTTCCCCAACTACATATAAAACTTGGTGCAATGAAGCAATTAAGTCAAACTTCTTTATCACAGCGGTGATTGATTCATCTCGACGTGTTCATCTTTTGTAGCTCTCCGTCTTGAAGGAAATATGTAAGATTATTTCATGAACCTCAAGTAAAAACATTTCTCACTGATCCACACTTTGTTGCAACTCAATGAGAAAGTAGATACAACTTTGGATACAGTTTCTGATGTGGTGCATAATTTTCTTAGGAGCAGAAAAGATGACAAAACGCTAAGATATTATAAAGGAGCTACTATTGAATTTGCAAGCACTTGGATATAGAATGAGCAGCACATTATGAATAAGCAGCACATTATTTTCACAGATACTTGGATAAGTTTCAAGAGAAAAATATGTGATGTGAATTTAAAAGCAAGGTAAACGATTTCAACAAATCATTAAAATAATGGGCTAACGTTACCAAGGTAGATGAGATTCAAGCAAGATGGCAGTTTATTGCTGGACGTTTTTTGAAAGATGTACATCAAAAATCTTGATGTCACGAAGCAGACGTCATGTCACCTATCTTGAACAACTAAGCACCTTTTGAGTTCATACATCACCTTCCTTCTAAACAGGTTCGGAACATGCCATGAAGACCTAAATTTGCCTCACTTTTTGTTGATATAATATTAATGTGGGAACATATACACTCTAAAATATAAACACGAACATATATGCAATATTAAAACTACCCAAATATGGTCTCTTGAATATCACAAAAAATAATTCTGCGTCAGAATATTCTAAAAAATTATATGAAATAATGTGCTGAAAAAAGAGGAAACTATTTAAGATATTATTTCAAAATTAGTTTTCAGGTCATTGGTAATTAAAAGTTTTCCAGGGTTCAGTAGCCCTGAAAACTATTTTTAAAAGGCTGTTAGTCCATACTACTAGTAAACCGTGAATGTGTTTTTCGCAAAAATCATCAACGCCACAGGACTTGGTTTCTGTTTTTTTTTAATTTACTACTTCATTAGTCAACAGCCAAGTGCGAATTCTTGGTAAAAATCATCTTAAAAATTCAACCGCAATAGACAACTAATTTAATTTTGGGAAATGGTGTCATAGTAAAATTCTCCCCATATATGGTGATATAGTTAAATATCCTGCATTGCAAGAAAAAATTACTAGAAGATGAGGATGAGTTATGACAATAAATAAGAAAAGCAAAGTAAATACATGCAAAAAATATTTTTATTAAATATAATCAAAATTCACGACGGGTACTGTTGTGTATTTAAGTAAAACTAATAACTTTTGGTTAAAAAGACGCAATAAACTACGTGTTGTCTTGGTAGAAGGTGTACATATACTTCTGTGTTTGCATTGATTATTTTTAAGCCATCAAAAATTAACCTGAGCTTAGATGTTGAGAAGGACTGAGACCATTTTGAAAAATATTCATTATATACTACAGCGTATTTACTGTTACTATCGGGCGGTCAAGTGAGTGTAAAAATGCATGTCATTGAATTTTTATATACCAAGCCTTAGAGCAACATAGATTTATGTCAAGTACAATTGTTTTATTTCATATACGAAGTGTACACGTGGAAAGAAATAAGTACCATGTGGGAATACAAAATAATATGACAAAAGGATAGGCTATTACAATTTGCACAAAACAACACATGAAAATTCTAAGCCGACTAAGAAAGATGTATTCAATTTTTCTATAGACAGAATCAAAACATGATTAAAATGGAGGCAAAAAATATCAGTGTTTGACAAAATGTTTTTATAACCAAACTCTGCTTCGGATGTGCGTTGTGGCGCAGTGGATATCGGCTCGGAACGAGAAATCGGAGAGCCGAGTTCGAATTTCAGTTGAATTCCTTGTATTCACATACGCGCAAATACCCTTGGGAAATTAATCCGTCTCTTCCCTCCAGTTATGGGTTAAATAACAGGACAGATTGGGTTCTATAGCCTTGGTCGGCAACCGATCTACCGTAGAAACCAATGGTAACCTACTGCGGGATAATCTTCTGCCCAGTCAGTCATGTCTCTTTCGAGACATGATCGCCCAAGTGTGTATCACGTATGGCACTTAACTGACTGACTGAATATAATAGTTAGAAACATGAATAAGGTTTCTACTGGGCATAAAATGGGGGATCATTCTTATATTAGTGTGAAGTAATAAACTGATCCCCCACTAATTACTACTTAATAATATAATACATCTCTTCTTCTTCTAGCTATGAGTGAAATAACAAGACAGATTGGGTTCTATAGCCTTGGTCGGCAACCAGTCTACCGCAGAAAGCAATGGCAACCTACTGCGGGATAATCATCTGCCCAGTCAGTCATGTCTCTTTCGAGACATGATCGCCCAAGTGTGTGTCACGTATGGCACTTAACTAACTAACTGCTTGGATACAAGCATAGAAAAATTACTCGCATTTACTATTACGATAATTAAGCCATTTTTTTTAATCATATCACCCCGTGCACGGCGGTAACGCCACTGATGTGCAGGGGGCTTGTTAGGAGTGAAAAGATTGGAAAAGAGAAAACCGGAAACCGCATCCTAAACAGGAAACAAGTGATGTGCCTCTTCACCTGTTCAATAGACGTGGGTGGAGTGTGAACCGGGCGATAGTTTATCTACTCCAATTGACAACCAGATATTGTAATTATTTAGCTTTTAAGCATCCTCAAAAAATAGAAAGTTTTTCAGTGGCTAATACCCTCCGTTCCGCATTTACCGCGATGAACAAATATATATATATATTTGTTAAAATCATATTTCGTTACTTGACACGTTGTAAACAATTTATGTATTTTTTATGCCATGTTTAACAGGTAATATAAAATAAATTACGTGTCGGGTAATACATATCACGTTGGAGTCAACAGTAAGATAATATAATTTCTACGTGTGTCAATTAAATAAATAGTAAATAAATCGCGTGTTGGTCACCAGTATAACCCGATGGTAGAAAGGCAAACTGTTGTGGAGTAGTTTTTACACTTAAGCTTATAATCGTGCTATGTCGGTTACTAATCGATTTAACGTACCCAAAATGTTAGGAACTTGGTAATCTTCCACCGAAATCTGACTCAGTATTCGGCAAATTGCCGACTAATATCAACTTCCTAGTTGTTCTACTGAACTCCAATAGAAGTCTAAAGAACTCCTATGAACTTCCAATTAACTTTTAGTATTATAGGATGAAGAATCCATTATCTGAGGAATAGGTGTGTTTACCCATAACATAATCGGAATTTATGATTAATGCTTGTAAAAATACTTTGAAATACACGAAATTATACGTATATACAAGTATGCACACCTGGAGAAATACATATTACATATATCTATTGTAAAGCACAGTACAAGGAGTAAAAAAAGGAAAACTGGCCTATTTATCATTTTCATTTATTATCATTCTTTATGTAAAGTACTGGATTCGTCTCATATCCCAGCGGGACGTGAACGAATTCATATTGTTATGTCCTAGCGGGAGCGGGACCTCGGGGGATTTACTATGTTATAGTGCAACGTGGCCGTACGTTTGTAGCTCTTTGTTCCAGCTAGACGTGGAAGAGTTTATGTTCCACCGGAAAGAAGGGTGTGTAATTGTAAGTGTTTGTCCCGGCAAGACATTTCAGGATTTATCTATATTCCTATCGAAACAGTGCAGTGGTTCTTCTATGTACATGCAAGCTTCTTCTTTTGGTAGATTTAGATTTTTCCGTCTAGGCCAAAATGCTAGGCAGAAAGAAAGAACCTTCTAGTTTGATAGCTGTTCGTAAACTGTCCAGTGACTAGTGCTTTGCTCACAATCCGGAGTGACGTCATGAAGCAGCTGTCATCTCACCTATTTCGATCAAAGTAAGATAAGCACCATTTGTATCTTAACATAAAGAAAATCCTTCTGTTTTAGGTCATATTTATTTTCTCAAAAGGAAAATTATGAAGTCTCGCCAGATAGTTAACACAATATTTTTGTTTGTTTTATTTTGTGCGACGTTACCCTAGAGGAACTAGGCAATCTTGACTCCTGTCAAATTCTTATCCTTTTTCCTGTAAGCAATATTTATTCATTTCCTGGGTTTTCCTATTCTGCTACCCAACTCAACAAGCTCGTTATTTTCTTCTGTTCTGTTGCCTTTGATATGCCTCATGATTTTAAACTTCACTAAGCTTGCTTGAGAAAAAGAAATTTGAACAGGTTACTATGGTCATTAAATCTTTATTAGATATATGTTCCAACAATTGACTTCTCGCCAACCTTCAGTAAAATTACATCTCTGCTAATCTCATGCCTCTTCTTGTTGCTTAATTACAAAACATGTGTACCTCTACCGTAGAAAAATTATTAGCTCTTTCTGCAGTTGTTATCTTTCTTAGCGTGATAGAGGAGAATATATATATATATATATATATATATATATATATATATATATGTGTGTGTGTGTGTGCGCGCGTGTGTTTGTGTATAAGATTAACCAAACTGCAAACACTATGTTTACTTATTTCTAATAAAATCCCATCATAATCACGGATAATCTTGCGCGTATTACAATCAAAAGATGTCAAAAATGAGCTGTACTCAAATACTTTCAACCCCTTTCCGAGATCCTCTTGTATAAGTGCTTTTTGTAGTAGTTAGGGCATTTGCTCTTATAGTTTAGAGTTCCAGAGTTTTTGCCGGTTGGTTTATTTATATGAGGAGGTAATATATGCATTATTGTTTTTGTCTATGAAAATGAGTATGAACGGATTTTATTTAAAAAAAAGCAAACATAGTGTTTGCACTTTATTTAATCTGATGTGTTTAAAAGAAAATTTGATGCCTAAATACACACACACACACACACACACACACATATATATATATATATATATATGTGTGTGTGTGTGTTCTCACAACTCTGCTATATAATTACTGAAAAAATAATAAGGTACTATTAAATAAAAAATAAGCTATAAGATCTTTCATAACTTGTAGTAAAGAGAAGGAATTTCGCCGACGCTGCCTCGCTTTTGTCTTTCTTTTCATGAGAGTGAAAGGAAGAAAATGGAGAGGTTAATATATTTTGATTGATGATAAACAACAGTTAAGCTCTTTTCATTATTTTAAAAAGGCTTTCTTTTCTGAATGAATTCGAAGAAACGAATGTTATCTTATTCACTTACTTAATTGTAAGAATATTTCTAAAACTATACTCATTCCAAATTTATTTTCATATGATTAGTTAAAAACTGATATCGTTAATTTTGGCTCATTGTATGTATGGCATTTATAAAAATGAAATAGCGGATATTTATTCAGATACATAATTTTCATTCATTTCTTATTTGTAAAATTCCTAGTTTATATAACAATGCTTAGTTTGGTGCAATGCATTATACTTTATAATGCTTATAACTACCAATGCGTAGAAACTACTTCAAAAATCAACACTGTTGGTGATACTAACAGCCCAACTTGCCAGAAGGTCTAACACATTAGACAAGGAAAAATTCCAATAAAGGAAAAAAGACGACCAAAAAGCAAATAACAACATATTCAGTTAAGTAAAATCTCAACACTTTCTTGACTGAGCAAAAACATTTCACAACGTCAACACTGCACTAAGATTTATTTAAGCATCACGATGCCAATACCTTCAGACAACTAGATATGTATTTTATTCATTATATATTTCAATGAATACAGTTTTCTTGATTATATAATTTAAATATTAGTAATTAGATTATTGATATTTATTCTAGGAACGTTACAGTGAGTTTGACTTTAGATTATCAAAAGGTGTGATTAATATCAATTTTGTAACTACATTTTAACCAAGCAGTAGGTGTTTCTGATACTAGTAGAGAGAATTAATTCTATCTACTGATACTAGTAGATAATATTAGTTCTAACTACTGATACTAGTAGATAACATTAGTTCTAACTATTATGAAAGTATTTATTTCTGTCATTTTTGCGCAAAATGGACGGCAAAAATTTAATTGCTAATCATGCATACTTTTTAAGTAATACACATATTTATGTCTTTGCTGTTTCTGTTCCTTATATTATGGCCTCTACTATATATATATATATATATATATATATATATATATATATATATATATATATATATACTAGCAGTATAGCCCAGCGTTGCTCGTGTGTAATGAAAGCTTTAAAACTAATCCATGGTCTTGGAGCTCAGTTTCAGTCTAAAGAATATTTGTGTGAAATTTGGTGAGAATCGGATAAACATTTTGGATTTGTATAAAGGACATACAGACAGATAAACACACACACACACAAACATCGTGCCTATTATATATATATATATATATATATATATATATATATATATATTATCCATTTTCTGCACTATTGTAAGCGCTGCAACGTTGGAACTTCTGAATATCGTTTCTTATGTCTTTGTCTATGAGTGTATCAAATTTGATGAAAATCGGACCACACCTTCTATAACCCAATTTTTTCGATTATCGATTTTCGAAATTTATCGGGAGTACTGCGACACAAAACCTAGCTAAGAACACTGGCAGACGCTTATAGTACAACTGTGTAAATTTTCAAGAAAATCGGTTCAGCAGTTTCGGAGTCTATAGGTAACGGACACACACGCACACACACAGACACACACACGCACACACACAGACACACACACGCACACAAACACGGACAAAGTTCCATTTATAAATAAGTTTAGATTAGATGTGTGTGTGTGTGTGTGTGTGTGTGTGTGTGTGTGTGTGTGTATATAGTGGCTTGCAAAATTCTAGACCACTCTGAAAAGGATCAGAAAAAAGCCCGAAAAAAGAGGAATACCTATGGGAGTTAATGAAAGAGGAAAGACTGAGAATTACTGCTGATTTTTGCAAGAAATTAAATAGATCATGTGGTCAACAATACAGAGAAGTCATTAAAAATAGGGATGTTTACAAAATATTAAATTTTGTTGATATTTTTTTCACAATCAAGTCATAACAGGTTCGTTCCTTAACTTTTGTCCCGTAGCTATTTCTCATTTTTTCCAAATAATCTTTATTAAAAAAAATAAAAACTATTATGTTAATTTTTGTAACTTTGGATAATATTTTAGCATTGCAACCTAATTTTTATTCGGGAAATGTTTCATTGCTAATCCTGCATGAATTTTCAAGCAATACACATATTTATGTCTTTGTTGTTTTCATTCCTTATATTATGGCCGCTACTGTATATTTTAATGAATTCGATTTTCTTAGTTATATAATATAAATATTAATCATTAAATTATTAATATTTATTCTTGGAAAGAACTGTGAGTTTGATTTTAGATAATCAAAAAATATGATTAATATCAATTCTGTAACCAAATTTTAACCAAGCAGTATGTGTTTCTGATACTAGCAGATAATATCAGTTCTAACTATTATGGAAGTGTTTACTTTCTGCCATTTTTTCGCAAAATAGACGTATCATTTTCAACAGATAATAAACTTATTATCAACTATAATTTTTACTAGCAGCCACTATTATTTTGTTTTCTTTCTTTTCGTAAATAGGTAACTAAAAGACCTGCGCAAATGTGAAAATTAACAATATTTTCTTTATTGTTTATGGATTGCTGTGACCTTGTTGAAAATATGGTGGTGTCGTTAGAGAGGTCTGTTTTCTTTCTGTTTAACCCATCGATAGAGATGGACTCATGCCTTTCCAGGGGCTTAGTATGTAATGAACGTAAGAGATGAGGAGACAAAACCCGAGGATTCCAAATTACACACCTGCAAAGCAGTTATTTATGCATATGGCCATATTAATTTGTAATCAGTTTAAGAAAATTAAGATTAACTTACGTCTTTATAAGATAATTCGATATTTATTGACTGAGTAGCGATTTTTCGTGTTATTATATTAATATTGCTGTTATCTGGACAAACAACCAGACAAATACACACGCGCGCGCACACACACACACACACACACACACACACACACACACACACATATATATATATATAGAACGGCTCATGATTAAACATAATAGACATTCATTGTCTCTTATATTTAACAGTATATATATATATATATATATATATATATATATATATATATATATATATATATAGTTATACTTCGACGGGAAAGATTGTATGGATCAATAGAGCAGTCGGAGAACATCACGCAAATTAAAGGGGTGTTAGGAGTCGGACGCCAGCCGGTGTTTTCTGTCTCGTCAGTCAAAAAGTCACACGCATTTTAGATTTTATGGGTTGTCGTCATGGTGACATTATCTACGACCGGATTCGTCTGAAGATTCTACACCCGACTTCCTAACTAGAACTAAGGCTGAACTAAATGACGTCTACATTACTCACTCGCTGGTCTCAAACATAATCTCATAACTTGACCGTCACAAAGCGAGCGGAGGGTCGCAATCCCAATCATAATCTTGAGGAAATGTGCCCCAGAACTCTCCTCTGTTGTCTCTAAGCTCTACAACTTCTGCCTATTTGCTTCCTGATGTCCGGCCTGTTGGAAATCATCCTCTATAGTTCGTATATTTAAGAATACCGGAGAACCCTCGGACCCAGCAAATTCCCTATCAGCCTTCCTCCGAACTTTGGCAAAGTGTTCGAAGCCATTATCAACGCCGAGGTGGTTCCGCATTTCACAGCCTACAGGCTCTTCTCGGACAAACAGTATGGTTTCTGCTTCACAAGGTCTGCTGCTGATATGCTAACGACCATCACCAAGAACATATACCAGGCTCTCGACAAGAACGGCGAAGCCCGAACTGTTGCCTTGGATATCTCTAAAGCGTTCGACAGAGTCTGGCATGCTGGCCTTCTACGCAAGCTGCGGAGCTATGCTCTAACTGGATTTATTTTAACATAATTCAGTCATTCTTCTCTAAGCGCACATTACGGGTGATATTAAACGGACATGCCTCCCAAAACTACCATAAAAACGCGGGTGACCCTCAAGGCTTTATCTTAGGTCCTACGCTCTTTCTGATCTACATTAATGATTTCCTGATGCTATAAGATCCCAAATAGACATGACACCACAGTTTACCTTCGCCTCCTACAAAAATCTGGTGTGGGCGAAAAAGCGAACCTCGCTGCCGAGATTGAAAAGGACCTCCAATCCGTAGTGGACTGGGATACGAAATGGCTCGTAAATTTTAATGCATCCAAAACTGATGCTATCAATTAACCATCATAGACAATCACACTTAACTCCCATTAGCATGGAACAGGCTTGCCTCCCAGAGAGTAAAACACTACGCCTCCTTTGCCTCACACTCTCAGCGGACCTCAAATGGAATGACTATATCGAATCCATTGCTAAATCCGCAGCTATGAAAGTCGGTTCTCTGAAGTTTTTCCCGTCTGAATCTATCCTTCACATATATAAATCTACCATCCGCCCGTGTATTGAATACTGCTGTCACATCTGGTCGGGTGCCCCTGCTATTCTCCCCGGGGTTCTTGACAAAATACAACGGAGAATCTGTAATGTGATCGATACCGACTTGGCAGACCGGCTGCAGTCACTCTCTCATCAGCTACTAGTTCCCACCCTTTTCCAGTGAAACCGATAAAATGTAACCACAATCTCTACTCCAACAGCTTCTTTTCTCGCACTTCCCGCCTGTGGAATTCCCTTCCACATAAGTGTTTCCCCGACAGGAATTTAAATGTATGGTCAATGGACACTTGCGTAGGGGGGTTACAATGTAACCCCCTTGCGCAATAGTGGCAGTGGAAAGCCTTGCTTGGGGTGAAATGATTAAAAGAAATCTGTCAATCATATCCCGCGATTCAAGCAGGCTATCGCTGTTTGTTTGTTTTTTTTGTACTTTGTTGACATCTTCTACCGCCGGATATATCTGTCAATCATCATAGTAATTTGTTGACATTTACCTACGAACAAATGTATCTGTCAACTATATCACTGCTGGGCCATCGCCTTGCAAGCCAGTTGCCATATTTTGTTGATCTTTCGTACGGCATGTTGCATCTGTTATTTACTTCTGCCGTTCAAGGTAATGTATTACTCTAGAAATGTGAAATATCTTAATTCAATCTCGTAAAAGAAAAACCCACGAAAGCAGTTTTCTCAATTTCACCTGATGATATATGATTTCAACATTTACTAAGAAATCTCTCAACAAGAAAGTCAAATAATTATTGTTTATAATAGTGAAATGCATTCATCAATTATTTCATATATTGTGGTGGGGAATTCCTTACACACTAAAATGAACTCTACCAAACTACATAAATCCCGAGAGTTATCTACTCTCAGCGGTAGTAGTAAGTAGCAGCAGCTACGATGCACATTTGAAAGTACGCCGTTCCGGTTCTAAATACTATTATACTCTATTTCCTGAGTACACTGTTCTCTTTTGTAATATAATATTGATTCAAAACGTATACCGTGTCCGAGTACTTTCTCGTGACCTTTTTCCCAGGGCCAAATCATTTGGCGACGAAGAAATTCGAACTACCTAGGACGCTTAACAAATTAGAGTCCACATCAATTAACGACGAAGAATTCGAACTTACCTAGGACCCGCAAAAATTCTTCACCAGAAAAATTTTCAACAGGAATTTCAAAGCCACAAAGCTTAACAAGTGCCTACAAATGACTCGTAAATAAGAGACTGACAATTTGTTCAAGCCCACGTGTAAACTTAAGTGCATCAGTAACAAACCGTCCCATCAAAGAAAACAAACATTTTTACTACGAAAATATCTACAGCAAATCATTTAACATTCAAGGCTAAAATTATTATCTGACACCAGTAAATAATTAACAAACTGTCTGTAAACTGTGACCAAAAACATACTGTATGTAGATTTTCTTTCCTTCCCCATAGAGAAAAATGAAAGTGTATTGTGGTTCTCGTTCTGTTACGTATTGTCTAAAACTATAATTTGTTTAATAGTTACAATAACCAGCATGAAAATGAGGAAGTCCCACACTTCACGAAAAAAAAAATTTCATTTTTTTCTTCTCCTTGAAAAGGGAATTTACAAGCAGTAAAGATTATTTCTTTCTCGTTGTAAGTAAATCTCCATAATGAAAGATTTTAAAACCATCATCGTCCAGTTTATAAAATCTCAACTAATCCACCAACAGAAAACAGAAGAACGTCTAATAGAACAACAACAAAAAGAACAACATCAACTCTTGTTAGAGATATTAAAAAAAATGAAAGCAGACATGTCGAAACATTACGAAAAATGTCGACAGACACAGTCAAACACTGCAAAAAAGTGAAGACATACATTTAGAAATACATCAAACAAACGAATACAGACAAAACTAGTCGAGGTATTGCTACTCGATGCTCTGAATAACAGCCCCACCCCGATGAGAACAACGACGCATGCTCACAAAGTACCACCTGGAGTACAATGGAAATTTTCACATATGTGCCGGAAGAGAATAAGACATTCGATGCAAACTTTAGAAGATGCGAAGATCTTTTCAAGATCGACTGTGCAAAAAATGATTAAAAAAAGGTCAGGTTACTTCTTGTGAAAGCTTGGTACTGCCGAAAGCGGTAGATTTGTGGATTACATTCTACCTAAGAAAGCTACGGAACTAAAATTTACAGAAGCCGTAAGATTGTTATCAAAAGTTTTTAACCCTAATACGTCTCTTTTTCATGAGAAATTGAAATGCACTAATTTGACAAAGCAAAACGACCAATACTACTTAAATTTCGCGACAATCGTAAAAAAACATTACAACGATTTCAAGCTTGTGGATCTGACGGCAGACGATTTCAAGGGCCTCATTTTTACCCAGGGATTAGTATCAGCAGAAATCGCGGAAAATTGGTCAAGATTACTCGCGAATTATAGAGTGAACAAAATTTAACACTTCAGAAATTGACAGAAGACTGTCAAAGAGAGCTAAGTTTAAAGAACGACTCGAGAAGTATAGAGGAATCGGGTATAGCTCACATCAACAAAGTAAAATATAACCAAAAATTTTACGCCTCGAATAAAAAAAACGGAGAGCACTCCCAAAACGGAAAAAATCACACGCAAATTAAGAAACTCCCCCTCCCCCAGTCCGTGCTAACGCTGCGGTGAATTGCGAAAATTCGTCACCGTCAAGATATTGAATAAGACGGTTAAGCTCCAGTTAGATTTTGGATCAAACCTCTCTCTTATATGGAAGAGGCTAAACAAGCCAAACTTGCAAAAAGTAGTAAATCAACCTGCACGGTGACTGGAAGTAACATTAATTTCAATGGTATGTTGTATCTGTCAGTTACATTAAACGGTACAACCAAAAAAGTAAAGGCGTTCGTACTAAAAAATCTCTGAAAATTTATTTGGCATTGATTGGTTGGACCGCTTAAATAATGTGGGACAACCCTATCCACATTTTTGCTAAAGAATTGACAATATTACATCAGAAGCCGCGGAACTTAAAGCGGAACTCAAACACACATTTCCGGAAGTTTTCTAGGCTGGCTAAGGCAATTGCACTAAGATACAAGCAAAATTCAAAGTGAAAGTAATTATGCAACCTATTTTTAAGAAAAAAAGGAAGTGTACCATTTACTGCACTGAACAATATCGATGGGGAACTGGATAGACTCGTTAACTGTGGCATTCTATCTAAAGTCGAGTTCAGCGAATGAGCCGCTCCTATTGTATATTGTAAGAAGAAGTCGAATGAAATACTGGTTTGCGCAGATTTTTATACCGGGTTGAACGCAGCACTAAAAAACCACCACTAGCCTCTACCTAGCTCAGAGTAGATATTCATCATCATCATCATCATCATCATCATTCTCGGCCGAGATAGAACTCACTACACACTTCCAGTATTCCCTATTTTCATAGATCCTGTAAGGTCTTTCTTGGCGATAGATGTATCTCCATGTATCCTGTCTGGAAAGGTTAATTTACAAGATCAATTGTGAGATGATGTGTGCCTCCATAATACAAACGATGAAACAAGTTCCTCTGTGGCACGTACGCAATGACCAGCAAACTGGACACGTCTCTTTTGAACTAAGGTTGATACTCTTGGTAGGTCTCCATATATTATTTCTAGAGTTGGATGGTTTCGCCATGAAAGATCAAGTACTCTTCTGAAAAGACGAGTATAGCATCCATCTAAACGGCGCTGTTGTTTTACTGGGAGAGTCCAAGTTTTCAGATCCATAGCGTAAGATTGGTTCAATAAGTGTTCGAAATACTTGGATTTTGATCTTACGATCAAGATTGGATTTCCAGATCTTATCCATTTTGTTACAAGCAGTCCATGCTATGCCTTTTCTGATATCAAAGTCTTTTTCAGAATTCTTGATGTGTGATCCTAGATATTTGTTGTCATCAACGCGTTTAAGAATGTTATACGAGAGAGTTTTAATTTCATGATTGCTGCGAATGTTAATTGGCATACACTCAGTTTTGGTTTCATTCAGGTGAAGCCCTGAACAGTTTGCTGCTGACTCAAGAGAGGATAGGAGTGCCTGAGCACTAAGAAGGTTGTCTGACAACATCGCAATGTCATCAGCAAAATCAGCATCGGTAATATAAAGTGCAGGTTAACGTGAACTTCTTCTACGCTGATACATGAGTCCATTTTCTTTCATTGTATCCACAGAGATACGCATGATGTAGTCTATTACAATGATGAAAAGGAAAGGTGAAAGTGTATCGCCTCGGAGAATACCAGCTAGAATATCAAAAGGCTCTGTTTCACCATATGAGGGGATATTCTCTAGTCTAGATACCTCCAAAAAATCGTTGAAAAAACAGCATAGTATGAAGGAAAAAGTCCGTAAACTAAATAAAAACAAAGTTTTATCGGCAAAATGTTTATATTATCATTAGGAGCGTAGATCAAATAATTTTCTAATTATTCTTTAATTTTTTTAATTATTTCTAACTCGTTCGAAATTTTTGTAGAAAATCTTTTTTTTTTCTTACGTCAGTGCGACATCGAAATTGCCGCAACGTTTATTCAGTAAAAAAAAAACGTAATATTGCACAATGCACTTTTTTCACCGTGAAAGATACATTAAATTGGAAATTCTTGCAAAAATCAAATAATGGTCGGATTTTGATGAAAATTTCAGGACTTATTCCTAATTGTCCGAAATCAATTTTTAAATAATTCTTTTGTATGAAATATTGGAAAAGATATTTTTTCTACATATGTTGCTCCACTCAACAATTATTTCTCAGAGATTTTTAAAAAATTCGACTTTGGGCAACAGTAAGCCTAATATAATTAAATTCAGGAGTCACTGGGGAATGCTAATCAACAATGGTTTTTTCTCCAATAGAGCCCGACTTTCTAAAATAGGTCCGAATTGCAAAGAATGCAATAACTATGCCAATTTTTATGAGGATAAAATTCTGATTGCTTTTATGAACAATATAACTTAAGCGTATTATAGTCTGAAAAGAAAAAAAATCAATGAATAATTAATTTTTACAAGAATTATTTTTATTTTTTAATTATATATAAAAATTATATATAAAAGTTTCAAAATTATTGTTAAATTTCTTCCTCTATTGGGCCGGCTAGGGTATGTAATTAATGCGCAAAGACTACAATTACTAATCGAAAATTTAAAAGCTTAATACAAATGATTTAGCCAATGGATTTTTTAAATAATTAAAACATTTTAATTGTGTACATTTTGATTGCCCGTATCTTTATTTGAACGGTTGGCCGTACGTGATATTTACCATTAAAAGGTCACGTGATTCAAGGGTTGTCTTCCCTTACAAAAAAAGCCTAAATTTATATATTTTTATCGCCTATGGCTTCCCTAATTAGCCTTCTTGACAGCTTCCGGTTGTCATTACAACTCTCAACACCTAATATGTACACTGATAACAACGGCTACCGTAACTGATAAAGGGTTTTACCGAATATTTTGGAGAGTAAGCAAGTACATTCGTTTGAAATCAGATAAAGTTAAGTTTTAATTTAAAAAATTGACTTCAATTAGTCGTCAGCGAAATATATTTTATCTTTGCCAGATTTTTAAAACAAATATGGCTACTGTTTTACATAAATGTGTCGTTCTATCAAAAAAAATGGCGGTACGTTTAAATGTTTTTTTAATCTGATGAATTTTAGATTCCAATCAATATAATTTCGGTTTAAAATACGCCAGTGTATTTTGTTTACTGGAATTACTAAATTTAATCTCTTGACTTTCAATTAAAGCTAATTTTAAAGCTAAAATATAACTTATTTATTTTAAAGATTTCATTTTAAAATCAGGTATCGAATATTTATCCTGAAAAGTGGAGGTACCTACACTAGTTTCAATGACTGGAAGACGTTTTTTAAAATCGATTTAAGTGATGCCTACCTCTAGATCCAAGTAGACGAAGAGATCTCAAGATTCCTGTGTATTAATACACATAGCGAACCGTACAAGATCAACAGATTACCTTTTGATCTGCGAGCCCCACTGAACGTACTACTGAAGAAAGACAAAACCTGGAAATTGACACCCCAATGTCAAGCCACGTTTGAAAAATTAAGAACATACTTACATTTGATCTCTTCTTAAGTCATTACGACCCGAAACTGAACATTATCGTAGCAAGTGATGCCAGTTCATACGGCGTTGGAGCCTGCATTTTACACCGGCACACAAAAACCAATAACACACGTTTCTAGGACATGGCTACCCACAAAAAAGCAATACTCTCAGATAGAAGTAGAAGTTCTAGCCATAATAACTGCAGTGACTAAGTTTCATAGGTATTTGCATGGTAGAACTTTCACTGTTCAGACGGACCACAAAACTCTAATCTCAATGTTTTGGTCAAAATGGGCTTACCGCGCCATACGGCAAATATACTACTTAGATAGGGCAGCATCTTGCTGAATTACAATTTTAACTTGGTATACTTAACGTCGAAGCAAATTTGTCATGCAGACAGCCTATTGAGGCTGATACCAAATAAAAACGATTTATTCAACAAGACTGTAATCGCGACACTCCATACAGATTGCGAATTCAAAACAATGATCGCTAATACGTTCAGATAACTCCAGGTTTCGCTAGCTGAAATAAAGAGGAAGGCAGTAAAGGATGAGTTCATTCGCGATATGAAAAACAATTTAGCTACTGACAAAAAACGTGTCAGATATGTTCTTGCTGTGCGATGAAATATTGCTATACAGCGAAAGAGTTGTAAAACCGAAGAACTTACAAAAACGATTCTACCAGATTTTCATTCGGGGCATCCAGGAAAAAATCGGATGAAGTGTCAGATGTGTAGTTTCGTATATTGGCAAAATAAAGACGTCGCTAAAATGATAGACTCCTGTAAAAGGAGTTTATCATTTGTAAAACTACATTCAAGCCTTGGCCAAGGACTGGTCAAACTTGATCGACGATTCATGTCGACTTCGCGGGCCCTCTTAAGGACCACTACTATCTGGTTGTAATCGGTAGTTACAGCAAGTGGCTCGACGTCTTGAAATGTACAAGATCCACCCGGAGATCAACAATCAACTTTTTGCAGGAACTGTTTTCGTGGTTCGGCGTGGTGGACTCCGTTGTAAGCGACAATGGGACGCAATTTAAATCAGCCGCGTGTCGGGATTTCTGTGACACATTACCACTCTCCAGTAGCCCCCTGGTCCAACGTGCAGTCGAAACGTTTCGTGGACACCTTAACAAGAGCTTTGAACAAGGCACAAGGAACACCTACGGATGAAGCTCTTCAACGGTTCTTAGAGGTGTATAGGATTACACGAAACAGTATCACTCCGGAGCTGTCTCTCCAGCTGAAACCATGTTCGCGTGAAAGATCAGCTCGGCATTCAATAAACTCCTGCCAAAATAAACTGATCTACGAAAAACTGTGTGCGCGCCCAGGAGGCGTTTCAGACCTGAAAAAAAGTTTTCTTTAAAAACTACAAAAATAATATGTCGTTCTGGAAAGTAGGCACTATTGACAAGCGAATAGGCGACATGGTGTACATGGGTTAAGGACCCACAACACACACATAAGAACCAGAACCAAATAAAGAATCGTCGCCCAGGTGATACGCGCTACACCCCACCGTTAAAGAAGAACAAACTGACGTTATCTTTGAGACTTTTTAATTTAAACCCCCCCAACCAAACAAAAACGAACAACATCGGTCGGGTAGAAAACGAAAATTTACAGACCCGCGGATTATTAACCCAAAGCATAAGATGTACTAACAGCTTTTTACGGAGAAATAATCTGGTGAGGTGTTGTGGGGATTTACCTACACACTAATATGCGCTTTATCGGACTACCAAAATACCGAGAGTTATCTACTCTCGGGAGTAGTATTAAATAGCTGCAGTTACGATACTCATTTTTTAGTACGCCTTTCCGGAGCCCTTCCGGAGCAAAGTACTATTATACATTATTTCCTCTGTACAACTGAGGCCCGTGTGGATTTGTCCTTCATTTTTTCGGGTATCTCTGACTTGTTTCACCTGAGTGTCTCAATCAGCGTCATTCCACAATTGTCATCTCACAAATGTAGCATATACTGGATGTGGGATACAGAGGTGAAACAAGAACCTGCTATACTCTTCGGGCTTCTTGACAAAATACAGCGGAGAATCTGGAATGTTATCGATACCGACTTAGCTGACACTCTCTCACCGGCGTGACATAGCTTCCCTGTGCCTCGTCTATAAATACTTCTGCTCGGACGAACTTAAATCACTGGTGCCCCCTAGGTGTGAATTTAAACGAGATACTAGAATGGCAACTATGTCCCACCCCTTTTCAGTGAAACCGATGAAATTTAACCACAATTTCTACTCCAACAGCTTCTTTTCTCGCACTTCCCGCCTGTGGAATTCCCTTCCGCATGATTGCTTCCCCGACGGCTAAAACCTTCAGGAGTTTAAATGTAAGGTCAATAGACACCTCTTAACATACTAACTCGTATACATTACCTCCAACGCTCTCCCTACGTACCTCCTAAATTGTCTATCACCATCCCTATGACATTCCCTATACCCAATCGCTCTATGTAGCCCCATGCGCTATAGTGGCAGTGGACTGCCTTGCTTGGGGTGATATGATTAAAAAGAAAATTCTCGATCATTACATTCCTGTTGGTGTTGTGGTAGCGCTGTGTCAGGTTTTGGTGAAGGTCTGTTGCCCGTGTACCCTGCTTCACAAGATAGGTGATCCTTGAAACCATGTATTTGCTCTTGATAACATTTACCATGACGGTCTTAACGCCGTACTTTGCTGGTTAATTTGCGATGTACATGCGAAAGAAGCAGTGCACACGGAAGGCAAGCAACTGCTCATCAACAGTCAGGAACTCGTATTGTATATAATGGGTGCCACAGGCTTAGTTGAAAATATATCACAACTTCCTGATTTGGGAAAACCTGTTGGTTCCTCTTCGTTGTTCTCTGGCATGAGAGTCATTAAAGCATAGACAGTTGAGGAAGAAAGTAAATCACCTTTAGACATAGCGGACCTGTAGAAATAGGAACCAACTTTAAAGCTCCAGAATTCCTTAGTGAATAGTTCATTGTCTCTTCTGTAGCCACTAAAATGATGACCCCAAACATGGCACGTATTTCCTCAGGTTTTGTAAGTTGTATTTTGGCCCTTTGATGCTTCTGATGCTTGTATTTTGCTGCATCAGTGTTTATTGTTTTTTGGTTGTTCAACTGCACAATATCACTGATGATTTTAACCACAAAAAAACAAAGAGAAATATTTCTTTGTGATGTCGGTTTAGGAAGATTGTTGGGAGGGGCCAGAGCGGACCCCATGTAATATATTTCTTACAGTTATATACTGCTTTTGCATTTTGCTTAGTGCTACATATAACCCCTTTTCTAGATCTTTTCTGTGTTGTAGCGTATCTGTTTCAGTTAGAGTACGTCATCGTCGTCCACGGGAAGCAGCAGTCGCAACAGCAGGATGAGCAGCAGGTCGAGCAGCAGGGGTAATAGCAGGTGCAGTAGAAGGGCCTACCACAGGCAAGGCAGAGCTAGCACGAAATACTTTTTCTTTGTTGTAGGTACACCCTCCAAGTAATAATTATCACTACTATCATTAGGTACTTGAATATATTCAGCATCAATATCACTGACATATAATTGTTCAAACTCGAAAGAGTCCATTTTATCATCACAACTCTCACATAAAATAGCCTCTATTTCTCTGCCTGTAATTGATTTCTTACTCAAAGCCATTTTGAATAAACCTCTAATCTGAAAGGGTAAAATATATTTATGACACACAATCACTATTTACACAACCTCATAATCCTGTTTTTCATTCCACCGTTGATTACTAAAATAGTACGTAAACAATATTCTGGTTAGGTTATACTCGCCTTGCACAACAGTGCGTATCACAAACTATACGTATACCTTACATAAACGCAAAACCTACATAACTAGCGAGTAGAGAGAGCGAGACGGTTCAACATTTTCCTACACTGTCAAGTTGCCAACTGAAGCTACTAAGCAGATGGGACACCTCAGACCTCGGGAATTATACGCACGCTCAATCACATTTGCGCCGGGTTCTATATTGTGGTGCAGTGGATATCGACTCGGAACGAGAGATCGGCGTACCGAGTTCGAATTCCAGTTGAATTCCTTGCATTCACTTACGCACAAATACCCTTTCGAAAGGTATTAATCCGTCTCTTCCCTCCACTTATGTGTTAAATAATAGGACAAATTAGGTTCTATAGCCTTGGTTAGCAACCATTCTACCGCAGAAACAATGGCAACCTACTGCGGGATAATCTTCTGCGCAGTCACTCATGTTTCTTTCAAGACATGATCGCCCAAAGCGTGTATCACGTATGGCATTTAAATGACTGATTATATATCCATGGTTAGTGTTCTAGGATGAACGAGATAGTGCTGTCCTAGATCAAGAGGTGGCTCCTTAAATGCCCTATATCAGGTAATAGGTATTTGACCATGTCACACAAGCAGGAAGCCCGGTCATGATGTCCAGACTAATTCGGCAACCACATAACCCCCTTAAATCTCGACACCTTCACTGATTGCAACAGCTTTATTATTATGTGTGGGCGCAGTTTAGCGACAAACCATCCAAACTCTGTGTAACACCAAGCATAAATTGAAGGCAAGAATTTTGGCAGGTACAGGAAATCTGACGTCATATAGAGACCGAGTTGACGTCAATGGTGACTTTATTGCAAAAATTTAATTTTTAGCATTTTAAGATATTTTGTGTAATTTTGAAAAATATATCCAGTAATATTTTACTAAATGTACCTGTTGAAATAAGATAACAATGACATTTTTATTTTTAGGCGATTTAGACGATCATTGGATGTATGTTGTGGTGCAGCGGTCCTCGACTCTGAACGACAAATCGGGGTGCCGATTTCGAATTCCAGTTGAATTCCTTGCATTCACTTACTAACAAATAACCTTGGGAAAGGTAATAATTCATCACTTCCCTCTAGTTATGGGTTAAATAAATGGACAGATTGAGTTCTATAGCCTTGGATGGCAACCAGTCCATCGCAAAAACATTGGCAGACAACTGCAGTAATCTTCTGTCCAGCAAGTCATGTGTCTTTCGAGATATGATTGCCAGCGTGTATCACGTATGGCACTTAACTGAGATTATCATTAACAATCACAACATCTATATATATATATATATATATATATATATATATATATATATGCATGCGTTGGGGGGATCTGTAAGTTACGCATTTCGCCGAACGTCTGTTTTTTTTTACGTCATCATCATCGTAATAATAATGAACAAAGCTCAGCGTATGAAAAATGTGTTATGGTTTAATTTAAGAAGTTGACTCTAAAGGTAACTTATAAATATCCGATTATACATCTGTTAGATTTTCAATCTGTCTTTAAACCATGTATTTTTTGTAATTCTTTAAATATTTTTACTCTGATAGAAGAAATATCATACATGCTATCTCTTATTGGTTGCAGGATACAACAGTTGCCTGTTTTGACTTAATAAACTGATAAAACTTAGCATTTAAACGGGACATATTATTCGTGTTATCAGCCTCGAAATCGAATTGAGAATTGATGGCATTGCTTATATCACTGTATAAAATTTTCAATAATGTTGGTTCAAGGATATAGACTCAGGTTTATCTGAATTGATGCGAATTACTTACATCACCTGAATTTTTCTATAAAATATAGCCTACAACATCACCATTCCACCAATAACATGTACATTTACATTAGTATATAATGTAACATGCGACTTTTATTCAGAAGTAAGGGAAACTCATCGGAACAGGTTACTTTGTTCTATTAACACAAAAATGTGTTTGAAACCTTCAATCCCTGGTAAGATGTAAGGAATTTTGTATGTTGCTCAACCAATTTTTCAACATCTTTTCATAGAAACTCGTCTGATATGTGGTTCGCTGAATACCACTTTTTCTTCTATAATTCGCGCGTGTCATATTTTCTTCTCCGCTCTTCCTCAATATGTTTTCAGGAAATCACAACTGCCTGTTTCTTTAACTGTTTATAAGAGTAATGTTTCATTCAGTTTTCATTCAGTTTCCACGACGACTCATTCGAAGTCTACTCAATGTGTTCATTTACCTGTCAATTTGTTATTTCAAGATCTTGCTTACTCACATCATCAGACAACTGTAATCCTATGGCAAACTACTCAAAAAAATAAGAAGTAAAATTTTGTGAATTTTGTTGGTAATTAAATGCAAAGAACGTTCTGTGTCTCTTAGGAACGGCTTTGTTCCAAGGAAATATATTACTTTTGAATTTGCATGCTAATGAGACCCTAAAGAGGAAGCAATGCACCTGAGCACATCTGTTATTTCAGCACATAAAGGCCCAAGGATACAAAGAAAAGCCAAGCCATTTTTGTCATCGAAAATGATTTTCTAATATGAATGCGTAACATATCCTTGAAATATCCAGCGTGAAAACACTCTAAGTAGCCATGAATTAATATTTAATATGTTTACAGTATTAAAGCGTCCTCTTTATATCTAATTAATAACGAAATTACCAAACTTCAAATATGGACAATATTATCAAGTATGAAGATCACTACACTTGTATGTAACATTATATTTGACATAAAGGATAGCAAGTAACATAGCTTATATATTTGTGAATATTTTAAAGTCGATTGTATAACAAAACTAATCTTTCCACTGATAATTCTATCCCTAATATATATATATATATATATATATATATATATATATATTCTTTTCTCATCAGTACGGTTAGATAACCGGTGGCCTCAAACTTGGATCGAAACCAGAGCGAATTGACGTCAGTCCACAATTCTACCTCTGTGATATGGGTCCTCGGTAGAGAAACGATGATTTTAGCGTGTTGTATACAATGTAAACATACACCTGTAGCCGATATATATATATATATATATATATATATATATATATATATATATGTCAGATTAAGTAAATTGCAAACTTTATGTTTGCTTATTTTTAATAAAATCTATTCATACTCACGGGTATTCTTTCGCGTATTATAACCAAAAGATGTCAGAAACGTCGGCATGTTATTTTCATTCATTTGTTAAAGTAACGAAGTAATTTCAACGAGTTTTGGTAACAAATGTAACCGGAAAATGTGTTGCTAGAAGTCTGTACATTTTTTCTGCTTCAAATATAACAGTTGACAAAATGCTAGCGTTCATTAGAACGTGAAACTTATCCAAAATGGAATTTGTTTTTATGATGTAATGTCATGGTCATGTAAGTTTTAATGTATGTAAAAGCTGTTCTTTTTACAAACGTTTTAGAACATTACTACAGTATTTATAGCTGATTCTATTAATTGACGGCTTAAGTGTTTTAATGAATAATGCCTTGAGAATATGTAGTTTGCTTTTGTTGTTTTCCTGGTGTAAAATAGTTGTATTATCAATCATTATTTTTTATATTGTCAATGTACACAGGAATGTTGTTGTAGATGTCTAGAAATAGTTGAATGGTCGGACAAATGTAATGTAAGACCTTGGGTACCATGAGAAATGAATGAAAATATCATCTGTCAATGTAACAGCTGCTTTGTGAGAATATTTGATTAACATACACGAAAGATTATCAGTAACTATAAACGGATTTTAATAAAAATAAGCAAACATAATGTTTGCAATTTATTTAATCTAACATTTTTAATAGAAAATTTGCTGCTTAAATACACAAATTTTAATATATATATATATATATATATGTGTGTGTGTGTGTGTGTGTGTTAATGATAGAAAGAACAGAAAATGTTTGTTTGTTTGTTCAATGTTTAACGACCTATCAACCTCTATTATATCATTTAAGGTCAAACAAATGTTCTTGTTGTTTTTGGATAATGTTGAATTGCTTTCAATTATTTTCCTTGCAGTGCAAGATTCATTGGGATTGTTTTTTTAAGGGCAAGGTCCCCAAGTCCTACCCTTGTTATTTAACCCATAACTGGAGGGAAGGGACGGATTAATACCTTTCCCAAGGGCATTAGTGCTTAACTGAATGCAGGGTATTCAATAGGAATTCGAACTCCGCTCAGCGATTTCTCTTTCCGTGCCGATATCTACTGCACCACAACGCACATCCGTCACTAGACGCTTACAGCACCTGGTATTCCCAAGCGGTCACCCATCTAAGTACTGACGAGGCTCAACGTTGCTTAACTTCGGTGATCTAGCGAGAACCGGTGTATTCAACGGGAGAGGCCGTAAGCAAATAGAAAATGTAATGGGTAAAACAAATATAAATTGAAAGATTGGAATAAATAACGGAGAATAAAAGAAAGAAATAAACAAAAATAAATTAAAACCAGGATAATAAAATGACACACAGTATTGGACAAAAGAGAAAGAAAGAAAGAAAGAAAGAAAGAAAGAAAGAAAAGTAAAAAAAAGAAATAATATAGGGGACAACGAAAGAAAGATCGCCCGGTTCACACTCCACCCATGTCTATTGAACAGGTGAAGAGGCTCATCCCTTGTTTCCTGTTTAGGATGTGGTTTCCGGCTTTCCTTTTTCCAATCTTTTCACTCTTATGTAGCCCCCTGCACATCAGTGGCGTTACCGCCTTGCTCGGGGTGATATGATTAAAAAAAAAATGACAAAAAGTAAGAGAGAAAGAGAAAGAAGAAGATGGAAAAAAATAAGAAAAGAAAGTTGCTTTCCTGACGGCTACAACATCAAGGAATATAAATGCAATGTCAAATCTCATCTCTTAACCACTTGACTCTAGTTCTTTCTTCACTACCCTCTATATCCTTTCCTTTCTGTCCACCTTCACAACTGTCATCACACATGTATTCTCATCCTTCTCTTGCTCCTTTCTAATCGGTTCGTCTTTCTCTTCACTCTCCTCCTATCTCATCTTTTTACTCTCATGCAGCCCGCTAATCCCTTTACTATTATGCAGCCCCTTAATCCTTTTATACTTATTTAGCCCGCTTATCCTTTTACTCTTATGTAGCCCCCTGCACATCAGTGGCGTTACCGCCTAGCTCGGGGTGATACGATTAAAAAAAAAGAAAGAACAAAAGAAATGAACAAAGATAAAGAAAAAGTAAAGAAAATGGAAGAAATTAATAGACAATACAATGAATGAAAATCATGAAAGAGAAAGAATGAATTTAAGAAATAAATTGACAAAAATATATTAAGACAGTAGTAGAAAATGGAATAAAATAGGAAACCATAAAAGAAAGAAAGTAAATTAAAGAAAAAGAGAGAGAAATGAAGGAAGAAAAAAAGAAAAAAGAGAGAGAGAGAAATAGAAAAAGAAAAAGAAAAATATAGACGTTATAAATTATCGGATAATACAATTAAGAAGGAATAAGGGAAGCAAGGAAAGACAGAAAAAATAAAGAAAGAAAAACTGAATGAAATAATAACAAGAGAAATCGACAACAATAAATAAAATAGAGAAAAAAATCGAATATAATTGCGGGCAATTAAAAAAGAGAAGAGTATGAATGCAATGAAGAAAGTCAGAAATATACGCAGCAGATTAAATAAAAAAAGTAAGAAAATATGAAATTAAATATCAGAAAAGACAAAACAGAACGAAAGAAGAAATATTATGAAAAAAAGGAAGAGAGAAATAGACAAAAATAGATAAATGGAAAATAAATAGGAAACAAGAAAGAAAGAAAGAAAGAATAATGACTAAAAGAATGGTATGGATAAAATAAATAAAAATTTGGAAGAATAAGTGGAAAATAACTGATGTCAATCAATCAAACAAACAAACAAAGAAAGTAGGGAAAAGAATTAAAGATAGAATGAAAGTACTGGATAAAAATAAATAAAAAGGTGAAGGAAAATAGAATGAAATACCAGGTAATATAAGGACTAAAGAAGAAAGAAGTGGAAAATATACAAAGAAAGCTATAATAAAAGAGCGGACTATACAAGAAAGAAAACAAACATAAAAATAACTAAAAAGAAAAAAATTGAATTTAATGGCGATTAAAAATGAAAAAAATAAAAGAAAGAAAAGGATATAACGGAAAAGAAAAAAAATCAAAAGCAAAATGGAATAAATTTTCGGAGGAAAAGTAAAAGAGGAAAAAAATAAACAGACGAAATTAAGTGAAAGCAGTTATCAAAATGATGCCAAAATTAATGAATGAAATAGTTATTTGGACAACCAAAGTGATAAGCCATTTGGATTTTGCTTTCATCAAAGTGCTCTATTTATATTTAATTAGGTAGACCTTGACATAATTTTGATGATAATTGTGAATATAATATTGTTGGTTCGAAACGAGTTGTAGATTTTATATCATGACAGATGTCGGAAGTTCTTCTTTGGGGGATTAAAAAACCATTAAGTAATTTACTATAAAAATAAAACCAGGTGATAAAATGAGTACTGACTGCTAAATGGAAACCAATCTTTACAATTTTCAGTTCAGATTTCTGTTTCTATCAAATCAACACGATAAGGAATCAGTCGTATCGCATTTTAAGTAGGTTATACATGAACTAATGAAAATGAAGAAAATAAAAACATGAGATATGAAAAGGTAGATAACAGTATTAATTTCGTCAGCATAATGATGGGAATTATTACTCAGCCTCATACATTTCAAAAGAAATATCTTGTATTATTCTGTCATATCTTAAAATATGATTAAATATTCTTACGTTCGTATAAATATCTCGCTAATAAACAAAGAGTAATTTGATTACAAGAACGTAAAACAACTCATGCATAAACAGAAAAGAAAGGAAGATACAAAATATTTTTTACATTAATGTCGACTCAATACAAAACCTAAGAGCCACTTGAGGTAGTGGTTAGAGGGTAAGAGGCATAGTCTACATGGGTATGTAGCTATAAGTGGATGTTTCTTTAATTTGGCCTTGTATCAGACATAACCGAACACTCTACAGCTTACAAGTTTTATCCAGAAGGTTTTCATTAGATAGTTGGTTGTTTGGAACATGTAGAATTATGTAAGAATGAAATATACATTTTTTATGTAAAAATAGAAATTTATTAAAAGAACGGAATAATAAGAATCCGTACAAATTAATGTTCAATCAGAAGGTTGAGAGCATCAAGCGTTCGTAGAAATGTTCTTGTAGTAGTAAATGAATGGAAAGAGTTTATACGTACGAAGAAGTAAAAGAAATCAACCCACGAGAAAGAAGCAGAACTGAGACAATGTGCGACGCGACCTATGACCGTGTCCTTAGTTGAAGTTTCTCCTGTTACATTTTAAATAGTGTCGTCTCGCTGCTCCCATCTGACTGTTCTTTTGACCGGTCACAGTATGTTGTTAGGGAGTTAATGTGATGATGTGACCGGCTCCAGCGAGCGTTTTCACTGAGACAGGAAAAGGCGTTTGACTGATGTCACATATGAATTCTTTATTTGCTATCCAATTAGGATCCATAATTTTGCATTTCACACTAACTTGTAAAATTTGAGATTATTTGGGTTTTTCTAAAATGTTTTTAGTCGTTTGAATCCACTTTGCTGGTGTGCAATTTTTGTGAAAGTGGAGACGATTGAATTTAATTCTTAATCTTCTATCCCACAGATATGTTGAAAATATGACTATTAACCCTAGCCTTGAACCGAATTAGATTGTACTGATTTGGGAAACGTCCTCTTAAGACTCTGTTTAGCAAAGCAGCAGTTCGTTAGAAGCAGCAACACGAAAGGAACAGACGTTTAATCACTGAAATACAAAGGAAATGACGGAGATTCACTATAGTGTGGGTCTTTATTGGTCTTAATCGTAAAGGTTTGATGGGCAGGATTTAAAGAGTGTAGTTCATTTGAAATAAAGAAATAGCAATAGTGTAGTGAGAGATTAGGGGCGTTTCTTCTGAGAAAAGGCTTTGTAAGATAAAAAATATAACCATCAAATACACAAGACCACTTATATTTAAAGCGATTTTCAGTCAGTCAAGATACAGGAGAGGCCGATCTTCTATCATTCGATCAATGACTGTCTAGACATGTAAATATTCTCGAAGTTTCCTTTTCTTTCTATGGTAGACTGGTTGTTTACCAAGGCGATATTATAGAACCCAATCAGTCGTGCTACTTATTTAAGTGATGGGAATAAGGAAAAGAAGAGGGGAAGAGAGAGAAAGTAAGCAAGAAGATAGAGAGAGGTAAGAAATAACTAGATAAAGTAGATGAGAAATAGTGAGCAATACAGATGGAATATTGGGGAAAATGAGAAACGAGCAGATAGCAAATACTTCGTAGGCATTTCAAACGTTTGTGTTTAAGTCAGCCACTTAAGGTCCATAAAAAGATAGACGCGTGTGCTAACATGTTTCTTTTTTATCCATAACTGATGAGGCAGAAGATTTTTCCGCAGTTAGTTGCCATTTCTTTCTGTGGTAGATTCAGGACGTAGGCGATCATGGCTTTCCACATCTCCCTGTCCCTGGTAGCTCTTAGCACGCTTTCTCCTGTTGCACCATTATGCGTTCTATTATGCACCTGATCACGTCCTTCAGATATGTCATCCGCTTTTTTCCTCTGACTTTTTTCTCTCTATCTGGCCTGTTAGTAACCTATTCTATAAGCCCTCTTTCCTCATTGCATGTCGCAGGAACTTCAGCTGTATTTTCCTGATGCTCAGTATTAATTTCCTTTTCATCTCCATTTCTTCCGAAACCTTGTCATTGCGCACATGCTCGGTCCATGATATCTGCAACATCCCTCTGTAAAACTACATTTCGCTGCTTCAATTATTATCCAACATTATCTGCCATATTGAAGAACAAACATCACATAGCAATCCAGTACTCTTCTCTTTGTTTCTAGTGAAGGTATATATATATATATATATATATATATATATATATATATATATAAAAATTGAAGCTATATATAATTATAAAATAAAGCTATATATATATATATATATATATATATATAATCATTCAACATCCTTGAATTAATCCTATTTAATTTAATTTATTTATATATATATATATATATATATATATATATAATTATAAAATAAAGTTATATATATAGAGACTTATAAAATAAAGCTATATCTATATAATTCATTCACCCGATCGACTCATTAGATTAAAACGTTTATTAAAATTTATTGTTTCACTCGCCCATGGCCGATGAAAAATCTCGCAATGAAACATGTCCCTTCAAATATCAAAAAGAAAATCTGATTCTTTTTGCAACCCAACGTTATGCCATTGAAAATTAACATCTCACTTAGAATGACTGACAATCACATTACTGGAAATTTTAGTCTGATGCATGGCGCCTAATTTACTTCGAAGTGCGTGGTGAAACAAAAGAAAGTGACATCCTACAATCATCAAAGCAAGATCTGACAAAAGGAATTTATATTGGTAAGCTCCTGTCTCGCTTTTATCGTCCCGCTCAGTGTAAATATTCGTTTAATTAACGCTTCCAGAGTGGAACAAAAATGTCTCTTTCGCCCAGATTAAAAGAAGCTAACAGATTTTTAGAAACTTATTTGGAAAAATATTATTCTTGATTCAACTTCTATATTTTTCCACGCTTACGAAAATTAAAAACGAACATTTGAAAGAAAGTAAAAGGAATACGCATACTTCTTTGAACTGCATAAACAAATTATAAAAGTAAGTAATGTTTTTCTAGAAAAACGTTAAGAAAATCAGATTTTTTCTTTTTCATCATCAATGAGATAGAGGTTGTAGTCAAACAGAAGAAAGAAACTCCAAATTTAGGTACCTTCACTCAACTGCCAAAAAAAGCAGCACATCATGATGTTAAAAGGGCTCAAACTTAATAAAAACAAAGTTGTATCAATGAAACGTTTATGCTAATATTAAGAGGAAAGTTATAAATTTTGTTATTATTTTTTTAATTTTTTAAAATTAAAATTAAAATTTCATTCTTTGTTTTTTGTTAGCGACTATTAAGAAAATAGAGTCGGTTCAATCAAATGATTTTGGGGCCAATAAATTTTCCGTCGCTATCGACTGCCGGTGGAGTGATTTCTTTTTTTTATGTAAAAATAGACAAATTAAGAAACTACGTTCCATAGATAGACACGAGTAAATGTAGTAATAAAAAGCAGCAATAAAACAATCAATGATAATTAAAGCAAGTTTGATGACACACTATAAAATAACACCAAAAATGCATTTGGATCCACCAATATGCCTATACAATAGCATCGATAAAAATTCGAAACTGTTACCGCCTAGCAAAATGACCGTTAGAATAATTCAATAGACTACCCACAATACATTCCCGACCTGTATCTATGAATAGTCGATTCAATTCACAATACACAAGATCTGGATATTGCCCTAAGCATGAAACAAATTTTCACCTCTGAGTATTGACCCCTAAAAGTAGCATGCCTTAAAACTATATTTTAGCATTTGGTCAAATTCCAAAATTAATGTTGTCATTAATGAACACTATATCATATATTTTTAATTAATACTGGTATTCCCCTGGGCTTTATCCGTAATTCGACATTATTCATAATTTTATTCAGTGCCCTTTTCGATATTCTTGTATCTATGTTGATGACAGTACTCTCTAGTTTTGTTTAAATGCTAAGTGTGATCTCTTTATTAATTTAAAGTAAGTGATAAACGATAGTGTCTTATCTGCTGTTAACTTGGATTAACTTTAACGTCTCCAAAACGAAATTTTAACGTCTCCAAAACTCATTTAAGAGTATTTTCGTCTTATATTTGCCGGGCTGATGCTAACCACCACGAAAGTTGATCATTATATCTGCTCAGGTTATTTCTTCTGCTGAAATGAAATGTCAGGAATATATGAAACCGATGTCTGCTGTTCAGAAAGTAGGTTTCTGTGTCAGAATAAACAATGTTTCTTTATTTATTGACATTTATCAATTTAGCCGAGTTCGAATTACAGTTGAACACCTTGCATTCACTTTCGCACAATTACCCTTGGAAAAGCTATTAATCCGTCTCTTTTATCAGTTATGGGTTAAATGATAAGACACACTGGGTTCTATATCCTTGGCTGGTAACTAGTCTACCGAAGAAAGCAATTGCAACCTACTGCGGGATAATTTTCTGCCCAGTCAGTCATGTCGCTTTCGAGATATGATCGCCCAAAGCGTGTTTCCCGTATGGGCATAACTGACAAATTTATATTTCTTCCATGAATGTATTAATACGCGCATATCTGGTCTGACACTTCTCTTATTTAGAGAGTTTTGATAAAACGCAAAGAAAGTTTTTTTATTTCATGTCGGCGACATATCGTTTAGTCTTTAGTGACTTTTACGGTGTCGTAACGTAGCTCTCAGATTGGTTTTCTTTAAATATGTTCATTTTTATTTTTCTGAGGTACTTTCCTCTTTGGTATGTCGACGTTACGAATTTAAGCTCTGTAAATGGTTGGGGATGTGTGTAGTATTGCAGTGGATATTGGTTCGGAACCAGACAATGATTAACCGAATACGAATCCCAGTTCAGTTCGTTGCATTCACGTACGCACCAAATACCTTCGGGAAAGATGGGAATCTGTCGCTTCTTCCACAATCTATATATTTAAATAGCAGGGTAGATTGGGTTTTCGAGTTTCAATTGAGAACCAGTATACCACAGAAAGCAATGGCCACCTACTGTGGTAAAATCTTTTACCAATTATCGTTCAAGAGTGTATCAAGTATGCAGCTTACCTGAACAGGCTGTCTGCTAGATTTTAATCATTTTACAGTTTAGATAACTTCTATGCTAAGAGTTCATTCTCTCGAATGCCTCGATTGCAGAAATCACTTGCGACATGTTTTCCAGTCACCTATGACCTGGAAAATTGTAATTGCAATTCCTAGAGTTGATATGTGTCTTCTTAATGCATGCACTGTTTTGTTTTGTTTGTTTTTGTTTTCAAATTATTATAAATAAAAATAGATTTTTACCCAAGCGTAATTTTCTTTTAATTATTTCACCCCAAGCAAGGCATTCCACTGCCACTATTGCGCATGGGGGTCACATAGGGTAAAGTGATGAGAAAGAGTCGTTAGATATAGGAAATGTCAGAAGGAGGGTGATAGACGGGTATGGATACCGAGAATGAGTTTTGGGTAGATGGGAAGAGTGTTTGAGAGAAAAGATGCGAGTTAGTGTGTTAGGAGGTGTCTATTGACCTTACATTTAAACTCCTGGAGATTGTAGATGTCTGGGAAGCAAGTATGTGGAAGAGAAGTCCACAGGCGGGAAGTGCGAGAAAAGAAGTTGTTGGAGTAGAAATTGTGGTTACATTTTATCGGTTTCACTGTAAAAGATTGGAACCTAGTTGTTAATATAGTATTTCGTGCAAATTCGTACCAAGGAGGCACCAGTGATCTAAGTTCATCGGAGCAGAAACCGTGAAAGTATTTATAGAAGAGGCACAGGGAAGCCACGTCACGCCGGTGAGAGAATGACTGCAGCCGGTCTGCCAAGTCGGTATCGATTACATTACAGATTCTCCGTTGTATTTTGTCAAGAACCCCAAGGAGAATGGCAGGGGCACCCGACCAGATGTGGCAGCAGTATTCAATACACGGGCGGATGGCTGATTTATGTATGTGCAAGATAGATTCAGACGGGAAAAACTTCTAGGACCTACAAAGAGAACCAACTTTCATAGCTGCGGATTTAGCAATGGATTCGATATAGTCATTCCACTTGTGGTCCGCTGAGACATTTGAAATCAAAGCTTTCCTTTTCCTAGACTTTTTGTCATCCAAGTTACCTTCCAGTGTACCAATGCAACTTGAAATATCAGTGTCGGACTTACTTTTCTCTGTTAAAACATTTCCTAGATATTTCAATTTTTGTAGTTGCTTCATTTTACATTTTCCAATTCGTGTTTTTTTAAATCTTTTACGCTTCCTTTGGCTGACGACTATAGATTCTGTCTTCTAAAAACTGATGATTCGTCTTTTTTATGCCATTTATTACTATATTCTGTAGGAGTGGTTGTAGCTACTTTTTCTTGTTAGGTATGATAAAACTAGTTATAAATTTAGAAATGATATTAAAAATGTAAAGCATAGATAGCTTCTCCGCTGAATTACCTAAAGATTTAACGAATTTCTGCTGCCGAGTTAGAAACTTTCGGTTCACATGAGCGATCTTCAGACAGGTTACAGAACCAACATAATAAAAAATATCCAAATGTTGAGATTGTTTCTCTTTTTTTCACCTGAAACTAAAGCCAAAATACAAAGTTTAGAACGGTTTATGATTAAACAAAATAAACATTCATTGTCTGTTATATGTAAAAGTATATGTTTAGAAATTTATCTGCCGCCTCAATACACTATATATATACATATATATATATATGTGTGTGTGTGTGTGTGTGTGTGTGTGTGTGTGTGCGCGCGCGCGCCTGTGTGTAGCAGGTTAAGAAGCTCATCACTTGTTCCCTGTTTAGGATGTGGTTTCCGGCTTTCTCTTTTCCAATCTTCTCACTATTACGTAGCCCCCTGCACATCAGTGGCGTTACCACCTTGCTCGGGGTGATACGATTAAAAAAAGAAAGTGACAGTGAGTGTTACCTATCTAAATACATAAATTAACTAGATCTTTGCATTTTTCAAGTCGAGCAGATATTTTATAACTTCAACCAACTTATATATCTTAACGATATCTTAATATGTTAACACTGGAATAATATTCAACATGTCTAAGCAGACATAATACTGGAATAATATTTTAAATTTAAATTTTTATTATAATTTTATAATTTAATTAAAACTAAAACTCATATATATAATAAAAGTTGTGTCAATAAAACATTTCAAAAGTTAATTTAATATGGTGAGACCATGACGAAATCAATATTATAAGTAAGGATAGATTATATTACATATCAATTCACATGAATAGCAAAACCACCAGACTATGCATAGCATAATATAGGCTAGGGTTAAATAGAGACTTAGGTATCTTTAAGCTTTATATATATTTCAATAGTTAAACACTTTTTAGATACACTTAAATTTTTTTTCTTGAAAACAACATTTAAAAATATTATGACTGTTAGATTTACGTTTAAAAATATTCAATCTCTATTGCTTTCTACATCACGTGACGGACGCTTCTCGCGACGAACGCTTCTCGCGACGAATGATTCTCGCGACGGACGCTTCTAGTTTACATTTTAAAAACATTTTCTCCTGATGAAAAGCCGAGGCCGGTCTGAAATATCAAATATAAATATAAAAAAAAAATACATTTTTAACTGACATCTTTTTAGTAGTTTTTCCTATATATATATATATATATATATATATATATATATATATATACGCATCTACGCATCGTTCATTCAGCAGTTCTCAGCTATTGGGCGTGTATAATGATAATATACATGCTTAAAAGTCTGCATCCTTCCACCGAGCGCCCGTAGTTCAGAGGTAGAATCGCCGACTGACGCCAATTCGGTCGGGTTTCATTCCTGGGTAAAATACAATCAGCTGTCAAACCGTACTGATCAGCTGTGATACAGCGAAATAGGTCTGTCTGTGGATGACTATTTACGCTCTCACACACTGATTGAGCACTCTGGAAGAATGGTAGAACTTGAAAAACAGTAGACACTCTGGCATCAACGCATCGATTATTCAGCAATGAATTAGACCACACTCAGCTATTTGGGGCGTGAAAAATGATAATATACACGCTAAAAAGTCTACCTCCTTCAACCGAGCGCTCGAAGCTCAGAGGTAGAATCGCCGACTGACGCCAATTCGGTCGGGTTTCATTCCTGGGTAAAATACAATCAGCTGTTTAACTGTACTGATATCGAGGCAGCAAATAATTTTCTAAACATATGCTGTTAAATATAAGAGACAATGAATGTCTATTATGTTTAATCATAAGTCGTTCTAAACGTCATATATTGGCTTTAATTTCAGTTGAAAATAAAGACAAAAATTCTTCAACATTTGGATAATTATTTATTCGTTGGCTTCTAAGTTTCAGCTCACATGAGCCATCTTCAGAGAGGTTATTTAGACTGAATTATAATAAAATCCACCATCACCGACGATTTTATTTTGTGTTGACATAAAACTCCGCTTGGCAACGGCAATAGTTACCAAAAATATTAAACGCGGTTCTCAGATTTGCAATGCGATTTTATGACGTCACACCGCGTGAGAGTGTAAAACGACAACGAAACCATATAGTCAAATGCAATGTAATATGTTATGTCATGATTTAATGGTGATTTTATTGAGTGTTGAGTGTTGGTTGTTTAGATGTGATGTACATGGCCTCCAATATATGCAGTTTCCTCTTACTGTGTGTTTGAGTAAGGATCACCGTATTGTTGACCAAAATCTGTCTGATATTACCTACATGTTTATGTTTTTCAAAGAAATGTTGTTCATTGCGGGAGAGCGTGGTTGCAGTAAAATCAATATATGTACTGGGTTTTTTATTTGTATCAGAGATGCAACATCTGAATGAACATGTAAATTGGTACACTACATTGGTTTTTTGTAGAGAATTTACTTTAGTACTTGTAGGGTTATTATAGACTAGGAGATCAATTGTTTTAAATTTTTTATAATATATAATGAGTTGAATTTGATTATTTCTTTCCACTGGTTTAACATTTCTACGTATTATGTTTTTGAGAGTATTTTTTATCTTGTTTATAATTATTATATATTTGGTTATAACAGCATAAGTTAATAGTGTTATGTTTATTTTTATGTAAACCATTATTATTAATATTATCATTTTTGTTAGAGCTATTGTTAATTTTGTTGAGATACATTTTACTTTGTTGATCAATAACGGAGTTAAAGGAAATCCATTATTGACTAGTGTTTGCTTAATGTTGTGTAATTCTTTATAAAATATAGATTTGGAAGAAGGTATCATTTGTGACAATCGTTGGGGACATTCACTATTATAATTAAGAAGACACGAATTTATGCTAGTTGGTTTCCTATATAGAGAAGTAGTAAATTTATGTGTGCTAGAATCAATGAATACATCAAGGAATGGGATTTTGTTATTAATATTAAGTTCTAATGTAAATTTGAGGACGGAGTGACTTTCAAATTTGTTTTTAAGATATGTAATTTGATCGATATTCTTAGCTAAAACAAAGATGCCATCTATGTATCTTACATATATAGAGGGTTTATTGTTGTCATTAATTATTTTATTTTCTAGATTTGCCATATAATAATTAGAAAAGAGAGGACCTAAAGGAGGTCCCATCGCAATACCATCTATTTGTGTATATATATATATATATATATATATATATATATATATATATATATATATATGTATGTATAATAACAATAGTAATAGTAGTAAGAATAATAATGCAAAAATAATAATGCTAATATTTTTTATACTATATGTTATTTCGTCTCGAAAAATCCACCGATAACAAACTCGGAGTGGAAAAAAGGGAATTAAAAGGCGTAGGGTGAAAATTTAGGTAGGTTTTTGGCTCCTACTTAGATTTATTCTTAATATATATATATATATATATATATATATATATATATATATATATATATTAACAGATGGAATACACACCATTTACTTACTACATAGTTTTATGAACACTCTTCGTAGCTTGCCTGAAAAAGCATCAAAGACGAAAAAAACCTGGGTAGAGAATGAGTGGTTTGTGTTCTAGTCTAATATAGTGTTAAGTCTGATATTTGTTGATTGTGTATTGAGCACGTGTGCTGATTCAACTAGCGAATATTTGGCTAGTATATATATATATATATATATATATATATATATATATATATATATATATAAAACCCTCTTCTAAGTTACGTAAAATGATCCTCTTGATAAATAAAATGAACAAAATTTTGTAAATTATGGCAGAAACAGTTCAATCTTTTAATGTCTTTTCAACTGAATTGGTATGGGCTGAATTAGATTAGATGATTTGGATAGAATAACAGAAGGGTGAGCATGAACATTTTATATGCTTGAAGAATGTTGTCAAATGTCTACTTTTCGTACAATTCTGTTGGAAAGAAACTGTTAGGCAATACCACAATATTATCATATTGTATTATACTTTTTATAATATAGTGCTTATTTTTGTCAAATTAAAAGTAATGCACAACAGTAACTGAAATTATCTCTTTTACTTTAAAAGAATACAAATGTTTAAGATATTCTTTAAAGAAATTGCTGGATCGCCCCAAAATTTCGCCTGTAGAATATCTAAATAACACTTGAATATTTTAGTTGATTATGTTTGTGAAGAATAATAAACATTCATATTATATTATTATTATTTAATAATCCATCAATACAGTATTACTAAAGGAATTTAAATATAAAAAGCAGAACATGTATAAAAAATTTCAAAGCACTCAATTTTACTTTTTAAAAACATATATATCTTGAACGTTTGGCAACTACTTGATAGACCTTGTGATTATATACTATAACTGGAAAACAACGAAGAACACGTATCCATTAAATTATATTCTTTTTTTGTCAGTAATGTTTGTGTAGAGCAGGTAAATTGCCGGTGAAAGTTTGCACATATGAAGAAAATGTCGGAAGTCGTTATCCAGTATCTTTATCTTCATCCCAAAATTCATGACTTAATAAAGTCTTAAAAATCCCACGTATTTTCGCTATTTCGATTTGTTAGTTTGTTGAATTTATCTACGGCCGGATGTATCCGTCATTCACACCCGGCGGTCTATTCTCCTTCAAGCCATTTTTATTTTCGTTGTATTTTGCTGAGATCATCTACAGCCGGTTATATCTATCAACGACATCCTTGTTCTATGTTGATTTTATCTACTGCCGGATGTATCTGTCAATCACATCATTGTCATTTTATCGGCTTTATCAACGCCCGGATGTAGCTCTCAGTTATATCCAGAGTTGAAGGTATTATATTACACTTGAGAGTATGTCTGTCTAAACCTAACATACCTGGCTGACATATTGTGTCAAATCTAAACTTATTTACAAAGGGAACTTTGTGATTGTGTGTGTGTGTGTGTGTGTGTGTGTGTGTGTGTGCATATCCGTTACCTATGACTCCGAAACGGTTGAACCGGCTTTCTTGAAAATTTACACAGTTGTACAATAAGCGTCTGCGAGTGGTCTTAGCTAGGTTTTGTGTCGAGGTACCCCCGATTAATATTGATAATCGAAAAAATCGGATTATAGAAGGAGTGGTCCGATTTTAATCAAATTTAAATACACTCATAGACAAAGACATAAGAAACGATATTCATAAGTTTCAAGGTTGCAGTTTTTACAATAGTGCAGAAAATGAATTATATATATATATATAGATAGATAGATAGATAGATAGATAGATAGATAGATAGATAAGGCAAGATATTTGTGTGTGTGTCTGTTTATCTGCCTGTATGTCTGTATTTTTTCAGCCCTTTTATTTTAGTTTTTGCTTCGTGTTTGGCTCTAAGTAGGTATGATTGTAGTTCTTAGTCTCAGCTATGATACCATTTATTCAGAGGACTTATTTAGCCTTCAAAATTAAGTTTACGACAAAAAAACTTATTTAATATCGATACCAGGAAATCAAAATTTGACTTACATCCATTCATTTGTAAGTGGAAACAACTATTGCTTTTTAATCTTTCGTGCCAACGTCCAAAAAGTCTGAGCTCTAGGATCATGGATTAGTTTTAAAGCTTCATTTCACCCGAGTAACGCCGGCCTATACTGCTAGTTACTTGATAATTTTTACGAATATAGATTCTTTATTCCTCAATGAAAGAGAAAGAATGACGTCTTCTTTCTTTTTGGTAATTACTATTTATTTTGTAAACGACTTATCGGATTCAAACGAACTTTTCTAGACTTTTTCATTAATGAATAAATACTTACTAATTGAATAATTTGAAAAAATATTTTGATGAAGTATTTTGATATGAATATTTCAACCCCTATTTTCGATATCGCATTTATATATTTTTTATTTTTACAGTTTTATAAAACTCATATATCTGAAGTTATTATAACATTTAAAACGTTATGCAATATCGAGTGGAAACATATTTTAAAGTTCGACCCGCAATTTACAATTCAATGTAATACAAATTTCATTCAAACTACTTAATTTAATAAAACACATTATTTTCTTTCAGACTTGACAAAAAATAGCTAAATTTCATACTTATTATTTTTCTTTGACTTGTAATTATTAATGTAATTTTGAAATTATTTAATTGTTTATCTTCACAAAAATTTCTTTTATTAAATAAAATCATGTTTGAAGATTTTAAAATGTCTTGTTTAATGAGATTTCCTAGTGTAAATCACTTTTAAAAAATTATATTCTTTTTTTTTTTTGGCAAATGTCGCGTTTTATTCGCTATAAATATATGAAAAGAAATTATAATATCTTGCGCTGATTGACTATTATTCAATATTGAGCGTGTAGTATCATATTAATCTAATTTTATAAAACCCATTCAGTCAGTATAGCAAATAAAATTATTCCTTATCCTAAGTTTAGTAAAAGTGTATATATAAAAACATATATAATTAAAATATTGGTCATATATTGTTAAGGAGATGTTAGTTTTTAACATAAATAATACATTCTTAAAAATTGCACTGCTTGCTTGGGTTTATTCCAAGTTTTCGCGCAATTTTTCAGGCTCGGTTAGATTTGTAGCCTTTCTACTATAAGGTTTGACTTCACTGGCCAGCGTGAGTAAACAAAACAACGTTTTCAATCGGTTTAATTAAAAAGAAAGCATTTGTTACATAAAATTCAGTTAATTCATCCTTAAATTTCTTAGCAGACTTTAAAATAAATTTCTAAGACAAATATTGTATTTTAACAAGAATTTTTAATTTGTTCAACTTTTTTGTCAGGCTCGATAAATGACGAAACAATGTACCGATACTTTACGAATTTTTGATAAGGAAATGAAATTTTCGTTAATTCCGAGCAGCTTTAGAATATGAAATTTCAAATAGATGCAAAATTTTAGATATAAAAAAAGAATTTAAAAATTTAAAAGATTTATTATGTTTGTGGCAGTAACAATAAATAAATAGTTATATGTTGTTTACCTCCATTAATATTTTGAAATAAATGTAAGGAAAAAGATGTATGCATAATAAAAATATAATTATTATTTTTGGAATATATACATAGAAGTAAATGAAAGTATGTACAAGAAAAGGATCATCCATACTTATGAAAAAAATTAAAATAAATATGAATCTTTCTAGGCAAATAACAGCATTGGTAATTTATTTTTTTAATGACTTTAAACTTTGAAAATTATAAGGTGATACATAGTAAAATCTTTTAAAACTGTCAAGCCGGTAAAAGTATGAGTGAATGAAAAGTCTTTAGTGTAATATCTGTGTGCAAAAAGTGTTTTTCTCCAAGAGAAATATTTGAAAGAAATGTTTAAATTGCAGTAAGGTTAGATAGTCTTTGATAAATGATAGGTCTATGCCATTTTCGTATTTTTCATTGACTGTTCGTTCTGAAGGTTATTTGTTTGATAATTTAATTGCTGATAAAATTTATCAAGAAATGCAATAAATTCTTTAAAAGCATCTCAAATTCTTTCGATTTAGTAATTTTTATTTTGTTTTATTAAAGTAATATTGTAAAATGCGTGTAATAAAAATCATTATTAAAACGTATGTTGCAAATACAAATTAAAATACGTGTAAGGGATGATAAAATTGGTATTATTAGGTACCTCGTTATTTTGAATAATTGAATGTTTGTCAATGTCGGTCTAAAATTTTTCGTGTCGTCCGGTATGCAACTTTTACACGATTGTATAATGTGACTTCCGAATTCTTATTTTTAATCTAATTTAAAGAGGTCGCAAAATATAAACGACATAAAATTAGCATACGTACTGCAAACATATATATATATATATATATATATATATATATATATATATATATATATATATAGTCAACCGCAGAAAGATCTGTTTTGCTTAACACAACTCATCAGTACTCTTAGACATCCGGTTGCTTTTTACCAGAATTGAAATCCGACCGAACAGTAATCAGTCGGCGATTCTACCTATGAGCTATGGGCGCTCGGTAGAAGGCGAACTTTTAGCGTGGGATATACCATGTAAACATAAGCCAGTAGCTAAGAGTATTCTAATTCATACCGGAATGAACGATGCGTAGATGCTAGAGTAGTTACTGTTTTTTTTATGGCAAACCCGAAATAACGGAGAGCAAAATTGAAATGATTTCATCCAGTTAATAAAAATTAGTAATTAGATAAAAATAGAGAGCTCAATGAAAATTATCAAAATAACTTTTTCATTAGTTTGTGTGATCTGATGATTCTATTTTCAATTCATTTCCGGTTTAAACAATCCAATCTTCAATTCCTCTGTTAAAAATATTTTTTAATATTTTCAGTGAATTTATTTTTTATAACAGTTATAAAAATTACATTGTTGAAATAAAATTTCATTTATAAAAGTTTAATTTTGTGTTGAGTTTTTCTTTCAATAATATATATATGCGTATGGACGTGAGGATGTATGTAAGTATGATAATATATGCGTAATTTGGGAGTATTTTTGAGTATATGTCAGCATACTTACATATATATAACACTATTTATACGTGCAGTAACCCCGTCTTTATAATATATATATATATATATAATGAATACTTTGATCTTGTTGGATTATCCACGCCGTTTACGGGCTGGACATCTATACCTATATATATATATATATATATATATATATATATATATATATAGATAGATAGATAGATAGAGAGAGAGAGAGAGAGAGAGAGAGAGAGAATATTTACGCTCTCACACCCTGATTGAGCACTCTGAAAGAATGGTAGACTTTAAAAACAGTAGCTACTCTGGCATTTACGCATCGCTCATTCAGTAAAATGAATTAGAGCACTCTGGCTATTGGGCGCGTATAATGATAATATATGCGCAAAATAGTATGCCTTCCTACACCTAAGGCTCAGGGCCCAGAGGTCGAATCGCACAGTTGTACTATAAGCGTCTGCGAGTGGTCTTAGCTAGGTTTTGTGTCGAGGTAACCACAGATAAATATCGAAAATCGATAATCGAAAAAAATCGGGTTATAGAAGGAGTGGTCTGATTTTAATCAAATTTGGTACAGACATAGACAAAGACATAAGAAACGCTATTCAGAAGTTTCAAGGTTGCAGTTCTTACAATAGTGCAGAAAATCGATAATATATATATATAAAAAGGCAAGATGCGTGTGTGTGTGTGTGTGTGTGTGTCTGTTTATCTGTCTGTATGTCCTTCATACAAATCCACAATTTATATGCGATTCTCACCAAATTTCACACAAAAATTCTTTAGGCTGTGTCTGAGCTCCAGGACCATGGATTAGTTTTAAAGTTTTCATTACACCCGAGCAACGCCGGGTTATACTGCTAGTATATATATATATATATATATATATATATATATATATATATTGGCATGAGTAGTTGGTATTGTAGGATTAAGAATAATTGTCCCTTGCAGGCTAAATGCCAGCAAAATTGTGTTGTCTATCGTGATAAAATTTATAAAATCCTGAAGACTCTGAGCCCAAAATATACTTAGGTGCTACTCAAGATATTTAAAAAAAAATAGATATTTAAATCATATTAGTAGCTTTAAAAATGAAAAGTATAAACATAGCACTATCCTATCCACTTATGTATGGGCCATTAAACAAGAGATTAATATAGACCCAATTTTGAAATGGGAAGTATAAAAAGATGTGCTAATTATAAAGCTGGCCAAAATTTTTGTAGGTTGTGGGTAGAGGAAAAGCTTTCTATATCTGCGTATAAACACGCCAATAATTTATTAAATCCTAAAACGAAAATCTAAATATATTTATAAATGGAACCTTGTCTGTGTGTGTGTGTATGTGTATCAGTTACCTATAGACCTCGAAACGGCTGAACCGATTTTCTTTAAAATTTACACAGTTGTATTATATGCGTCTGTGAATGTTGGCAGCTTGGTTTTGTGTCGAGCTATCCCCGATAAATATCAAACATCGATAATCGAATAATTCGGGTTAAAGATGGAGTTGTCCGATTTTAATCAAATTTGATACACTCATAGACAAAGACATATGAAACGATATTCATAAGTTTTAAGGTTGCATTTCTTACAATAGTTCTGAAAATTTGATATCGATACCAGGAAATCAAAATTTGACTTACATCCATTCATTTTTCTTTCAGTCTACTGTTTTGTTGTAAGTGGAAACAACTATTGCTTTTTAGTCTTTCGTGCCAACGTCCAAAGAGTCCGAGCTCCAGGACCATGGATTAGTTTTAATGCTTTCATTACACCCGAGCAACACCGGGCTATACTGCTAGTGTTAAATAAATGTAGAAATAGAAATTCTTGACTTTGCATGACA
This sequence comes from Ascarosepion bandense, assembly GCA_037127315.1. Taxonomy (NCBI): domain Eukaryota; kingdom Metazoa; phylum Mollusca; class Cephalopoda; order Sepiida; family Sepiidae; genus Ascarosepion; species Ascarosepion bandense. The sequence goes on from JBBBDQ010000755.1 coordinate 871,297, forward strand.
TTCGTTTATGGTAAGTTGTAACATTTACGGTTTTCGTTTATTGATTTCGTTTGCAATCACTAATTTTTAAAAAAATTAATATATGTTAAATTTGTTCTCTTAATAAAGTTCTCCCCTATTTGTGTTTGGTGTCTTCTTTTTTTTGTCGGATGGGTTGATTGAATTTGCTTTATATTTGTCGTTTGTTTCTTTCCTTGTTAGCCAGCTTTCCCTGACGATCTCTTTAGGTGAAACCTAGGTAGGTTGTCTGACACTCTAGATATTCTTTATATATATATATATATATATATATATATATATATATAATAAAATAAAATAAATCTCACGCAACTCTATATTTAAAAATAAACCAAGATATTTTACCGGTGGAATTTAAAAAAAAATATACATCATGGAAAGATTAAAGGGGTGGGATTAATTCCACCACTTTAATTTTTCCATGATGTATATTTATCGACAAAATACGCCACAAATGCTTAAAAGCGTTCTCAGCAACCTTGAGATATTCAGGAAAAGCATTAGATTAATCAAGTACGTGTACTGGCGGTATTCCACTTGCATACAGATGTAATATAACAATCTGGCCCCACCCGAGGAAGGCTGATGCAAGCGGGGGCGTTTCCGGTCGTTGAAAGGAACGGATGTTTGTTTGACCTTATTTCCGGCAGTAGCGGAAATGGCTACAGAGGCAAACAGAACAGGTGTCTCTGAGAATTACGTGATAGTGCGTGGGCGAGGCAAAAACCGGAAGAAAAGTCCCGGTTTGGAGATTATAAAAAGAACTCGGCGCACGGATTCACCAGACAGACCAGAGTAGCAGTAGAGAGAGAGACACACAACAGATACGACGACACTCCCGTCAACCCTTAGAAGCGCGCTCTCTCACTCTCTGTTCCCTAGGCTACACGGTTCATCGTCATTAATAAAAATATAACTTATATTTTTATATATATGCGTGTTTGTTGTTTGTCGATATACAACACAGACAGGAAATGAGTTCAGCAAATATACAAAGATAGAAAGTTGTATAAGACAAGTTTGTGTCTTATAACCAGATATACTTAACTCGTACAGTTACACAATCCTGAGAGTTCTAGATGTCTTGCCAGAATTCGACATTGGCACCCGCAATCTGAAAATTATATAGTACTAATACCACCAGCCATGGAAAGGAAACTTGAAAACCGTCAACAAAATATAGTTAATTTATAATTTATAATTTGTGGTTAGATATAGGAAATGTCAGAAAGGAGGTGATAGATGGGCAAGGATACCGAGGATGAGAGTTGGGCAGATGGGAAGAGTGTTTGAAAGAATGGGAGCGAGTTAGCCATTGGAGTAGAAGTTGCGGTTGCATTTTATCGGTTTCACTGTAAAAGGGTGAGATCTAAACGGAGAGAAAGCACTACATATAACCAAATAGAAAAATGAGTGCATGGTCATCATTAAAAGAAGGATTAAAAAATCACGCAGCTTCAGAAATTTAAATACCTGGACATTGTTCTAACAGAGGGAAGAGACTGCGATACTGAGATCCGAAGGTGCATTGGCATAGCGAATGATGCATTTCGGAAGCTGTGTAGAGTGTTAAGAGACAGGAAAATTTCCCTGGAAACAAAGAAGAGAGAAATGGAATATTTATGTAATGACTCAGCTTAAATATGGCACCGAAAGCTAGACAATCTCATCAATGATGAAGCAACCGAAATGAGGTTCTATAGAAGGTGGCTGAGGATTCCCTGGATTGAACATATCCGAAAAAATAAGACATGGAATCGATGAAAACGACAAGGACAATGACACTAACGTCAGTAAATGACAGTTGAAGTTTCTATAACATGCAATATTGTTTTAACATTGCGAATCTTTTCTTTCACACACACACACACACACGCACACACACAAACACACACACACATATATATATATATATTGTTACTGTTATCGATAACTCATTGTCTTTGCTTTTTATCTATAAGTCTACTTCAGCTTTCTTGATATTCATTACTATAATATGTGTGTATTCAAATCTCACTGTAGCATCTGAAAACATCTACATATCTGATTTTTCCCATGTATAATACGAATGATTTATCTCTTTCAATCAATATCTGGCGTAACACCTGAAATAATATCTATCTATCTATCTATCTATCTATCTATCTATCTATCTATCTATCTCCCTCAACCTGTTCTATCTATCTATCTATCTATCTATCTATCTATCTATCTATCTATCTATCTATCTATCTATCTATCTCAACCTGTTCATATCTATCTATCTATCTATCTATCTATCTATCTATCTATCTATCTCCCTCCTGTTCATATCAACCTATCTATCTATCTATCTATCTATCTATCTATCTATCTATCTATCTATCTCCCTCAACCTATTCATATCTATCTATCTATCTATCTATCTATCTATCTATCTATCTATCTATCTATCTATCTATCTCCCTCAACCTGTTCATATCTATCTATCTATCTATCTATCTATCTATCTATCTATCTATCTATCTATCTGATAATGCTAGCAGCTGAATTCAGGTTAACCCATCAATCTAATATGTCAAAATTATCTCTCCTTCAGTCTCTCACGATATCTCATTTTCCTCGGACCCTCACACACGCACACACACTCTTAATTGCTTATTACATCTGTTAATCACAAAATCCGCTGTGTTAGCACATGTGCGATCGAGTAATCAATTTGTCAGACGTGTTAAGCCTTTCCAGTGCAACAGCCTCAAACAATCGATTTAGATATCGACTGGGGTATTCATTATTATTAGCTTTTGAAATCATTTCAAGTTATTTGTTTTCAACACTCTAAAAAACCTAAAATTAATCACTTGTTCTAACGCGTTAAATTGAAAGCACTAATTAAAAAGTCTCACGGCAATGGTATAAAAATAAAACATATAGCATTACTTACTGTGTCAAGTCTTATATAAATGTTTTTAAATTCACACACACACGTACGCAGGCAAAGGCGTACGCACACACACACACGCAGAGAGACACTGAGCCAAAAATTAAATAACGAGTGTTTGCTTCATGCTTGAAGGCATGAAACAGGCCTGAAGATTACGTTCATGCATGCAACAAGTTGTCAAACATTAGTGTTCACTTCTGTATCAACATTTTATATCTGCATATTCTCTATCTCTGTTAGTGAGTACTTTTACAGATCAATATAACCTACCGTAAAAATATATTGTTCAAGCACACACATACACACATAGACATGCACACACTCACACACACACACACACACACATATATATATATATATATATATATATATATATATAATCGTCATCGACATATAAGCCTGTTTCTCTGGATCACAGCTTATCAATGTGGCTAGACATCCAGTTGCATATACATCGACTCCGACTGACACCAAATCTGCCGAGTTTCGATCCCAGCCAGAAGCAAGTGGTTTTCTAGCTGCACAGTTGATCTGATATACAGCGAAACTGGCTTGTATGCAGATGACGAATATATATATATATATATATATATATATATATATATATATATATATATAAGGCAGACACGTTAAAATTAAGGCAGACCCGTTATTTTATAGTAAGTCGGAAGTATAGGCCTATTTCAGGCGAACCATCATCAGCTTCCGTCTTTATGGTACAGAAGATTTTACACAAATGAAATTCACAAAGTCTCCCCACCCCAGAAAAAACGGAATAAATATTAAGATCGCTCCCATAAAAGAGAAAATTTTAGAAAAACATTACATCATTACATCAGTTCGGCGAAAACACACACACACACACACACACACACACAGATATATATATATATATATATATATATATATATATATATATAATAATCTCGTTAAAATTATAAAACTGATACAATAGAGAGCTCAATTTAAATTAATTTAACTTTTAGAGAGGATATTTATTTATTTATCTGTAAGTTTAAACAAAATTTAGAGGAGAAATAGCCATGTTCAACATGTCATTTTAAGACATGCATTGTCATATTTTAATAAACAATAAAAGCTTTTTTGTTTATATGTATATATATATATATATATATATATATATATATATATATAAATAAAGAGAGAGAGAGAGAAAGAGAGAAACAGTAAAAGCAAAAGAGGGAAGATAGAGCCCGCACTAAAATGTATATGTACTTCAGAAAAGAAAAAAATTACTATTAAATTTATGCAAACATCACAAGATTAATGCTAGTCAAGTTTGGAATTTACATTTAAAAGAAAAGACAAAATAGATTCCAGATATTTATAATTACTTTGAACTAATACTTGGACAATCCCATCTAAAACTTTCTGTGAGATCACTGCATTTTTAATTTCTTGTCAATGTAGTCGCTTTTCTGCGATAAAGAACTGTATTAGAACTTCTGCCATGAGTGTAATGCAATCTGTTGAGAAGAGTCTATGGTGAACTGTGATATTGCAATTTGATAAAAGAGCCAAAGACAAGTTTTTTTCTTTCCTGACATGTGCATTAGAACATTAAATAGCTGGCAATTTGGAAAATATTTAATGGAATATATATTAAACATCAACATTTTAATTATATGTGAAATTAGGTGGCCAAATAATAGAATTGTTTTCAGTGACAACCATATAAATATATACGCAGGTTGGTTGGTTTGTTTTTAAGGCATATCAACCCCGGCGGGTCATTTATTGCCAACTACATTTTATTTATTTACTTTATTATTTATTTTTATTTATTTATGTAATCCCTCTTCCCTTCAACAATTATTTGTTGTTTTTATATTAGATTTATGTCTAGTAATACTTCTTTCTTTTCGAGTATAAAGGTTCATAGGGATTTGTTTTTAGGGGCAGGGTCCCCAAATCCTACCCTTGTTATTTAACCCATAACTGGAGGGAAGGGACGGATTAATAGCTTTCCCAAGGGTACCAGTGCTTTCGTGAATATTCAAATGGAATTCGAACTCGGCTCACCGATTTCTCTTTTCAAGCCGATATCCACTGTACCACAACGCACATCCGTCACTATACGCTTACAGCACCTGGTATTCCCAAGCGGTCACCCATCTAATTACTGACCAGGTTCAACTTTGCTTAACTTCGGTGATCGAGCGAGAACCGATGTATTCAACGTGATATGGCTGTAAGCCATATACGCAGGTGAAGAAAATAATGGCGAAGTAAATAAATGGATACTGGATCAAAACATGAAAGAGTGCGTTTTGGAATACTGCCAATTATCTAAAAGAATTTTTGAAGTCAAATTAAAGGGAAAACCCTTCAATAATTTTTTTATAGTTGTATATGCACCAAACAAATATCTAAAAGAGGAAATCGAACCTTTCTATTCCATGATATACAACGACAAGACTCAATGTAAATCACAAGATATTAGAATTATCATGGAAAGTTTATATGCTTAAGTAGGCAAAGAGGCGGGAGGGGAAATAATTAGCAAGTTCAGATTAGCAAACCACAACGCGCGAGGAGAATATTTGTTCCAATATTGCAGAGCAAATGATCGGCTAATAATCAACACATAGTTCCATGAACAGCCAAATAACTATGGACATGGAAAAGCCAAAGAGGAGAAAGTAAAAACCAAACTACAAACTACAACACTATCATCAAAATTCAAGATTGCAGTTATTCATTTCAAAACCTATGAAAGTGCCGGCAGCGGGAACGACCACCGTACAGTTATATGTAAACTAATAATACATATTGAAAACTGAAGTAATCAAAGCAGTAGCCAATTTACAATATAACATACTCCTGAACGACCCGAACTTGCAAAGAAATGATATGAACGGAGTGGAGAAATATGAATGACAAATTAAATATAGAAATCCCAAATTGAGACATACCAAGTAAAATATTAGAGACATCAGCAAATGAAATCATACCAAAGGAAAATTGATGTAGAAAGACAAAGAAGTGGAACTCAAAATAAGATTCTCGACATAATGTCAAAAAAGGAAACAATGCCGAGCAGTGGCGGGCTGAGTCATGCTGTAAATTGGACCATGCCAATAAAATTTTCAAGGATGTCCTTGATATACACTCTAGTACATTTCAGTCTGACTCGGGTCACTCAGCTGCACATCATAGTGTGTGCATGTCTCAGACCTAGCCGTAGCTGACACCTTTTGATTTCGCCACACCCCTTGCTCGGTCGAAGGGAAGACGAAATAAATCATTTTAAACTTCATAGAATATTCGGATAATTATAAACCTGGCACCTCTATAGTCTGTAGTACCGGTCAAGTCTTGGCGAACAATCTAAAGGCGGTCATTCAGTCCTCCTGCTCCCATCTCCGTCATTCCCAAAAGCCACTAAAATTTTCAAATGTTTGTTAGAATTTGAAAAGAAAGGACGGCTAACTCCTAACTCCTGTCTAATGCAAAGCATTTTAGTAAGTTAAAATATTGAATTTTTTCGACATGTCATTATATTTTTTGTTACTATCAGCATGTGTCCATGAACATTTTCATGGCCTTGAGGTTTTCAATTCTTTTTATGCATATAAGCACATATATATATTGTACTGAAGCCCCTACTCAGTAATGCCAATATGCACAGTTCACCTGCTGCATAGCCTCTCCATGTGGACTTTTACTGTAAAGTGCCTCGGGAGCGGCCCATTGTATTTTCTGCCCGAAAGCCTATAACACAATCATTCCGTACCTTATGCCAAGATAAAAACAATGGGATACAGATTAATACACAAACAAATAGGGAACTAATGAATTGGGACTAATGAAGACTGACTCAAGTAAAATGTTCAGAAATAGGAAGATTATGTATCCAAAATGTAGACTATATTAATAAAAAAATAAAAGGATTAACAGGACAAAATACATACTCATTACCAAGATGCATAAAATCCAAAGACAGAAAATTCTTATTAGATAAAGAATTACACTTCAACGACAAGATGAATATATTGGAGATCGCTTCTACGACGAAAAGAACAATCAGCAAAGCAGAGAAACACTCACGCACCGGGAATATTAACAACCGAATTGGAAGCTTCACAGGATAAGATGAATAGAAACAAAGCAGAAGGACCAGTTAATATAATAATGGAAATACTAGCAGCATTAGATGATGTCAGAGTAGCCGCAAGTACACAAAAAATAAATGAAATCTATGGTTATATACAGGGACAGCTAAGCAGATCGATTCTAATAGAAGTGTTATAGACACCAGGTGTAAACGAAGACGAATCCCACCGAACAATCAGCTTCATGAGTCACATGACAGAACCCATCATCCTGGTTCTGATGAACAGTGCACGTAGCAGTATAGGTTCAGGGACATGACAAGAACAGAGCGTGTTTATCAAATATAAATTTAATTAATTTTAAATTTTCATGATATATTTTCTAGATTGTCTCAAAGTGGATATTTCTAAACTTTGAAATATATTAATTAATCTATGCGAAAAAGAAAAGAATTTGTTTTGATTCCATGAAGGTGACATCTAGGTTCACTGATTTTTATGGTTTTAGAGGTTCTTTATCGGATTTTAATGGAGAGTTTCGCGTCAGAACAATTTAAGCAACCTAGTTACAATCTTTCTGATTTTGGGTGTCAGTGGCAAATTAACTCAGCAAAACTGTGTTTTCGCTTACCTGGCGATTGATTAAAACCTGCTATAATTCAATGACCATCAGATGGGGCTGGGTGGATTGTCATCGATGTGGCATTGATCTAGAGCTAACTGCTTTGCATGCCGTTTATTAGTATCCTCAGGTGAGCCTGTTCTGAATTATGTAGCCGATTTGATAGAACCTGCTGAACATCTCGTGTCTATCTATTTGAAATACCCATGTGATAATGCGTCGCTTCGTATTATGGGATTAAAGGGGAGATATTTTTTACGATGCTAGCCGTGACAAGAATAGTTATGTTGACATCGAGAATGAAGGTAATCTTGCGATACAAACCCCATTCTTATTTCTGGCTGAGTGGATTATTTGGGCACCAGCTCAAGATGAAAATCAGTTGTGATAGAAAGAATTTGGTGTCGACAGATTTCAGCGAAAAGTAGATAAAACTTTGGGGTTGGTTCGAGTGAATTGGGCCGGACTTAGTTTCATTTTAGGTTCCTTTTGACACAATGGGGCGATTTTCTGACGGATCTACATTCTGTTTAAGCTAGACTCTTCTTGTTTACTACGTTATAGTGATTGTTGTTACGGGTCTTTTCGCGGGATCCTCTGTGATTATTATCCATATCGATATTCCCAATCACAACAGTCTTTGCTTTGTCTCGTTTGATCCCGGCTAGGTAATACTTTTGACATTCCCATCCAATTACTTACTTTGACATTTTTTTCCTCTGTGGTTGAGATGGTATATTCTGCTTATATGATTACAACGTAGGGTAGATAGGTAATACTCAAATATTTTATTTTAGTGTGTCATTTTTGTTATATTTTAATTAGTTTTTCGTGTTAGTTCCATTTTCTTTTTTCTTATTAATTTTTTTATTAAACATTTTTTGTTTCATATCATGGATTTTTTCGTAGATCCCCAATTTATATGCAATATTGTGCTACATGTATTGAATGATGAGTGATGAGTGCCTGCATTGAAACTGCCAACCGTTATTTTAGTTCTTTTTTATATTTCTCTCCCATAGACGAATTGGTAGTGATTCTGTTTAGCTAGGTACAAAATAATTAATATTATATTAATATAATATCCATCCTTCCCACGTCCGCTAGTCCTTGTTCTAAAATTATTCACTTTAGATTATAAATATATCATTTATACTCACAGCCTGATTAAATATATACAGTTGAAACCTGAGGAATATAAATGTTTAATATTTCATCATTTAATATTAATTGTTGTACACGTTTGATTATTTGAATTTTATACTGTGCGCTATTTTAATAACGGTTTACTAAACAAATTTTGTACTGAAAAATACCTCATTCACGATCACACACACATATCTATATATATATGATTGTACTGGTGTGTCACAATCAGGGCACAGTCTTCGATTGGGCAAAACCTGTTGGATAATGAGTCATGATGTTTCTCGTTTTTCGACTGACTCATTTTCCATTGTTCATACAGGCAGATCAAAACACCATTTATTAATTTTAGAAGCTTTATGCTTAAAATTAATTTAGCCTGTACTATGCAAGCGGAAAGAGTATTTCATGAGATCCTTACATTTATTTGAAGATATTTGCGCATTAATTCTCCTTTTCACGCTCCCCTGGATCATTTTTCTGTAATCGTAATTTTTTTCTCATTCCTAATTTTACGTATTTATAAAATTCTTAATTCTAAGCGTGTTCCGGTACTGCCTCCATATTTGTTTTCTCTTTCCTAATCAATCTTTTATAATCAAAGTAGCCAACGACTAGTCCCTGACAAAACGTTGGACGAAAGGCAGCCTAGGCTCGGATATTTTTAAAAAAATGAACTTGAAATTATGTTTGTTTAAACCTGTATTCGTTTCTCTGGTATCAGGTCATTTATATATATATATATATATATATATATATATATATATATATATATTTGTGTGAGTGTGTGTGTGCGTGTGTTTGTGTGTGTGTGTGTGTGCGTGTGTTTGTGTGTGTGTGTGTGTTTGTACGTGTGTGTGTGTCTATATGTCTATATATATAGACATACACACACATATGTATATGTGTTTGTATCCCTCTCTCTCTCCCTATCTATCTTTAGATAGATAGATAGATAGATAGATAGATAGATAGATAGATAGATAGATAGATAGATAGATATTAGAATTATTAAATATAAATATTCATGTAGTAAAATGTATGCTCAATATATTGCTATTAATTAGATATATAAATAATTTCAAAATGTAGGATAATATGTATAATTGCGTTACTCATTCGTCAGGTGCATATACGAACTGACTGTAGAATTTAGATTCAATCCATTTTCATGGAATTTTAATCATATAATGTTAGGTTCTAGTTTTATTTTTCAGTTTTCAAGTGTAAAACTTTAATACAAACTGTGTAAATACAGTATTCATACAAAAATAATTGTTTGCGTGTATTTTCATGTCTAATTATAGTTACTGTCTATTTTATATATATATATATATATATATATATATATATATATATATAAAATATATTTTTCGCACATTTTTAGTAATTTTTACTGCCTATTTCAAATGACTTTGCTTTTTTCTTTTTATAGATGTCATGTTCTTTCGAAGCTTGTTCTAACTTTTAATCTTAACATAAATAGGCTTTTACTTTTCCAGTAATATGTATTATAAGGTCAGAGAAGAGACATCAGACTTTCAAAAATGCATGGAGCATGTCTAAATAAATGTTTAGAAAATACGCACAAATATTGTTAAATCTAAATTATGGATGCACAAATCATATCAACATTTGACAAAAATGAGAAAAAGCAGGCGGGAAAAGTGGGAATGCAAGAAAAATACCCTGAAACGCTTTAAACATAGACAAAATTACAGAAATATTGAAGAGCTATACTCATCTGAGTAACAACCCTAAACGACGAGTGCAAATAAATACAAGTTCAATCATATATCTTTAATGGACAACCTAAGCAAACATATAATCCGAATTCTGATAAATGCCTCCCGAAACAGAATTATAATTGTAATTGAACAAAAGATTTTGTTTATTTTCCAATGTCACTGTAACAGCAAATATTACTTATATATTATTATTTTATATCTGAAAAAGTAATACAAGTGCAGTAGTATTTTTACTTTATAGATTTCGCCAAGTCGTTTGAGATTGTATGACAGAAATATCTACTTGAACTCTCAGGGAATCCTGAAATTCTTTTGGAAGTAAACAGAGGGATAAATATCATAAGAGTTTAATGTATCTTCTGACCTGAAATATTCAATCGTTTCCCCGTGAATTTCCGAAGAGAGCTGGAAAACACAAGAGAATTTGTCATCATCAGAGGCAATATCTTTAAAATTAAAGGTACATATATCACAGTGCTGAAGGTAGAAATAGAAAAGAAAATTATTAGACATTTTATGTGCGCTGTGGTATGTTGGAACAGTACATAGTATTATAATCCCAATGCGGAGTAGCCTAAACGAGAAAAAGAAAGATTCAAGAATATACTTGTGAATGAAATGAAAAATATAAATAATACTAATGTTAAAAAAGCTTTAACAAGCTCCACAAAACACAAGAGGTAACCAACTTTTGGATCAATCATCTGTCATTAATCCATAAAACACTTCCCCGGATTTTATCAATTCTAATAAAAAACCCCAATGAAATTCAAGAATGTATTGCTGAAGATATTCAATCAGTTAAGTACCATACGTGATATACACTTTGGGCGATCATGTCTCGAACGAGACATGACTGACTGGTCAGAAGATTATCCCGCAGTAGGCTGTCATTGCTTTCTGTAGTAGACTGGATACTAGCCAAGGCTATAGAACCCGATCTATCCTATTAGTTAATCCATAACTGGAAGGAAGAGATGGATTAATACCTTTCTTTATCGTATTTGTCTTAAGTGAATGCAAGGAATTCAAATGGAATTCAAACTCGGCTCCCCGATTTGTTCAGAGCCGATATTCTCTGTACCACAATCTATGTCCGCTGAAGATGTCATCCATCTACGAAAAACGATTGAAACAGATAATCCAATAATTGATAGTCCTATAAAGTATGTCCTAATGAGCTGTACTTAATCTCTTCTGGTTAAAAACAAAATTCTTGCCCTGTAAGAATAGGTGTGTTGAGGAGGTTCATATGATGGCTAATTTCAACTACAAATAAATAAACCTATCCTTGCAAATGCAGAACAAACGACGAAATCACAGAATACTGTGGATTAATTACGATAAAGACTTTAATATTGTGATAAACTTGTGGATACTTAAGGCTTTTAAAAAGAATCAAGTTTCATCGGCGATGGGAAATTGCCTCAAATATAACACCAAAACCCTATAAAACTATAAAAGATGATAGAGAAAGTAAGAAAATAATATTACGAGTGTGAATTTATGTTGTCAAATTCATAAATAAATTCATCAAACGGAATATCAGCCATAAAATATTTGCTATATTTATGTGCAAATATATATATATATTCTTAATTAGAATATATCTAACATTATGTGAATAGATATAAGAACGTGAAAATTTCTCAATTGCTACTGTATGCATATTTTAAGAATAATGTTGTGTGTATGTGGCCAGGTACGAAGTGGGTAGGGAATTATTTTAACTAGAGTTCTCTTACAAAACCTCAAAAACTAAGTCATCAAAGGTCGCCTGAAACCAGAGACGACTGGATGCTGATCTGTGTTAAAAATACATCAAAAGGATAAGACTCATTATTCAGTAAAGTAGACGTCAACAAATTCAAAAGAGAATTTCAAGTTGATGAAAAGTAAAAATAATGTATTGCACTTACTGCAGCAGCCAAAATAGTAAAAGTGAAAGCAAAAGCAAATGCAATGTACCAAATGCAGAAATGATTGCAAGCTAAGTCTCTTCCTTCTCAGTACTTTACTCGTATCTAACAGGTTAATGCAAACAATTTCCATTCACGCCAGTGGAAACGTCATTTGGGTTGAAATCTGAAACTGGTTTTATACTTTCTGAACAGGTCAAATGATCGTTAACTAGAAATTATTAAGCACACAGGCTGAAAAATTGTGTTAACCTGAAATGCAGATTTTTTTATAAATATCCATAAAGGATTTACCATCTTGTATTACTTTGCAGTGTTAGAACCCAATGAATTTAACACTCGGCATGATAAAATAGGCCAATATGGAATATATGCAAGATTTACGAGAAGGAAGCTGAAAGAAACTTATATGAAGATCACTCGGACCCATTGTTAGTGAAAATTTTGCAGGATTTACAATACCCACAGGCCAAACAAAACTAATCACACATAATTGTGATGTGCCTTCTTATTAATGTGACAGTCCCTTCAGATTGTAATGTATTTTTGAAAATCTTAACAACAGATGAGGCCATCCATAATTTTAGTTAATTGAATTTTTCTGATTGATTGGAAAAGGCTCCGATATACGCATTGAAGGGATGAAGGTAGCCGATGTCTAAAAGATATAAGAAAAAATTCTATTAACAAATACAGCTCAGACATCACGAAGGGCTTTTTTTCTATATGAAATGAGTGTGATATTAATCTTTTGGGGGTTTATTTTACAAAGAATATATAATGAAATGATCAGTAGAAAATATCATGAAGCTATTTCTAACCTTATGAATGGAAGTGGGTATACAACATACATCAAACGAAGAAGAAGAAAAAGAAGAAGAAGAAGATGATGATGATGAAGAAATAATATTAGCAGTATTATTAGTAGATGACTAGAAACAACTAATCTAATCTAACTATTTGACAATACTAAATTCAAAAACAGTCTAGAAAGAATAAGTTCCATTCAGCTATCTATTACTAGACACCTGCTTTTTATTAGATGTTACAGGAAACATTTCAACCATTGTCACTCCATTACAGTCTTAAAGAGATCATGGCCATTCATGTGATTGAGTGAAAAAAGTTATTGTGATAACTGCGTGAAAAACTGATGTAGACATTTGAAAATGTCTAAAGCGACGTTTTACTTGACAGGCTATGTTTCTTTTATTATAATTAATTAGCTGGATAGATTCTTGACAGAATCATTGTAAAGCAAATGAAACTGCATGCAACTATTTTGTCACGTAAAGAATTGGCTTAATTCCTGTTCATAATTACTTTTCTGACATTTTTCACCTATTCACTTGAACAAATTTTGAGTATATTAATAAAGATTTTAAGAGATATTTAAAAATATCAAGGAATTCAAATATTTATTATAATTTACATATTAATAAGTGTACCTGATGAACACGGCTGGAATTGAAACCAGTCTCTTGAGACTTAACTCATGTGTATTTCTCAAGGCAAAGAATGTTTTAATTTTAAATTGTAAAAAGTTTATATGGGCGTTGCGGTTTAGTGGATATCGACTTGGAACGAGAAATCGGAGAGCTAAGTTCGAATTCCAGCTGAACTCGTTGTATTTAATTACTTGCAAATATCCTCTGAAAAATTATTAATCCATTGCTTTCATCTCCAGCTATAGGTTAAATAACAAGAGAGATTGGGTTCTATAAGCAGTCTATTGCAGAATGTAATGGTAACTTACTATGGGAAAATCTTCTGCCAAGTTACTCATGTCTCAAAAAACACGATCACCAAAACATGTATCACGTATGCTAATGGACTCACTGACTGAAAGATATGTATATATATATATATATATATATATATATATATATATATATATATATAATAAAACTCCCTTTTTTGCTAAAAAAATGTTGCTTCTGTTTCAATTCAGATTTAAATTATATTTAATATGTAGAAGAGTTTAGGTGTGTTTATGCTCGTTAACGCTATTCTAATAAATACACTTAAATCTCGTCTCATAAAATATTCCGAATGTTGCGCATTTTGTATTTTTTTTTAATTATAGGTTTTTATTTTTACATCTCAAACAGACTTTTTTTTATTTAGGAGATGTAGAATATTACTACATGACTGAATGCTTGGCAATCTCCTCACAAATGAAGATGAGAGTTGAAGCATGAGATATGTATTTCTACAGAAGGATAATGATAATAAAATGTCCAAATCAAATAATCAAAGATAAATATTGAAACAAGAAGGATTTAGGCAGTTGATATTTCTACTGTACATATAAAAGGGAATATATATTGGAAAGTCTGAAAATTACAAGGTATATTTTGAGCAAGACGGACAAAGTGAAGCCGTGTATAATTCACGTAAGGAGTTTGTACAAATGGTTGGCAGAAAAAAGATAATGTGACATAGCGGGAATGCAAAATTACTAAGAACTACAATGGACAAGAAATTGTGGACATCCTTGACCACTTGCATTCTGCAAAGGCATAAATGTTCATGCATGTAATAGCTGACATCAAAATCAGCAACATATAAAAGTTAAACTGATCTGGTCGGGATTCACAATCTGAAACCGGCATCAACAGAAAAATCTAAAATTTACTTGACAGTTATGTCAGACATGGAAGAGAAAGTCATGCGACAGAAATGTGAATCAAGTCACCCTTGCTTTTTAACTTATAATTATGGTTGAAATATTTAAGCAAAATCTATTGTAATTGCTTCGGTCGTAATTTACACTCAGCTTAGAGATAATTATTTCAAAACCGCTCATTTTAACACAACCTCTACATTAACAGTGCGCAGATAAGTGGTTTTAAATTACCTCCAACAGGATAGAGAAGCAGGCAATAAATACCATCGTTGAAAGTTTAATTTAAAGAGCAAAAAATTGAGAATGACTTTCAGTAGATAAAACATGAGAGGAAGATAGAAATTATGTATTAATCAATTACCTAGCATGCAGGTGTTCTTTCAACTGCACCTTGCAGAGATGATGCGGTTTAATCGTTTTCATTTTAATCAGTACATTTGACAAGAAAGAGAACTGCAATGCAGTACACTTTAAAGAATAACTTCTGGTATCAGAGTGTACAATAACAACTCCAGACTGAAAAAACTGCATTAATTTATTTATTAATATATGTCGGGTGTCTAGACTGACATTACCTCACGTAACATCAGTCCTCCTACAAAACAAAGAATCTTAAGCAATCTATTTGCAGATGAAGAGAGTTGAAACAAGAGTTGAAACAATAAAAATTTATTTCTACACAAGGATTCTTAAAATAACATGGACCGAACATTTAAGTATATACAAAGTTTTAGAGAAAATGGACAAAAAACTAATAAAAAACTCACAGATTTTTACTATCAGAAAATGACAGTTGAAAATTCTAAAGCACGTAATGGAGAAAGGGGGCTTTAAAATGCTATATGGAATAAATTAAAAAGAAAAGGAACATATTTATCGAGCATGAGGGTTACTTCGGCGTGGTGTAATGGTTAACAAGCTTGTCTAGCTAGAACCTATTACAACTAAGCAGATAGTTGGATCCTTCATGGGTACCCCATAGATTTTGCCTTGTGCCACATCTAAGCTATGCTTAAAGACTCGACATAGCGAGTTTGAGTAAATTAATGTTAGAACAGTGTTTATTTAACGAAAAATTAAAATTGTTTAAGTACTACAAGGGACAGAAGGTAATGATGAATCGTAATCATATCAGTTATGAAAGGAGGAATAAGAGGAGAATTCAACGTCACTCACTATCTAGTGTCCTTTTGATTACTTTATTCACTTCCCGCTCATTATTGATGTTTGCGTTCCTAATTTTTCCACACCCAGTGTCATAGTGGGGTTACTACTTTGCTTGTAGTTGAAGACGATTAAAAAAAAACAACCACTTCTTGATTCACTTTTATGTATTAAGTAACCCATTTCTAATAAACTTAAATGAGTAATAATTAACAATCATGCGTCTTCATAATTATGGTATTATTATATCTAATAGTGTTTAAAAATGTCAGAATCTTTAACTAATACACACACACACAAACATATATATATATATATATATATATATATATATATATATATATATATTAAAAAAGGATTAATTCAAAGATGTTGAATGGCCATTTCGATATGAAGATCCCCACGGGGGACGACACATCACCCCAGCAACAGAAAAAAACCTTTCAGAAACTCTTTTTTTTCTGTTGCTGAGGTGATGTGTCGTCCCCCGTGGGGTTCTTCATATCGAAATGGCCATTCAACATCTTTGAATTAATCCTTTTTTAATATATATTTGCTCTGTAATATTTTATTACATGGAGCTCTCTTCCTGTATCATTTTTTAATATTAAAATACATTTTTAATATTAATTAGGATCAGGTTTTTTGGAATTTACCTTCCTGCTTTTTTCCCTTGGAATGAAGTATCTGAATTAAAATATATATATATATATATATATATATATATATATATATATATACACTACCGGCTATAATTATTAGGCAACACTCGATTTTTAAAAGAAATGATGTATATCATAATATTTTTAGTATTTATTGCCAAGTGGATAATTCTAAATGAAAATAGATTGGTTCTCTTGTTGTTATTACTTTGCAAAATTTTACAAAGCAAGGAAGCAAAGATGAACTCGTCCAAATCATCCTAAATTCTTTTCATTCTTTCTTTGATGAAACTGCAATATAGGTAATTATTAAATATTTATAAATTCATTTGTTGCACATGTTAGTGTGCAGCATTAAGAAAAGAACCATTCTATTTTTAAATACAATAATTCACTTACCATTAAATACTAAAAATTAGTAATATATATATATATATATATATATATATATATATATAGATAGATAGATAGATAAAAATAAATTTCTAAGATGTGATATATATATATATATATATATATATATATATATATCGTTTATTCAGCAATGAATCTGAACACTCCCAGCTATTGGGCGTGTATAATGATAATATACACTCTAAGAAGTCAGCCTTCTACCAAGCGCCCGTAGCTCAGAGGTAGAATCGCCAACAGATGCCAAACGGTCGGGTTTTAATCTTGGTTAAAAAGCAATCGGCTGTCTAACCGTATTGATGAGCTTTGATACAGCAAAACAGATCTGTCTCTGGATGACTATATATATGTGTGTGTGTGTATGAGTGCGATGTGCATAAAATGTATAGCGTATGTGTACACATAAAGGCAGTCACTAAGGACAACACTAAACAACGACAGTCTGTTTCAGGCTTGAACGAAGTGTTTATTTATATCTGTGTGTTTGCGTGAAAGTTTGGGATTCACCAGATGACGAAATTTCGTTGACTATTTCTTATGGCAAATTTCTAGATAAAACATGACTCGATAAATTCATTATAATACTGCCTTTGATGTTGGGTTCTAAAACATATTTAAAAAATTATAATATGAATATTTGTTGCAAAATGAGTTTTGCCATATGAAATTCAAAATTATTTATAGAGTGTTAAACTATAAAATTTTCTTATCAATAAATATTTTACATTAAATCATCTAAAGTTTTCGAATGTTTTTTTTTCATTTTAATCTAGATCTGCATGCGATATAAATTAAAAGTATAATTTAGAAAAATATTTTCGTAATAAATTAAAAACAAATTGATGTAAATATATATATGTATGTATGTATAGATAGATAGATAGATAGATAGATATGAGTGGATCGAGATAGATAGATAGATAGATAGATAGATAGATAGATAGATAGATAGATAGATAGATAGATAAATAAATAAATAAATAAATAAAATAAAATAAAATAAAATTCAGTTCCCACGGGATTTAAACACATAATTACATCACCCGCATGGTATGATGAACAGAAATCAAGTCAAATTATTTTATATTAGCATGGAGCCGTCAAAAAAAAATTAATATTATAATTTCAATAAATTATTGCTGAAGTCATTTTTTGAGCAGAGAGTTCTTTGAATGATATTTAAATGTCTGGAACCCATATTTATTGTTCTCTTGTTTTATTCCTAGAATGAAAACGTTATTTTCTTCTACTGAAATAAAAATAATTTTCTGTTTAATTCCACAGACGTGTTTGTCGTTATTTAATGTACTGTATACTTTCAGGATATAGACGACCATGTCTTTTCACAAATTCCAACTCTTAGGAGCTAAAATTGAACTTAATCCCATATCCCTCCCTGTTCACTTTCTTCTATCAAGATATAAATATTTATCTCGTCACCCTTTTTGAACGTGGATGTGACACGAGGTCGAGTTTACTGCGAGGAACCAGAAATCTTACCACCGGGCCAGGGACAAAAACTGCATGATTACCTCAACCTAGGTGGCATTTGCCTCGGTGGCGACCAATAATCCAGCCCTTTTGTGCAATAGGGTGCATAAGCCTCAGAAAACTGTTCCGAAGAACAAGGCACCTCTTGGTGTTATTTTTCGCAGAAGCATATATATACTCGGGCAGATATTCACCAGATATACTGTTATACCGCAGTGTAACCCAGGCAAGATGGCGTCCGAACACATTCCACGTGAGAAGTATCTGACAATATTGGGAATCTCATGGCAAGAAAAGATTCTCAAAACTGAGGTCATGTTTTGTGCGTGTCTGCATACCATGTTCACACTCCATAAACAGCGCAGTCTCCGCTGGCTGGGCCATGTCCACCTCATGCCAGATGCTTGCTTTCCAAAAAATGGAGAGCTGGCCTATGGAAGAAGACCCACTGGCCGGCCACAGCTGCAGTATTGTGACATCATAAAACGCGATATGAAAGCTGTGGGCATCAACAAGGTGTCATGGGAAAGCGTAGTTGTCAGCTGAACCAAACTGAGAGGAACCCTTGCCCAACAACTCAGTTCAAGAGAGGAGCAAGTGACACAAAACGTCATGGAGAAGCGGGTTCGCAGAAAGCAAAAGGACTGCTCAGATAGACCAGGAGCAAAGCCTAAATGCAGCCTCTGCAACAAAGACTGTCACTACTGCATTGGTTTCTACATTCACAGACGTCTAGCCGATGCTCTAGCCAAGCAGACAACTAGGATGCTACCCATGGTCAACTCTGACAGACGGAGGCCTACTACTGTTTTACGATGTTCCTGTTGGCTTCAATATAGATGATAACTGAATTTCTCCGGGTCATTTTCATGTTATCCAGAAATTTCAAACGCTTTCTTTTGATTTTAACTTCAAGTGTCTTATTTGTACACTTCTACTTCTTTTATGTGCCATATCCTTTCAGGATGTAGGCAATCATGGCTTTCCACATCACCCTATCTCTGGTGGTTCTTAGCACACTTTCTCCTGTTACACCAAACAACACTCCTTCTGCCATCCACCTGATCAGGTCCTTGGAATATGTTATCCGCTGCTTTCCCCTGTCTCTTTTCCCCTCTATCTGGCCTGTTAGTAACAGGTTCTCCAAGCTGTCCTACCTCAATGCATGTCCCAGGAACTTTAGTTGTCTCTTCCTGATGCTGAATATTAATTTCCTTTTTGTCTCCATCCTTTCTAAAAACACATTTTCCAATAAAGATTGTCGTTTTTTACATGTTCTATTCATTGTATAATCCGCATCGACTGAAGCACATCTGAATAGACCCAAATTACCTCATCATCTTTGACGTTAATGTCCAGCAATCCTAGTCGTATAGTTGGATTGATTTTCCATAGCATTTCAGCGATTTTTATAATAACAAGTTATAGCTTTGCTTTGTTCAGAGATACATAATTTATTCCCAGAGCGTGTTTGATTGAGTGAGTTTTTGATACGACATTGATTTGAAGGAAAATGCACAGGGAAAATTAATATCTTACAAAATCTATTCAAGTCGACAGACTGTTTAACTTGTGCTCCTAAATTCTTTGAAGCAATATCTCTGATGAATTCTTTCAATGAATAAATATTTCGTGTTTGGATTACTTCAGTGTTTGAGAATGTTCTCCCTTTTTTCATACATCTGAATATCTAAGAAATATTTCTTACATGAATCATACTTGTAATAATGCCAGTATCTTGAAGATGATGATATAGTTTCATAACAATAAATAATTCCTTGCCTCCCCACTCCTGGCACTTCTAGCGTCAGCCATTTTAAAGTGGACTCAATTACCCATGAGTAGAAACAAATTTGGCGGGAAAGCTATTCAATTTTCTTTGTCGTCTAGGCAATAAAATTGTTCGATGTTTTTCATAGTTTCAACCAATATAAAACTGGGCACATGAGTTTCTGCCATCTTTTTGCAAAGAATTCTTTCTCGGTTATTGAAAAACGTAGCAATTCTATTCTTTGTTGGACACTGTTCACAATATAAACATTCATGGAGATGATGAGTTACAATGCATTGTGAAAGGCAGGACTAACTTACCTCCAGGTCAGTGAGTGTTTTGGAACATCTATGCTTTGTCTCTCATGAAGGTGGAAAAGTTGGAAAAGATCGCACAAAGAAATTAAATTGCCGTCTTTTCTTTTAGTTATATTTTCTTGGCCTTTTCACTATCGCCGTATTCTTCTGGTTCATTTTGGTCCGTTGAGGTCACTATTCATATTTATCGTACCAATCCTACGATGGTCAAGAAATCGGGTTTGTGAAGTGAACGGCGTGTAGACAATGGCAAAGAACTATTAGCAAAATGTCGGGTATTCTTTGATCGTAAATGCAACGGCCAGACTTTCCCTTCCAGCGATCTATGCTTTGTGTTTGTTAAAACATTTTATTGCTTTCTTAAATGGAAAAAGTCGAAGAAGAGCCAAAAGCAGGCAATTCGACGATCTTACTTCATATGACCGAGCAAAGAACGTTGATGGACTGGAAATCACAGATATATCGTAGACAGCGTTGTCTTCGTAAAGAGAAGGTATCTGCAATATAAAAAGCGTAATAAAATAGAAAGATATCTTCCAAAGAAGGCATAAAAAAGTGTAAATGTAATCCATATTCAATAGCTGCTACTAATATTAATAACTAGCAGTATAGCCCGGCGTTGCTCGGGTGTAATGAAAGCTTTAAAACTAATCCATGGTCCTGTTTGGACGTTAGCACGAAAGACTAAAAAGCAATAGTTGTTTCCAGTTAAAGCAAAACTATAGACGGAAAGAAAAATAAATGGATGTAAGTCAAATTTTGAAGTTTGGTGAGAATCGGTTAAAATTGTGAATTTGTATAAAGGACATACAGACAAACAGACAGACACACAAACATTTTGCCTTTTATAGATATAGATCATCGATTTTCTGCACTATTGTATGAACTGCAACATTGCAACCTCTGAATATCGTTTCTTATGTCTTTGTCTATGAGTGTATCAAATTTGATTAAAATCGGACCACTCCTTCTATAACCCGATTTTTTCCATTATCGATATTTATGGGGGTACCTCGACAAAAAATCTAGCTAAGAACACTCGCAGACGCTTATAGTACAACTGTGCAAATTTTCAAGAAAATCGGTTCAGCCGTTTCGGAGTCGATAGGTAACGGATACACACACACACACACACACACACACAGACAAAGTTCCATTTATAAATAAGTTTAGATAATAATATTTACACAGCATAGAAAGACTAAACTATGAAAATCTAATGTCGCAAGGAAAATAAAAATATGGCAACATTCACAATGATAGCTTCATTTCATAAGTAACATTTAATTAAATATACGTGCATAAATACTCTAATAAGAAATATTTTAGATATTTCTAGTGAGAGAACAGTAGACAAAGGAACGGAATTTCATATAATTTCAATATTTAGAGAAACTATACCAACTGTGATTCAAGTCGCTAAACAGAAATTATTCAAAAACAGAAATAGTATCTTTTAAAAAATTAATAGATAATAATTAATAATTGATAGATGTAAAATATTTTAGAAATGGCTCAGCAAAGTGCATCAGAAAAGTGAAACGGATTTTTTTTATGATTTAAACGTTATATGGAAAAATTACGTAGGATAATAGAAAAAAGTAATTCGGAAAAAATAGTATTTTTAAATAAATTAAGTAGTGATATATACATACTAATTAAAATATCCTAGAAATCCATGAGCAAAAGATATCAGAAAAGAAAACTAAATGTCTTATTGTTTAAAAGTTTATAAAAGCACTCTATTTGCAATATGATTGCCCATTATCATCACCACTGACTAATAAATATATGGAATAGATTGACGATATGGTATTAGAATCCAAAGCTCTAAAGCCAACTGTATGGCTAAGATACTTGGATGACACCTTCGTACTCTGGCCGCAAAAAGAGGAGATCAAGACGCTAATAGACAATATGAACTCAATATGATCATCTAAACAGTTCACTAAAGAAAATGAGAGTGACAAAGAATTAGCATTCCTGTATTTACCAATACTCGAACCGAGGTGGGGTTCAATATATGCGTATACTGCAAGCCAACATTCACCGGACAAAACCACAACTTTAACTTCCACTACACATACATTGTAAAGAAAGAGATCGTCGACTACTTGCAACATCGATCAAAAGTTATAAACGGCGACCTAGTGATTACGAACAGTAAATGGTCAGTATAAGCAGTATCTTACAACGTAACAATTATCTAGAATATATGAGATCAAATTCAAAAGGGATGGTATATGAGGATAACAACGCTTAGAAAAGACTTCGGTCTGTCTCCCTATGTGAAGGGGGTCATAGGAGAAAATGCAAAGAATCCGTAGTCCATATAACATCAGGACAATCTTCAGAAGTAGGTCTACACTTCGCAGGTACCTCTCCCGAGTACAACCCTCAATAGAAGAGGACGTGACTAAGGAGTGTGTGTACGATATTCCATGCAGCTCTGGAAAGACATATAGAGGAAAATAGTCCGCCACCTGAAAGTTAGACGACAAAAACATCGAAATAACACGAAGAAAAATAGAAAAATCAGGTGTTGCTGACCAAATATTGAGAGAGAAACGTGTCACCACACACTTTGTATTGAAATTGAAATAATAGATAGAGAACAACACTGAAAAATTGTTAAACCTAAAGAATCAGCTCACATCCTAGGCTACAAAAATCTTCTAATCCGACCAAGCATAGAGATGAATACAATTTGGAAACCAGTAACACGGGTTTTCAGAGAGAATCATTTGTGTCAAAAATTGCAATATGAGTTCTGGTAAAAAATACTAAAAATATCCTTAACATCCAAAATTGCAATATTAACTCTGGTAAAGAAAATATTTAATAAACTTTAGGTTTGCAAGTCCTATAAATTCAGTTGTTTTTTGTCCTTATGAACACAAGAGCGAGTGGATATAGCAGTTGTTTAGTTCCAGTGACCTGAACCTAACGTTGTGATTTCAATATCAGGCTACAGTGACGAAATTAGAGAGTTAGGCGGAGATAAGTCACGTCTTCCAAAGCGGAATGGGGAATGATATACCCGAGTGATCCTAATAAAGGGTTCGGTTTGAAATTCCTAGTACCTGAAGAAGACTGGAAAGTACAACGGCCGACACGTCGAGCAAATGAGAACAAAAATCCGAATAATGTAAATACTCAAAATATTGCCCCATCTCAGAAAAATAGACAAATATTAAAGCTAACATCGTTCTTATAATGTTCTTAAAAAGATGCGTTGGATTCAAACGCCCATATTATCTAGAGAAACGTATTTCTGATAAAAATATTTTAAAAGAACTATCTCAAAAATTTAAAACAAATGTAGCACAGGCTGCTTGATCAATAAATATACAAGGTTTTATTTTAGAAGTAATCGGTTATTATTACTATATATTATAATTCTGCTTGTCCCGCCCCTGTTGATTAATTAGTCAGTTATTTAGTTGCTAGCTCGTTATACCATAACAATAAGACATAAATAATAGACTATTTTGTTTTTATCACATAAAAAAACGAAATGAAATATCAGAAAAGCTACTTGGTTTTAATAAGAAAATTAATGAAAGAATGAAATAATTGAAATAGTTTAATATTGGTTTAAGCGAACTGGAATGGTTGAAATTTTTATATCTTTTCATTTGTATACACTTACTTATAAATAAATTTCTAAATAAAAAATGTTGTTCATTTTAGAGATTCTTAACATAATACAAAGAAAAATTTGTAATGTAAGAGATCATTACAAGACACTCGTCTTCAGTCACTTTTTCACCGAAGTGATTTGGCTTTCCATTGGCCTTTCTACAAATAAATTCATGGCAACTACTCTGACTTGTGTTTTTTTTGTAGTGCCCTGAAAATAAGCGTTCCATCAAACTGACACCATTTGACTGTTGAAACAGCTCCATGCAACCTCCTGCTCAAACTGCATTTTCTTGTACCACCCTCATGTGGAATTTCTTACCGCTTGCATGTTCCCTTATACACTGCCGGCCATAATTATTAAGCCACCTCAGTTCATTTTTAAAAGTAATTATATATTTGATACTATTTTTAGTATTTATTGACAAATGAAAATAGAATGGTTCTTTAGGTTATTATTACTTTGCAATATGTAACAAGGCAAGGAAGCAGATATGAACCCGTTCGAATCACCCTAAATTTGTTTCATTCTTTCATTGATGAAACTGCAATATAGGTAATTATTAAATACTTATAAATTCATTTGATGCACATGTTATTGTTCAATATGAACAAAAAGACCATTCTATTTTCATTTATAATTTATCACTTGGTAATATATCCTTTTTTAAAAATTGAGGTGGTCTAATAATTATGGCCTCCCGTGTAAATACAGTCTTAAAAAATTTAAAGACAACATCAATCACCATATTCTGTTTTCTTGAACACAATTCACTTTTTCTTTCCTCAATCCAATCTAATCATTGTTTTCTATTTCCCTTACGTTAAATGGAATCCCTGTAGTTTGCGTAGTAGTGATATTACACATTTGCTTTGTGAAAAACAATATTTTAAAAAGAAATTGCAAGACAGCTTTTCGACTTGTGTGTTTTAAGGTATCAGAATAGGCATATTTCTCTATTTTTTTTTTCGATACAATCTCTTAATTTTATCGTATGTTTTTAAAAATCACAATAAAGAATCACTTTTAATCTATCTATCTATCTAGCTTGTTTTGATGGAACCGATTACAACCGAGTAGTGACTTCAATCCTCACTGGGTACTCCATACTTTTGGCATTCTGTTACATCTTACGTAAGCAGAACAAAAAATAACCATACAACGAAATTCGAGCAAAGAATTCTAAACACAAATGAATAATGAAGATGAACATAATATCTTTGAAACTGGAAACACCACATACTATTTACCTGACAATAATGAAGTCAAATAGATAAAACCTGTTTTTGTATGTAACTTTACATGTTTGATTTTGCCTGAAAATTGTTACATTTCTTTCTGAATCTTTGCCCCTTTAAAACATTTGTTGACACAAGAATGAGCGATAAAACACGGAGAAAGAAAAAAGATTACATCCCTTTACCACATAAATTATCATTTGATCGGATAAGATTCTTTTCTATGTTCATTTATTTTTATTTTGATTTAAAGAAAGATAAACAAATCCATTCGTTATTGTCAGCGCAAAATTTGAAGAATTGCCACCAACGGTGCCATTAATAGAAACACAATTAGATAATTCCTGACTGTGTCATTCTTCTCACCACATATTTTTTTTTCGTTCATTTGTTTGATTTTTCTCATCTCCCTGACGCTATGACGAACGGCTTTAACAACTGGATTACAAGACAGCCATGTTTGCACTGGTCTACGTTAAAACAACTTAGCGAATATAACAACATCCATTAATTAGATGCGGCCGTTACGTTGTTTGAATTTTCTTGTCCGGACAGCCTGTTTGACGTGAGGTTTTAAATTTATTTATGAAAGCTGTTTCAACATAGTTCTGGAAGATTTGTTTGGTCAGAAACAACAGTAATAATATTATGAATGCGAATTCGTTTTTTTACAAACCCTTTTTTATTGTGAGAAAGGAAATGAAAACCCGACTAACGTGAAAATACACCTACACATTATTAGATCTATTGTAAGAAAGAACATTTAGTATATAATTATACATGTACTTACACAGGCACGCACATAATTACACACACACACTGTTGCATGTATATATATATATATATATATATATATATATATATATAAGCGTTTAGCGCTGTCTAGGCAGTCTAGGAAGTTAGAATGTTACCGAATGGATATCTCCTTGCCTTTAGATCATTACTTCCTTGCTCTCCTTGTTCCAGATTTCATCTAGTCTAAGAATATTTAGGCCTTTTTGGCAAGTTTTTAGTTGGTTCTATTAATGCTTGTGTTTTCTCTTTAATAAATACACACACACACACACACATATATATATATATATATATATATATATATATATACTTACACTTAATATAAATTTATATATATATATACACTATATATATATATATATATATATATATATATATATATATATATATACAAATACAAATAGAGAGAGTCAATGAAAGCCATGGATAAATTATCGACATTATTAATTTGGAATATATCAGATGCAGTTTGGCTTGGCTTGTTAGAAATAGAGCAAAATGACGTAATTTAGTCTGCCATAATCTTGGAAACAGCATGCTCTGTTGCTTGGCATTAGCACCGGAACTCCAATACGGACAATTCAGAGTGTTTGGATGCCAATCTGTTGACCTGTCAGAGGATTCGGAGAGGTTTGGAATAATATGCAATCAACCTCATGGTGTTTGGAAGGATCATTTTGATGGCGACTTTCGACTTCAAGTCATCTGTTCCCAGGACGTCAGACTCAGCATGGTGGCTAACAGCAAATTACTTGAGGAGATTGTGCTGCTCTTGGATAAGGGGGTAGCTGCTGAAATAAACTATATCTGTAACACAAATCAGGACCATGATCAGGAAGGCGTTGTTACAAAAGACATGATTCACCAATCAAAACGAAGCAATCTCCGGTCTAAAGAATACCAGATTAGACACAAAAGTTAATTTCTTATGTGCTTTAATGAAAATATTTGAGAAAAATTACAAATGAACTTTGCTGTTTAGCTTCATTTTTTAAACTTTTGAAACCCTCAAATTTGTAATTGAATTCATCACATTATAAGATACAAAATGGATACTTTTGTAGTGATATAATAACATAAATATGTCATGTCATAGATGTAGTACAAACTAATGAGTTGACAGCCCACTGCCTGCAGTGATGTATTTTATTAAGAGTGCTTGATATTTAGTAAATCATTAAATATTGTAAAGTTTTTATTATAAGGCTTATAATATAAACACAGTTTACTGCAAAGCGAAAGCTCTTGGGTTGTGCTGTAGTAAACTATCTTTAATTAAAAACTTTTAATAAGAATATTATGATATATATGTGTGTGTGTTTGTGTGTGTAATTGTGTGTGTTTTATGTACTGTGTCTCCGCCATTTGTAGCTCATATTATATATTTTTTGTTTTTGTTGTTTCCCATAAACTCTTCACTGTCATCAATTTCCTGAAATATATTAAGAAAGCAATGTATAGCTTTCCTTTGTCAAGTGAGTATCAGATTTTCCATTCCCAATTTTCCCATTTCATTGAAATTCAACTATCTCTTGCTGATGTTAAATATATGTTTCCATATTGCTTCTATTTTCTTTAATATTTACTAGTTGCTCACATGTTTGGTCCAATTTGTCTTCAGCATCATCATGTAGAACCAAATTTATGTTGCTTCAATTTTTCTCTAAATCTTTGAGAAAAAATATCCAGCTTTCCATGTTTCATAAGCAGATAGATATCCCGTAACAGCTAAATAACACTTTTCTTTGTTTCTAACGAAACCTTTTTTTGATTAATACTCTTCTTGGCTTTCAAATGGATATTTGGTTATCCTAACGCATCTTCAGATTTCGTTCTATGCTAAAAGACATATAATATATATAACATATAAATTTTTCGCCTTGATAATTTTGTGTTGCGAACTTGTACTTTGCATGATGGCCACTACCTTCTACGAATTATCATGCATTCAGTCATCTTGCAATTAATTCTTAGCCTTTTTCAAGCTATCTCTCAAAAAATTCTGTAGGTTGTCTTATTTTTATTTTTGTGAATCATCTGCATATCTTACGTTGCCAAGATAATGATCTACAACAATGAATGACTGAACACTACGTTTATTTTTTATAAATATATATATGTTATAATTTTGCAAGTTGTCAAAAATTGGTTATGCCTTTAAAAAGAATAAAACCAATTTTATTGTCCATAATTAAAAGACAAACTACCGTCAAAATAAGGAAAGTGAAAAAAAAAATACAGTCGACCGGTTTCGCCTTCACTCTAGAGAACCAAGGGATTGTATGTTGCAAATTTACATGAAATTGCTTAATGAAAATTAATAAAGACGGAAGACAATTTAGCTGGAATCCAGTCCAAACAAACACTCTATCAGTTTAGACATAAAGTAAATCATTTACAATGTCTTTATTTGATGGTTTATCTCAGAATGACTTATGATGTTAAATAAGTCAGTGCTAAAGTTTACAATTTGGATCATTCATCTAATTCTCAGGAAACGAAGACGCGTATGTATTCCTAAGGTTATCACCCCAAATTATGGTGCCCCATCTATAGGAATGGAGCTTTCCTCTGTTATTAATATATATTAATCTGGGTGACTTCCGGGACGAAGCTGTAGGACAGTTGAACCTTGAAACTTCTGAATATCGTTTCTTATGTCTTTGTCTATGAGTGTATCAAATTTGATTAAAATCGGGCCACTTCTTTTATAACCCGATTTTTTCGATTATCGATTTTCGATATTTATCGGGGGTACCTCGGCACAAAATCTAGCTACGAACACTCGTAGCCACTTATGCTACAACTGTCTAAATTTCCAAGAAAATTGGTTCAGCTGTTTCGAAGTCTATAGGTAACAGACAGACAGACAGACAGACAGACAGACAGACAAACACACACACACACACACAAACACACACACACACACACACACACACATAGGCAAAGTTGCATTTATAAATAAGTGTAGATTAGATTTGTAGATAGCAGGGAAGCATGTAAACGGAAGAGAGATATCACAGGCAAGAAGTGCAACAAAACACATCGTTAATGTAGAAGTGGCAGTTATACTTGTCTATTTCAGGTAATAAAGCTTTCTATTTTTTATATAAATTTTATTTTGTTGGTTGAATGTGTTGGCATAAATATGTTCATAGGCAGTAGTTGAGGCTAAATATTTCTATGTCCATGTTAGGTTTTAAAAGTAGTTGACAAACTCCAGTTTTCATGAAGAACTTTATATGATAAAGAATGTAATTTTTAAAGAAATATACATCCTTAGTACATATGTAATACGTATTTTTAATGCCTGCTATATTTATAAATTACGGTGCTAAATATCTCGCAGAAAACAGAGAAAAGAAGCATCATTTCGGTGAGGAAATGCTTGAAGGCGGTCTACCAAGTCACAATCGATTATATTGCAGATCTTTGATTTCATGTTTCAATACGTGCATGACAATGATATTACAACATACAAAAATTATATTTTAGATAGTTTTCACGTTCTAATAAACGCTAAGCAATTTTAAGCAGTTATACTTGAAGCAAGAATTTTGCGATTAAGTCTTTTGTTACCACAACTCATATATATATATACATATATATATATATATATATATATATATATATATATATATATATAAAGTAAATAGGCAACGAACCCATCAAGGTTTCACCTAACAGATCTTCAGGGAAGGTTGGCACCTCCGTTAGGTGAAACCTTGGTAGGTTCGTTGGCTCTTTAGGTTTGCTCTACTTGTGTATTGAGCGCGTTTTTTGTTTTAGGTTACTCGTCTCGGGTTTTATTCTTTGGGCTACGTACTTTGACTGATGTTCAAGTGCTTAGCTCGTTCTTTTTTATTACTATTTTTCCTTCCGCGTATGTACTCGGAGGGGTTTTCGAAACGAGTATACCGATAAGTTTACAAATATATATATATATATATATATATATATATATATGTATGTGTGTGTGTGTGTGCGTGTGTGTGTGCGTGTTTTGAGAGATGTATATGATGATTATTTATTATGACTAAGTGTTCATTTTTTTATTTAATTTTAGTTAAATATAAATGCAAATACTTTTATCTAAACATTTTATTTATGTAATCTGTATATAATTTATTTTTGTTCATGTAATAGGTTTCAAGCAAAAATGGTAGGTATTTCCTGAAATATATAAATATATACAGCAAATATATTTTAGACATAATTTTGCGCACAACTATTATGTAAACTCAATTTATTAGCGTGCAGACTTAAACATATTCATTTATATACAATCAATTAATATTTATAATATTTGCCTTTATATTATTTAACATCGTTATATATAGCTCGCCATAATATTCTGATCTCAATATACAGTTGCCCGCTATTTTTAGTAAGAATAAAAATTCAAGTAAATAGTGTGTGCATCAAACTGACTGCAACCAGTTTTCTCACAAAATTTAACTGAAAATTAGATATATTTTTGTCGTTCATTGTGTGCATCTTTTACAACCGATAATCTGCATGCATGATTGAGATTAAATACCTACGAAATTGCACCTAACGAATTTTTATACACATATTCATTTTATAATTGTGCTGTCATTTTTCATCATATTTCGAATACTGCTATGGTCGCACTACCTGCCAAGTGTGCGGAAAGACCTAAGACAGTTCGAGGTGTGTTGTTATGATTCCATTTCATGTTTTTCCTATCTCCTCTATCATCCCTAGCGTTACTTATACAAAGTTCATCTTAGTGTGTAGGCAGTACTTAACAAAACAATTTTTGTATATCTCTTAAACTGGGGTTTCCAGGGGTTCTTTCAATGTGTTGTTTTGTTCCATTTTTATCATTCCAAGTGCACCTACTATCACTGGTACGATTGTTGATTTCAATTTCCACGTTTTTTCTATTTTCTATTTCAATTTTCAGGTCTTTATATTATGACAGTTTTTCGAATTCCTTGGTTGCTATGTTACAATCCGCTAGACAAGCCATATCAATTAATAGAAGTTTTTCTTTCTGGTTTTTAGCAATAATGTCCGGCCTATTTGCTTCAGTTTTTCTTTCTGTGTAGATGGTGTAATCTCATAGAATGGTGACATCTTCTATTTCTGTGCTAGGTGATATTCATGCCAGTGTTTGTTTACAGATTTTCCATAGTGTTTTCACATTGTCCAATAGAAATATTACCCCATTCTATCGTGACGATTTTTATATTCATTTGGGGCAAGTATAGAACACTCTGAGATTTGATGGTCTATTGTTTCTTGGTATTTATCACAGAAAGTGGATTTTTCATCCATATTATTACGTATAATATTTGCTTGAATGTTCCTAGTGAAAAGACTTTGGTCTTGCGCAGCAAAGATAAAACCTTTATTGTTATTATTATTATTATTTGTTGTGGATTACCCATTTTTGCACATAAGAATGGACTTGCTTGATGTGTACATATAATCTTGCTTAAACAGGGAACGGTAGTGGTTGTCAAAGAGTTTTCTCTCTGAGACTACATCTCTCACTGTCAGCTCTCTTCTCTCGGGCGGAGGGCGCTCTCTGCTTTCGAGCAGAGAGCAATAACCCAGTCGTGGTTCCGCCGAAGTTGTGGAGGCGCGACTGGGGAAAAATAGACAGGTATTTTTTGCCCGGGCCATATAACCCGGAAATCCCACTCATAACTGACCGTGTGTCACATGTTGCCCTTAGTGGGTGGGACAACTAAATATAGTGGTTGTGAAAGAGAGTTAGTAAGGAGTCACTTGGTCAGTAAGTTGGTACATACAGTTATTTTGGAAATAGACTCATTACCCGGACATACTTCTTCACTAAAAGATTGCATATATTCATTTCTACTAACAGTATTCCCAGTATTTGTGAATTGACTAACCCGTGTTCCAGTTTCTATATTTTTGTTCAATATAACTTACATTTTCTATCTCCATATCTGTTTTTGTTATTTATTATTTGTGTAGTTTCTCAACTAGAATACACAAGACTATTATAGATCTTCTATGTTCGCCCTACCTAACAGGTCTCCTAGAAGACCTAAAGTATATAGTGATGTTTTGTTATGGATACATTTAATGATTTGTTTGGCTTACTCTCGAACATCACTAACATTACCTGTACAAAATTTTTCTATTAATTTATGTGTAGTACTTATCAAAACAATTTTTTAATATTTCTTTTAGCCTTGGATTACGAGGTATTTTTTCAGCATGTTTTTGTTTCTTTTTTTATCATTCCAAGTGCACCTACTATGTACACTTGTTTTCACTACCCACTTTTTTCAATTTCGTTTTACAGTTTTTTTTCATTGCATAGTTTATTATTATTATTATTATTATGTCATTTTTCATCATATTTCGATTTCTGCTTTGGTCACACTACCAACCAAGTCTGCGGGGAGACCTAAGGCAGGTCGTGGCGTGTTGTTATGGCTCCATTTCATGTTTTTCTATCTTCCCTATCATCCCCAGCATTACATAGATAAAGTTTTCCTTAGTGTGTGGGCTGTACTTAATAAGATAATTTTTTGTATATCTCTTAAGCTGGGGTTTCCAGGGATTCTTTCAATGTGTTGTTTTGTTCCATTTTTTATCATTCCAAGTGCACCTACTATCACTGGCACAACTCTTGTTTTCAATTTCCACATTTTTTCTATTTCAATTTCCAGGTTTTTATATTTTGACAGTTTTTCAAATTCCTTGATTGCTATATTACAATCCGCTGGACAAGCCATATCAATTAATAGACAAGTTTTCTCCTTCTGGTTTTTAACAATTATTATTATTATTATTATTATTATTATTATTATTATTATAGTTGCTGTTGTTGCTGCTGTAGTTCCCTTGGTTTTCTGTTGTATAAACGTATACTTTTCTGTCCCAATGAATAAATGAATAGTCATCTAAATTAAGCAAAAATGAAAACATCACTGACAACTCATTTTAACAGATATATTTACACCCACCAAAATAAAAACTAACAAAAAAAAACATATTTTCAAATACTAAAAAGTAAATTTATACAATTAAATCGCTATTGATTTCAATCACACACTCCAGACTAATCCAGAATTTCCTGCATCTTTTATAGACTGTCCCCTTGATTACGTTGTTAAAGGCTGCCATAATTCTTGCCAAATTTCACTTTTGGTGTTAAAAAGTGTTTTGTTGCTCACCCGTTCATCTGCGCTCCACAGAGATCTATTCAGGGTTTTGTAGTCTTGGGAGTTCGGTGGCCATATGTGAAGTTTATGTTGTCGTAAAAATTGTCTGACAGCCATGAATTGGTTCTCTTGGGTGTGTAGCATTGTGCAGAGTCCTGTTGCGAGACATAGTATCTTCCAGCAGCCACTCTCTTTATCATCACAGCAGCACTACCTCTCTGGCTATAG
This sequence comes from Ascarosepion bandense, assembly GCA_037127315.1. Lineage (NCBI taxonomy): Eukaryota > Metazoa > Mollusca > Cephalopoda > Sepiida > Sepiidae > Ascarosepion > Ascarosepion bandense. The sequence continues at coordinate 905,270 of JBBBDQ010000755.1, forward strand.
AACAGTTTGTCTTTTAAGGATCGTTTTCAATCATGGCCCAGATCCCATTAACAAATAAGGCAGTTCTTTTCTTACATCGATCAGAGTGAACTTTCCGAGCTGCCGTATCTTCGTAATCACCATAAGACTCATTCAATGTTTACAAAATCCTGTGAACTCTCTTGACATTGACATTCAAACACTCAGAAATATTCGTGTCGGAACTTGCTGCTAAAAAACGAAGTAGGACAGCATATCGTTTCGAAATTTCAGGCGGAGTGAATTCTAACATGGTTGTCTATTTCTTAGAAACGGCTCCCAACTGACTCTACTATATTGCGGAGTTAACTAAAGTAAAAAAAAAACAAAAAACAACGCGCATAACTAAAGTAAAATACATAAACGTCTTATCGACAATTTATCCATCGCATTTTGTATACACACCTACACACAAACACACACGCTTATATATATATATATATATATATATATATATATGCACACATGTATGTATGTATAAATACCCACAAGCGCAAACACACACACACACACACGCACAAACACAAAATCATACGCAAACAAACACACACACACACACGCGCGCGCGCGCGCGCGCACAAACACAAAATCATACGCAAACACACACACACACAAACACAAAATCATACGCACACACACACACACACACACACACACACACACACACACACACACACATATATATATATATATATATATATAATCATATAAGTATAGGTTTTCTGAAGTAATTCTGCTTTTGAACTTTGATAATTTTTTTCTTATTTTTCCGACTCAGTGATCTTTTTCCATGACCTATTACTGCATAATGGATTGGCACCTATAAAAACTTTATGTACACACATATAGAGAGAAGGAGAGTGAGAACAACAAAGCAGCTCCTGCATACAAATATCTCTTAAATTACTCAGTTATTCCCGTCGTGTCTCTCAGAGTTTGCGTCGGATGACTTTTAGGCAAATAGATTCAAATTTAGGCCCATAAAACATTACAACCCACCGCAATCACTTACCTAAAATGGCTCATAAAACATGTATTTACAAAGACATTTCTACAAGAAATTCTGCTGAGAGATCACATAACTTAACCATTTATGCTGATAGAATGCACACGTTTTATGGATGCCTAAAGCAACATTTAATAAATTTAAGGTGTAAACGCTCAAAACAATTAGAGCTTATATAAAAAAAGAAGATGGTGATGCGTCAATCTACTAAGTTACAAAGCACACTATTTCATAGATTCTCTGTTCTTTTTTGGCTAATATCAAGTATTAAAATGAATATACATTACAGTAATAATGTGACTATATAATTTCTATCTGTATTGTCACAATTACTTTTATTAGAATATGAACGTTATGGTACAGGAAATGCGTTGTGGTGCAGTGTATATCAACTCGGAACGACAAATTGGGTGATATTCTGAAAAAACAACAATCAAAATACGTTGGTTGTTCACCGGAATATAATTGGCCACATTTCTAAAATGAAGAATGCCAATCTGGTCAGAAGAGAACAGAATTCACCGCAAAGACAAGGAACTGAGTGTGAGTCTTTAATTGTGACAATGTTTAACGTTAAGTTTATTGTTTTTAGAAGCATGTTTGTATCGTGAAGTGTTTGATATCGTGTTAGAGATAGAGCCGTGATAAGTACAAAGAGCTTTTCACTGGATTTGAATAGGTCTTTCTTTCCAGGAAAATTATTCAACAGATTCATCTTGATATCCGAGTAAATGTTCTTGTAAAATATAGTTTTGCTTAATGTGTGCGATGGTTTTAGTTACTCCACCAATGGTACACTGCAGAGAGCATCCATCAAAATTATTGCTGATTCTCAAGGCATGATATTCTATACTCTATCAAAATGAAGTCCGGCAGATTGTCTTATCTCATCCAATTTCCGCAGTCCCGAATTGAGTAAATATTGAACAATCTATTATTCACACAAGGGTTATTGTAAGAGTCTTTGTTGCAAAAAAGACAACAATGATTAAGAAAATTGTCAGTATGTAAAATAAAATAAATACTGATAATTGTGATTTCAGAATTTCCGAAAAAATTATCAAATATGTTTTAACAACAACACAAATTAGGATAATTGTCCGCAAGCAAATAGGGCAAAGGTGGAAAACTTCTAATCCTTGAAATTCAGACAGAAATTTCAGAAATAATTTCTCTTGTACCTCCAATGTTTGCCTATTTTTCTGAGATAAAATATTTTCAATGTTTATTTCAAAAGTATATTCATAAAGTATTTATTTATAAAGTATTTTATTTTAGATGTAACATAAATTCTCTTGATATATTTACTCAAAAGTTGTTTCATGTGAAATATTCTTTGAAAAAAAATTATAAAGACGAAGGTCACCCAATTTCGTACAAATAACAAAATAATTCAATCCGCTATTTAAATGACGTATTCATGACAGCAATGAATAAAAAAACAAAACAAAAAACAAAAAGCAAAGCCATATTTATATTACTAAGGGATACGGTGTGAATATATTCCGCATTAAAATAGACAAATATACATAGTATTTACTGTATATGTAAATAAAATACAACACTTATTTGACCTGGGTAGAATGAATATTAACATAAAACGTCATTTACTCTGTACACATTGATATGCGCATGCCCACAAAAATACACAGCTGTAACACATATATGTGCAATCATGGAGTGTAATCTTTTTTTTTTCTTCTTTTATCTTTTTTAAACTCTTAATGGGTAATACCTTCCCTCCTCTGTAACCCGTTAATGTGTTTTTCTTTTCTGCAACGGCCCCAACATTTCTCGCGCCGAATAAATATAATCGCGTATTTTGATTAATCACAGTCATCAAAAAGCCGCCGGACGACAGACTTCGATCCACCAGCCATTTTGTTTTTATTTCGTTGTTATTTTTTTGGTTTTGTTTTTTTCCCTTTAGTTCCTTTTATTTTTCTAAGCTAAAACACTTTTTTCTGTGCTTGCTTTCTGCTTTTACAAACTGCAGTTGAATATTATGTTTGTACAAAACACTGCTGCTCATTTTCTCATTAGTAGCACCATTTTATTTATATTTTTCATCATGCACATGCAAAATATGTAGCAAGGTTACATGATTTCGTCCGAAAAGGATAAGCTCTATAGATTTATTCGACCCCTTTTTTTTATTTAATCTAAAAATATAGCTCAGGCTTTGAAGTACACGCCTGTCTATAAAATAGCAGGCCGGGTCAGTTTACAATGTACAATAGATTGAAACAGAAGGTTGCATGTGCTTTTTCCCATGTGCTAATATGAAGAATGACTAATAGTTTGCGACTAAAAAAGGTTGAAGATACAGTTTATTTCTTATGAATGATATTTATATTATTCTAAATAGCTTATAAGCAACGCAACCACAAAGAAAAGATTTAACTTAGTAGGATATAATTATTATAGGATATAATTATTATAAGTCATAATACCTATTTCATAACACCGTTATAAAACGTGCCTGGTATATTTTTTTACCCGGAAAATCAACATTTATTTATGCCTACACAATTCCCTACACATGAATAAAAGCAGCTTTATGCATATTTATAATTAGCCAAAGGCAGGTCAGCAATTTTCAGGTTATAGAAATTTAAAAATAGTCATGATGACCTACTGAAATTTACTTCATGTATTAGCATAGGAAACAAAATCGTTTAAACCGTCTTTGAACGCAAAATACGGGTCCTAGATATTAAAAAATGTATATCTACTAGAATTCTTTATTATACATTCGAATAAGGCTGCTTTCATTCGCAAGAATGTAATTAAACAAACATGGAAGAAAGTTTATTTTCCGGGTGAAAAAAAAAAGAAAATGAAAGGTACAGAAGAAATTGAAAGTGAAAAGAAAACTAAGAGAGAAAATGTAAAGAATGAAGAAAACAATGAAAGAGCGTAAACGAGAAAAATTCAAAATTCGGTCGAAAATGGATGGCAGAAAGATATTGACGTAATTTACAATGTTGTAACTCAAACCTTTTGGGATTGAAAAAAAAAATAATGAAATCTTATACACAAGCATTTTTCTCTTCACTTACCATGTTTTTCCACTTTCATTCCTTTTCTTGATTTCTTATATTATTTTCTTTTTTTCCTATTTCTTTCTTCTTTTACTATTGATTTTTTCTTTACTAAATCCTTTTAACTTGTACGAACATACTTTACAAAAAAAATGGTATAGTTTTTTTATAAAATTAAAAAATTAAACTTAAAATTTTAATACAATCATTGTTAAATACGTGATGAGACATTGTTCTTTGAATGTCGAAAGAATACGTATAATTTTGCACTAGTTTTTTACATGTTATCGCGTAATATTTAGAGGTAGAATCGCCGACTGACGTCAATTCAGTCGGGTTTAAATCCTGGGTAAAAAGCAATCGGAGTCTAACCGTACTGATGAGTTGTGATACAGCGAAACAGATCTGTCTGAGGATGACTATATATATATATATATATATATATATATATATATAATCGTGTCACCCCATGCAAGGCATTCCACTGCCACTAGAGCGCAGGGGTTACATAGAGCGATTGGGTATAGGAAATGTCAGAAGGAAGGTGATAGACGACTTAGGATGTACATCGGGAGAGAGTTGGGGAGGGTGGGTGTGTTAGGAGGTGTCTATTGACCCTATATTAAAACTCCTGGAGGTTGTAGCCTTCGGGGAAGCAAGCATGCGGTAGGGAACTCAACAGTCGAGAACTGCGAGGAAAGAATTTGTAGTAGTAGAAATTGCGGTTACATTTAATGGGTTTCAATGTAAAATGGTGGGACCTAGTTGCCAATTTAGTATCTCGTACAAATTCACATCTAGGGGGCACCAGTTCGTCAGAGCGAGAAGCCATGACAGTATTTATAGAAGAGGCACAGGGAAGCCACGTCACGCTGGGGAGAGAGAGACTGCAGGCGGTCAGCCAAGTCGGTATCAATCACATTACAGTTTCTTCGCAGTATTTTGTCAAGAACCCCGAGGAGAATGGAAGGGGCACACGACCAGATGTGGCAGCAGTACTCAATGCACGGGCTGATGGTAGATTATGTAATTGCAGGATAGTTTCAGGCGGAAAGAATTTCCCGGGGCCTGCACAGAGAGAGAGCCGACTTTCATAGCTGCGGATTTAGCAATGGATTTGACGTAGTCATTCCATTTGAGGTCCGCTGAGAATTCCAGGTCAAGCAGGCGTAGTATTTTACTTTCTGGGAGGCAAGCCTGTTCCATACTAATGGGAGGGAGGTGCAGTTGTCTGTGGTGGTTAATTGACAGCAGCTTCGTCTTGGAAGAATTGAATTTTAGTAGCCATTTTTTACCCCAATCCACCACGGATTGGAGGTCTTTCTCAAGCTCGGTAGCGAGGTTCGCCTCGTCACCAACACCTGATTTTTGATCGAGGCGAGAGTAAACTATGGTATCATCGGCGTACATTCCTACTAGTGATCTTATGGCATCAGGGAGTTCATTGATATAGATTAGAAAGAGCGTTGGAACTAGGATAGAGCCTTGGGGACCCTCGTGTTTGTAGGGTAGTTCTGGTAGGCATGTCCGTTTAATACCACTTTCAGTGTGCGATTAGAGAGGAATGACCGGATTAAGTCCAGCAAAAGTCCAGTTATGCTATAGCTTCGCAGTTTCCGTAGAAGGCCGGCATGCCATACTCTGTCGAATGCTTTATATATATATATATATATATATAATTATAATTATTTATTTATTTATATATACATGTACGTGTGTGTGTGTTTGTGTGTACGTGTGTGTGTTTGTGTGCGTGTCTGTGTGCGCACGCGCGTGTGTGTGTGCGTGTGTTTCATTATATATATTATACTAGCAATATAGCAAGATTTTGCTCCGGAATTTAAAATGCTTATATTGAAATCGTAATGTAAGCTTTTTTATTCAAAAATAGTTAAAAAATGTGAAGTAAGTATTAGTTTCGGGTATATTTGTTAAACGAGATTTATGCTTTTTCAATTTTGCCAATAGACTGGAAGGATGTATGTACAATTAGAATAAAGGGGGCGACAGTTACGGAAGCCTGTAATGTGATTTGGTGATTTTGCGACGCAGAAGAATTAGGTATCTTGTCCTTGCGACGTCGTGGGTGTTAAATGTGAAAATTGTTATGGTTTCTGATAAGATAGAATCTACAAAAAATTTGAAACATACCGTTTGTTTTTATAGACATCTCCTTCATACAAAATAACCAGCTTCATCTAAAAGTCACAACTACCAACAATTTTTGCATGCTTCACTAAACCAGAAATGCTTCTACAATTGTATATACACATATAAATATTAATGATAAGTTTTTATTTAGACAGAGTCTTCTTCATCTTCGTCATCGTTTTCGTCTTCGTCATCTTCTTCATCGTCTTTATCATCGTTTTTGTCGACTTCTTCTTCGTCGAAATTTTTGCCATCGTCTTCTTCTTGGTGCTTTTTTCTTTTTCTTTGTATTATTTTTCGTTTTCTTCGTTTTCTTCTTATGTTTAGTCTTCGTCTTCTTTTTCTTCCACTTCGTATTTTTCCTCTTCTTCTTTTCGTTCTTCTTCTGCTTCTTCGTCTTCTCTTTCTTGTTATTCTTCTTTTTTTTTCTCTCTCTCTCTTACTGAATTTAATCTTCCTACCCCCTTGCACAACTTCTTTTGCTGCTGACATTGAAATATCGTTTCTGCTTAGACGACAATCGCGTTCACCTTCTTTTATTGCAGCGGCGTCTTTGTTCACATGAATGCAACAAATCTGTTGAGTTCACGCAGCTGCTTTAGACCAAAAACTTTCGGCTCAGCCGTCGATCATTTTTACATCGTATATTTTAAATTTTAGAATTTTTTAGGTCATTTGACAATTTTACTATATTCTTTGACGGATTTTTTTTATTTTGGTCCCAGCACAAATGTTATTATTCTGTGGTCATTGGCGATTTTTTAAAGGCATTTTATGATACTTTTCACGTTCAAAATTTTGGCTATTCTTTGTGCCTTTTTAGTTTTTAAGTCATTTCAAAGGTTCACTGCAGTAACCCGTATAATTTTCCATGATTTTCCTTTGTTTTACCATGCTTTTTAACCCATTTCATGTTCATTTTTTATTTATTTTTCAGTTAAGGTTTTTACTGATATTTTAAACTTTTAGCGGTTTGTATGCACCATGGTTTATCCTCAATGTCTGCAGTTCTCACAGTTGTCAAATAAATAACGTCTCTATGCAGACGAAGAACTTCATACTCGGAAGCTCATGCAGCAGTCATCGCTGTAGCATTTCTGGGAATCATTCTGTAAAGCTCTTGTGGCGGGCATACTTGTAGTAATTCTATTTAGACAGAGCTGGCATTAAGCCTCATTCTCTTAAGCTCGAGCAGCTGCCATTGCACAGCGTTTCTGTTTAAGCGGTGTTTATATTGAACGTCATTATCTAAAGCTCGTGTCTCTGCTTTTGCATTTGCTTTTGTTGATCACTTAAGTTGACGTTTTCCTAAATCACTGGCGCACTGAAGGCTGCAATTTAGGAAAAATTTATGGATAGCCTAAAAGAACACTCATCATTTTTAATTGAATATGCAGATACAGTTGAGGGATCATTTCTAGTTTGTTGGCGCAAATAACTCTCGTCAATGGTCATTGCCATCGCATTCACAGAACTTTCAGCACTTTGGGACTGTCTACTACTCGAAGAAGCCTCCCGTCAGTTGACTTCTTTGTCTACATAATTGGTGTTTGGAGAAATGTACGACGTACACTTTATTTCTAGATATTTAGATTGGGGTCACGGATGTAGATCTTCAATATAAAGCAACACCAAGGCATTATGTCTTTACGAACCAGAGTTCGAAATCACAGGTTTAGAAATGATTCCCATCATTAGACGGCAATTATTTTTGTTAGATAAGCCTAACCTGAATGAGACATTATATTTCCGTTAGAATAATAAATATTTAGCAGTTATCAAGAAAAAATGTATCATTAAAATCCTACAAAGGATTTTGATTGCGAAGCGCGCGGAGAAATTGTGTCAGAAAACTATTTTGTTTTGTTTTACAAAAGAGGTGAAGTCACTCTTTTGGCCAAGCGTAATGAGAAATTTTAAATTCAGATTTGACAGCCTTGATGAGCTCTGGTAGTGCAAGATTTAATTTATTGCAAACGTGGAATATTTGTAGCGTATGAGAATATTGTCCAAAAATATTGCTTAATACTTAAGTACAATGGCACGTCGACTTACCTCGTTTCGATTTACGTCAGTTACGGAGTTATGTCGTTACTCCCGTTCAAAGTACATCTAATTAAATACATGGATTACATTGAATCGACAAATATTTGTCGACATCAAAGTTTGGGAACTTGATCTACAAGTTACCCGATTATGGTTGAATTCGCATCAGGTGTCGCGGAGGAAAAGAGTTCGTAGATTCTAAGGCTTTCAATGATTTCTGCAGTACCCAGTAAATTGATTCGAAAAAATGTTTGTATTCATGAAAAGTTCATGTCGTGATCGATAAGTGACCTAATTTTATTTGAAATAAAACCAAAAATATTGAATGAAGACACAAAAACATAGAAACAGACATCCATTTTTACATATGTAAATATATGTATTATAGTATATATTTTAATTAATACGGTCGACAAGTAAGATTGTATGAATGTTCTAGCATGCAAATATTTTTCCCTTTTGTTTGAGGAAAGGTTATATAAAGATTGACCTCAATTTTTATCATCCCAAGCGGTTTCAACCACTTTCTATTATCAAGGTTATCATTGTCCCTGCTTAGAATGAACTTTTTTTTATCAAAAAATAAAACAAGATAAAAGTCAAACGAAAAAACGCAGAGACAAACACCATTGTAAATAGCTATAGAAGTCAGCGAAAGTTTTTGGGACGACGAAAAATATATTTTTATATTCTGTATTTCCAACAAAATAGAAATATTAATTTAAGGATACTGGAAAGATTTAAAAAGTATCAATTAAATCTTCCATATTCTGTATTCAATGAAAGCTCTTTGAAATAAAAATTGCATAAATATATATATATATATACATATATATATATATATATACAGCACCGAAAAAATGATTTTAGTCAAATTTTGTCACTTTGTAGCGGATAAGAAGTTAATTAAAATCAACCTTCTTCTTCACTTTTACAAAAATTCACAATGACGTGTTAAATCCTTGTTTTTCCAAATAGAAAAACGATTAACCATGGGCTTAAAGAAAACGGCGAACCCAGAATTCACAAATAGGTGTTAAACATTATTACATATTAAAAAGAATGCACAAAAATAAACAAATGTATTATCATTACGAAGCAAATATTCATTATATATATATAAATATATTTTTTTTGCAAATTTCTGAATACGTTTTCAGTATTTGTTGCGCGTGAAATTGAGGATATTTTGGCCGATGTTCATATTTTGCTACTTTTATTAAGTATTTTCGATTTTCGTAACCATTATTCAGAACCAACGTGATGTCTATGTGGCGGTTAGAATTCTTTTGTCTAGATATTGTTTGCATTTCTTTTGTGGGGTGGGGAAGTTGGACATTTAATTAAGTCTTCTCTACTCTGACGTCATCTTTTATAGCTTTTGAAAACGAGGCATCGCAAAAAATTTGCGATTTGTTTATTTATTCTTTAATTTATAATTTATTTTTATTTTGTAATTTATTTTCATTTTTAATTCCACCAAATGTAAAGGAAAGACTTGATACTGCTGGAATGTGGTTCTTCAGAAATATACTAAATTTTGTTTAATCAAAATATGTTCAAAAAGGTGGCAGGTAATCTACGTGAGAGCTTGGTTGTAGTAACATCAATGTAAGTTTATTATTAGTATCCTATCAACTAAGGAACAAATAAAGCAACCAATAAAATTGAAAGCTCAAAGAATGAGAAAAATCAAGATTCTATAGACAAATCAAGGTTTTTCAAACCGATGCCAAAAAATTTTACAGGGAAATAGGTAAAAAAAGAATTGAAGTGACAGTCACTCCAAAATAGAAGAAGTTATACAGTTCTAGGAGAAAATATAGGCTTGTCCTAAAGAACATAACAAAGAAGTAGATTGGATTACACAAGAGATATAACGAATAAAAAATAAACCATAAGAAACATGGGCTGGAATTACAGAACAGGATGTTAAATGTGCACAAAAAAAACACAATTAGAAATTTCCATGTATAGATAAAATTCCTAACTTTTGGCTGTAATATTTAAATACACAACACAAAAAATCTAGCCAAAGAATTTCAAGAAATGGTTGACGATCCCACTAAAATTCCTGCATGAATGACCAAAGGAATTACATTTCTTCTACCCAAGAATAGTGACAAAAACAACCCGAAAAACAACAGACCAATTACATGCCATCCGACAACATATAAACTTTTAACATCTGTTTTAACAAAACTGACTTATTTATTTTTGGAAAGAAATGACATGATAACGCTTGAACAAAAAGGATGCAAACGTGGCTGTTATGGATGTAAAGACCAATTGCTTATTAACAGAATGATCCTGGAAAACTTCTACAGTACAAAAAAATCCTAGTACTGCTTGGATAGATTATCGTAAGACATTCGATAGTGTGCCACATTCCTGGATTTAAAAGACTTTAATATATGCAAGATATCACCCGTCATCATCAATTTCATCAAACAATGCATGTCGATATGGAAACCAACCCTTTATCTCAATCATATAAATGGAATCTATAAGTCTGGTGAAATAAACATCAAAATAGGTATATTTCAAGCTGATTCTTTGTCTACCTCACTATTCTGCATATGATTAATAGTACTAACCAGTCATCATAATAAGACAGAATGTGGTTATAAAATAGGCCAAAAGAAAATAAGCCATCTATTTTACATGGATGACTTAAAGTTGCATGCTGGAAAGTCTTCTGCAAACTGTGAAATGTTTCAGCGAATACATTGGAATTTAAATTCAATTTGAATAAATGTGCTAAAGCTAGAGTTTTACGTGGATCACTACAAGAAACATTTTCAATTTCCTTAGGCCCTACTGTAACAATAAAATACTTAAAGCCAGAAGATGCTTATAAATACCTAGGTGTAAATGAGAGTGAAAAAACGCACCATAAAAATAAAAGAAATAGTGCGCGAGGAGTACTGTAGAAGACTACGACTGATATTAAAAATTGAATTGAATTCTCAGAACAGAATAATGTCAATTAATAGCGTTGCAATCCCAGTTGTTCAATATAGTTTCAACATCTTAAACGGGACTCTAAACGACTTCAGGCGAATGGATTCTAAAACAAGAATGCTTCTTTCTTAGCATAAGATGCACCATCCAAAGGCTGATGTAGACCGTCGATAAATACTCCGTAAAGAAGGTACAAGAAGTCTCATTCACTTAGAATTGTCATAGAAGACAACAACTATTGGCTTACTAACAAACATAGAAACAACAAAGGATTGGATGATACAATTAGTAAAGCAACATGAAGAAAGAAAGAAAAATATTCAATAATAAAAGAAGGCAGTAAATACAAACAAGATTTACATTTAGTAGATTCTGTAGAAAAGCGAAACAGAAGCCAAGAACCAACTATTGCGGCAAAAAATATGAAAATGAAAGCCAAAGATAAAGCTCTTGAACAGATGAAACAGCGCTGGCAAGACAAACCTCTGCATGGCCAATATCCAGAAAGTGCCAATAATTCTAATGTTGATAAATTAATACTCATCGATGGTTACGTGCATGTGGCTTTATTCTTGCAGCGCAAGACCAAAGTATTTTTACTAGAAACTTTCAGCCAAATATTATACTTAATAATATTGATCCAAAATGCAGGTTTTGTGATAAACACCAAGAAACAATAGACCCTCTAATATCGGGCTGTACTGTACTTGCTACAAATGAATATAAAAATCGTCACAATAGAGTGGGGCAATATTTACATTTGACAATGTGCAAACACTATGGAAAATCTGTAAACAAACACTGGGTTGAACGTCACACCGCACCGGTTACAGAATAAGAATTTGTTACCATTCTATGGGATTACACCATCTGCACAGACAGAAAAATTGAAGCAAATAGGCCGGTCATTCTTGTTAAAACCAGAAAGAAAATCTTGTCTATTAATTGATATGGCTTGTCCAGTGGATTGTAACATAGCAACCAAAGAATTGAAAAACTGTCAAAATATAAAGACATGGAAATTGAAATATAAAATATGTGGAAATTGAAAACAGGAATTGTGCCCATAATAGTGGATATATTGGTGTGATTAATAATTATGAATAAAGGATAATTAGGATAAATGAATTTTTTATCTTTCTTTCCTCGAGAAAATGTGGAAATTGAAAACAAAATTTGTGCCAGTGATAGTAGGTGCACTTGTGATGATAAAAAAATTGAACAAAATAACACATTAAAAGAATCACTGGAAACTCCACATAAAGAGATATACAAAACATTGACTGTTTAAGTACAGCCCACACACTAAGGAGAACTTTGTCTATGTAACGATAGGGATGATAGGGGAGATAGAAAAAAACATGAAATGGATCTATAACAATACGCCACGACCTGCTTTGGTTCTTCCCGCAGATTTGGTAGGAAGTGCGACCATAGCAGAAATGGAAATATGATGGAAATGACATAATAATAATAATAATAATAATAATAATAATAATAATAATAATAATAATAATAATAAAAACGCGATTGGGATTACAACGAGAATGACGTGCTTTTCTGAGGCTCCTGAAAACGTAACGTTTTTTTTTTTTGTTTTTTTTACGTAAACATTAATTTCTCATTTCACTATATGAAACTATATTAAACATAAACATTAATTTTTCCCTTCGTATATAATTTTAGTTGTATAATTTTAGTTGTATGTTTCTTCTTTTAATGATCCTTAAATAGATTTATTAGCTAGTTTCTAAAGCAAGACAACGATAAAAATATGACGAAAAGCGCTAAAGTCTGTTCGATCGACGATATACTTTCTTAGAAAAAATATGTAATAATTTTTCTTAGAAAAAATTATTTCTTAGAAAGAATATGTAATAATTTATTTATATTTGTTCGTTCATTTTATATATTTGTTTATTTTTCGATAATCTTATTCTCGTTGGATTTAATGAAAGAATAACACAGAATACAGTAGGCCAACAAATTATTTTAAAATTTTACAGTAGTAAACTCAAAGGTATGTCTACTTTTTCTTTCATATTAAAAAAAATTTTGAGATTTTTTTTTTTTAAACGTAAACATTAATTTTTAATTTCACTATTTTAAACATAAACATTAATTTTTTCTTCGTATATAATTCAAATTGTATGTTTCTTCTTTCAATGATCCTTTAAATAGATTTATTAACTAGTTTTCTAAAGCAAGACAACGAAAAAAAAATACGACGAAAAACACTAACAAAATGTTCGATCTAGGATATTCTTTCTTAGAAAGAATATGTAATAATTTATTATATTTGTTCGTTCATTTTATATATTTATTTATTTTTCGATAATTTTATTCTCGCTGGATTTAATGAAAGAATAACACAGAATACAGTGGGCGAACAAATTATTATTTTTAAATGTTACGGTAGTAAACTCAAAGGTATGTCCACTTTTTCTTTCATATTAAATTTTGAATTTTTTTTGCAAGGACAAAGGTTAATAGTAGCAATAATTTTTTTTTTTTTTAAATACTCTCTAAGTGCAGTGATGTATTTTTTTTTCCGTTGAATGGCCGTTACATCCAAGTTTGTTTGTTTGTTTTTTCAACCAGCGTCTCTCCCTTTGAATTTTTCTTTTTCTCAATATGAAATTCTGTTTTAATATAAACAGGATTTTTTCTTTAGATATTAGCAAATTTTTTTTTTTTTTTAACGTAATCATTAATTTTTAATTTCACTATTTTAAATATAAACATTAATTTTTTCTTCGTATATAATTTAAATTGTATGTTTCTTTAAATGATCCTTAAATAGATTTATTAAATAGTTTTCTAAAGCAAGACAAAAGAAAAAAAAAAGAGAAAAGGAAAAGAAAAAGAAAAAGAAAAAAGAAGAGAAGGAAAAAGGAAAAAAAAAGGGAAAAGGAAGGGAAGGAGAAAGAATGAAAGAAAAAGAAGAAGAAAAAAGAAGAAAAATACGAAGAAAAACATTAAAAAACCGTTCGATCTACGATATTCTTTCTTAGAAAGAATATGTAATAATTTATTTATATTTGTTCGTTCATTTTATATATTTATTTATTTTTCGATAATCTTATTCTCGTTGGATTTAATGAAAGCATAACACAGAATACAGTGGGCGAACAAATTATTATTTTTAAATGTTACGGTAGTAAACACAAAGGTATGTCCACTTTTTCTTTCATATTAAATTTTGAATTTTTTTTGCAAGGACAAAGGTTAATAGTAGCAATAATTTTTTTTTTTTAACAATACTCTCTAAGTGCAGTGATGTTTTTTTTTTTCCGTTGAACGGCCGTTACGTCCAAATTTGTTTGTTTTCTTTCAACCAGCGTCTCTCTCTTTGAATTTTTCTTTTTCTCAATATGAAATTCTGTTTTAATATGAACAGGATTTTTTCTTTAGATATTAGGGAATTTTTTTTTTTTTTTATGAAATTCTGCTTTATTTTAATTTATCTGTTTGTTCTTTAAATTAACCTAAATAAAACCATCCGTATTATATTTCCTTTAGCTGTCGATATTTCGTAAAATTTTTTTTTTTTTAACTATTATAATTTTCTTAAAAACAAAACAAAACAAGAAAATAAATTAAATCCGATGAAAAACAATTTATATGGTATTAATTTATAGAAAGTCTACTTATTTATTGATAAATTTATTTTTATTTATTTTTTGATTTAATTTACTTATTTAATTTATCTTATTATGATAATCCTATTTTTGACCAACGACTTTGTTGAAAAAATGAAAGGTAAAATGGACGAACAAATTATTACATTTATTTTCTTTTTTTTTTTTTTTTTTTTTTTTTTTTTTCAACAAACGTCTCTCTATTTGAATTTTTCCTTTTCTCAATATGAAATTTTGTTTTAATATAAACAGGATTTTTTTTTTCTTAAGATATTATAAAAATTTTTTTTAAACAAACTACTCTAGTAATATTGATGTTTTGTTTCGTTGAGCCGTCTTTCTCCTTGAATTCCAATCGCGTCTATGTCAGATGTTGCTTGGCAGCCCATTTAGGAGAAGAAAAACTCCGAACAACAACCGGCAACTCAAGGTGTTAATCGTGCCGAGGAGAGAATGGCTACTGTGTTATGAGGTCACAAACGATTCCCTACAGGCTTCGGGACCCTGTTTGTAAAAGACCGTTACCCAACGTGCCGGGCAACTTTGGGTGGACTTTTGGACCCGTGCGTCACTCGTGGGAAAAACATGAAAAATACAAATAGAAATAAAAAGTCCAGTATGGCTCTTCCAGTGGATAAACAGGGAGCCCGTCCTTCAGGAGGGAACCTACCTGAGGTCGAAAAATCTGCCATAGGAACAAACTCCTACACAAAGAATGTATCTTCAGGTCCCCACAACCAGGATAATCCTAATGATGGTCCTGAAAATTCACCAGCTAGATCTACAACCGTATATTTAAAGAAAGAAAAAATAAAATGGTCTCGTGAGGAGTACAAAGTCGTTATGACTGCATTTCATGAAGCGTTACTCAAACCTCAAAAAAACATGACTCGCCAAACATATGACATTTGGCGTGAAAAAGTTGGTCAAGCAAATAGAAAGTATATTGACGAAAATAAATTGGCCAATGTACGTAGGTACATTATTCGTAATAACCGACTGTCAGAGGCTGAGATTCACGAAATTAAAAGAATTGTAACAAGAAGAGTCGAATCAACAAAATATGAAAAGGAACCGGAACCAGAAATAAAAAGTAATAACATCAAACAAATCACAGGTCATAATGTAGAAACCGTGAAACACGCAAATCACTGCGAAGATAATGATGTAAGTCTAAAAGTGCTGGAAAGGTGTGATCTGAGTCTGAGTCAGTTAAAAGACAAAAATAAAATGAGTTCAGAGACACATCGAAGATAATTATTTGACGGAAAATAAGAACAATATAGAGGAAGCCAAGATAGAAATAAAAAACCAGCTAAGTCAAATACAAAGTATTACAATGGAGGAACGTGAACAGCTCCCAAAATTCCAACCAACAAAACAAAACCTCCGAACTATTAAATTGTACAATGCAGCACTGAAATCAATACTGGATGAAGACCCGAATACAAATCTTAACGAAGTAATATATGCATCAGCAACAGCAGCAACAAGAAAATTAAACATCAAAATAAAAACAAGGCAGTCACGCAGACGTGAAGATCCACCTTGGAAAAGAAAAATCGAAAAAGAAATCGAAAAACTAAGAAGTGAACTGTCAGTACTGGATTAACTGAATAGAGGAATAAATGTAAGAACTAGGAAAAGAAGAACAGCCGAAAAAAAATATAACATCAGGAATGAAAATGACGTCTTATCAAATAAAGAAAAAATAAAGCAAAAAATGCAACTGAAGGCTCAAAGAATAAGACGCTATGAAAAAAGAGCAAACTTTTACAGACAAAACAAGATCTTTCAGACTGATACAAAGAGATTTTACAGGGAAATAGGTAAAAAAAGAATTGAAGTGACAGTACCCCGCAGAATGGAAGAAGTCACACAGTTCTGGGAAAAGATATGGGCTTGCCCTAAAGAACCTAGCAAGGAAGTACATTGGATTACGCAGGAGATAGAACGAATGAAAAATAAACCCGAACAGACATGGTCTGGAATTACAGAAGATGATGTTAAATTTGCACTAAAAAAAGCACACAATTGGAAAACTCCAGGTATAGATAAATTTCCTAACTTTTGGCTATATTATTTAAATACAGCACATAAAAAAATAGCCAAAGAACCCCAAGAAATGGTTGACGATCCCACTAAAATTCCTGCATGGATGACAAAAGGAATTACATTTCTTCTACCCAAGAATGGTGACACAAACAACCCGAAAAACTACAGACCAATTACATGTCTTCCGACAACATATAAACTACTAACATCTATTTTAACAAAACAAACATATTTATTCTTAGAAAGAAATGACATGATGCCGCTTGAACAAAAAGGGTGCAAACGTGGCTGTTATGGTTGTAAAGACCAACTGCTAATTAACAAAATGATCCTGGAAAACTGCTACAGTACAAAGAAAAATCTTAGTACTGCCTGGATAGACTATCGAAAAGCATTCGATAGTGTGCCACATGACTGGATTTTAAAGACTTTAAATATATACAAGATATCGCCCGACATCATCAATTTCATCAAACAGTGCATGTCTATATGGAAAACAACCCTTTACCTCAATCATATAAATGGAACCTATAAGTCTGATGAAATAAACATGAAAAGAGGTATATTTCAAGGTGATTCTTTATCTCCCTTACTATTCTGCATATCATTAATAGCACTAACCAGTCAACTTAATAAGACAGAATGTGGTTATAAAATAGGACAAAAGAAAATAAGCCATCTATTTTACATGGATGACTTAAAGTTATATGCTAAGAATGATAATGAGCTGGAAGGTCTTCTGCAAACTGTAAAATGCTTCAGCGAAGACATTGGAATGAAATTTAATTTGAATAAATGTGCTAAAGCTACAGTTTTACGTGGATCAATACAAGAAACATCCTCAATTAGCCTAGACCCTGCTGTAACAATAAAAGAATTGAAACCAGAAGAAGCTTATAAATACTTAGGTGTAAATGAGAGCGAAAACATTCACCATAAAAAATGAAAGAAATAGTGCGTAAAGAGTACTATAGAAGGCTACGAATGATATTAAAAACTGAATTAAATTCACAGAACAGAGTTATGGCCATTAATAGCCTTGCAATCCCAGTTGTCCAATATAGCTTCAACATCTTAAACTGGACTCTAAACGACATCAGACGAATAGATGCTAAAACAAGAAAGCTTCTTTCTAAGCATAAGATGCATCATCCAAAGGCTGATGTAGACCGTCTATACATACCCCGTAAAGAAGGTGGAAGAGGTCTTATTCAGCTGGAATTGTCATACAAGACAACAACTATTGGCTTACTAACATACATAGAAACAACAAAGGATTGGATGATACAATTAGTAAGGCAACATGAAGAAAGAAAGAAAAAATATTCAATAATAAAAGAAGGCAGTAAATACAAACAAGATTTACAGTTAGTAGATTCTGTAGAAAAGCAAAACAGAAGCCAAGAAACTACTATTGCGGCAAAAAATATGAAAATGAAAGCCAAAGATAAAGCTCTTGAAAAGATGAAACAGCGCTGGCAAGACAAACCTCTGCATGGCCAATATCCAGTACGTGCCAATAAATCCAATGTTGACAAAGTTAATACTCATCAATGGTTACGTGCATCTGGATTAAAGTCTGAAACTGAAGGATTTATACTTGCAGCACAAGACCAAAGTCTTTTCACGAGAAACTTTCAGGCAAATATTATGCATAATAATATGAATCCAAAATGCCGGTTTCGTGATAAACACCAAGAAACAATAGACCACCTAATCTCAGGCTGTTCTGTGCTTGCCCCAAACGAATATAAAAATCGCCACGATAGAGTTGGGCAATATTTACATTGGACAATGTGCAAACATTATGGAAAAGCTGTAAACAAACACTGGTACGAACATCATCCAACATCGGTTACAGAAATAGATGATGTAACCATTCTATGGGATTACACCATCTACACAGACAGAAAAATCGAAGCAAACAGGTCAGACATTATTGTTAAAAGCCAGAAGGAGAAAACTTGTCTATTAATTGATATGGCTTGTCCAGCGGATTGTAACATAGCAATCAAGGAATTTGATAAACTGTCAAAATATAAAGACCTGGAAATTGAAATAGAAAAAATGTGGAAATTGAAAACAAGAGTTGTGCCAGTGATAGTAGGTGCACTTGGAATGATAAAGAATGGAACAAAACAACACATTGAAAGAATCCCTGGAAACCCCAGCTTAAGAGATATACAAAAAATTGTCTCATTAAGTACAGCCCACACACTAAGGAAAACTTTATCTATGTAATGCTGAGGATGATAGGGAAGATAGAAAAACATGAAATGGAGCCATAACAACACGCCACTACCTGCCTTAGGTCTCCCCGCAGACTTGGTTGGTAGTGAGACCAAAGCAGAAATCGAAATATGATGAAAAATGACACAATAATAATAATAATAATGTAAATAAATATATCAGTACTGTCTGAATAGAATGTCGGAATTCATTCGATAATCTACCAAATTGTTGGATCTTAAATTTCATAAATATTTACAAGGTATCACACGTTATCATCAAGTTTATCAAACAATGTATGTGTATATGGGAAAAAAGGTCTTTACATCAAGCATATAAATGGAACCTACAAGTCTGGTAAAAAAGATATCAACAGAGGTATATTTCAAGGCGAATGATTGTCTCCCTTACTATTTTGCATATCATTAATAGCATTAAACCAATCAACATAACAAGCCAGATTGTGGTTAAATAATAGCTCAAAAGAAAGTAAGCCATCAATTTTACATGGATGACTTAAAGTTGTATGCTAAGAATGACAGTAAGCTGGAAGGTTATCTGCAAACTGAAAATGCTTCACTGAAGACATTTGAATGAAATTCAATTTGAATAAATGAGCTAAAGCTACAGTTTTACGAGAATCGCTACAACGAATATCCTCAATTAAATTAGACCCTGCTCTATCAATAAAAACAAGAAGTAGCTTATAATTACCTATGTTTAAATGAGTGTGAAAGAATTCACTATAAGAAAATTTATGGAATGATGCGTAAAGCGGAATATAGAAGGTTACAACTGATATAAAAATTTGAATTGAATTCTCAGAAAAGAGATATGGTCATGAATTACCGTGACATCCAAGTGTATAATATAGTTTAAACATCTTGAACTGGACTGTGAAAAATATCAGATGAATGGATTCTAAGATAAAAGGGCTTTCTAAGCATAATATGCATCACCCAAATGCTGATGTAGACCGTCTATACATACCCCGTAAAGGAAGTGGAAAAAGTCTTATTCGACTAGGATCCTTATAAAAAACAACAACTATTGGTTTACAAACATACATTGAAACAACAAAGCACTGGATGATACAATTTGTCAAACAACATGAAAACAGAAAGAAACATTTTCAAAATGAAGGAAGACAGCAAATATAAACAAGATTTATGTTTAGTAAATTCTGTAGAAATGCAAAACAGAAGCCAAGTACGATAGAGTTCGTGAACAGATGAAACAACGCTATCAAGACAAACCTTTGCCAGGCCAATATACAGAAAGTGCTATTAAACCCAATGTTGATAAACTTGATACTCCTCGATTGTTACGTGCATTTGGATAAAAACTTGAAACGGAAGTCATTATTGTTGTAGCGCAATACCAAGGTCTTTTCACTAGGAACTTTCAGGTAAACATCATACTGTGGATCCAAAATGCAGGTTCTGTGATAAACACCACGAAACAATAGATCTTCTAATCTCAAGATGTTCTGTACTTGCTATAAATGAATATTAAAATCGTCATGATAGTTTGTGCCAATATTTGCACTGGACAATGTGCAAACAATATAAGAAAATCTGTACTCTAACACTGGTATAAACATCACCCAGCACCGGTTACCATTATATGGGATTACACCATCTAAACATATAGGAAAATTGAAGCAAATAAACCGGACATTATAGTTAAAAATCAAAAAGTAAAACTCTTGCCTATTGTTGTGGCTTGTCCAGCGGAAGTTAACATAGCAAACAAGGAATTCGAAAAACTGTCAAAATAAAAAGACCTGAAAGTTGAAATAGAAAAATGTGAAAATTGAAAACAAGAATTATACCAGTAAGAATAGGCGCACTTGGAATGATAAAAAATGGAATAAAATAACACATTGAAAGAATCCCTGGAAACTTCAGTTTAAGAGATATATAAAACATTTTCTTTGTTAAGTACTGCCCTCACTTTGACTATGTAATGCTATGGATATTACGTGAGGTCAAAAAAAGTGGGAATGGAACCATGATATCACACTACGACATAACTTAGGTCTTTCCGCAGACTTGGTCGGTAGTACAGAAATAGAATTGTATTGAATAATAATAATAATAATAATAATAATAATAATAATAATAATAATAATAATAATAATAATAATAATAAGAGTTGTGCCAGTGAAAGTAGGTGCACTTGGAATGATAAAAAATGGAACAAAACAACACATTGAAAGAATCACTGGAAACCCCAGCTTAAGAGATATACAAAAAGTTGTCTTATTAAGTACAGCCCACACACTAAGGAAAACTTTATCTACGTAACGCTAGGGATGATAGGGAAAATAGAAAAAACATGAAATGGGGCCATAACAACACGCCACGACCTGCCTTAGGTCTCCCCGCAGACTTGGTTGGTAGTGAGAGCAAAGCAGAAATGGAAATATGATGAAAAATGACATAATAATAATAAAATAATAATAATAGAATTAAGCCAAAGCATGAGCATTCCTATAACCTTACATTTCTCTTTACAAACGAGGGTCACTACCTGACAGGCCAAAAAGGCTCACAAAAATCAAGGCTCACACACACACACACACACACACACACACGCACACCGAATAAAACTACAAGAGCTCGATAGATATGGAAAATTATTGAAATTGTCTGAAGATTCCATTTCAATCATTTCTGATGAAGATTAATGGAAAAGAAAACATTTTAATTTTATTGACGTTTTCTCTTTGTTCCTTATTTTGACATTTTTTTCGGATTTAATCCGTATTTGTTTTGCAATTCATACCTCATTTAGGTAGTTTCATTTCCTGTAATCATCCTTCCATAATTGATGAAAGAAAGGAAAATTTCGGAATCGGGATAATTACAGTATATTTAAAATGATTTGTCAATTGCCATTTTTACGAAGCTGATTGAAATTATATCTTATATTTATGAATTATATTATGAAGAAATAATATTATTAAGAAATATTTGAAAAATGAAGTAGCAAATCAATATTCAGAGATAAATTAACGTCAAATAAGCGACATTTTTAAGAAAAATGTTTTTAAAGTGAAATAAAACAAACTTTCTGAAGAAAGTAATGACACCTATACTGCACAGCAAAAAAAAAATACCTGTTTTACAGTTATATATGCTGTGCTACAAAATCAATTAAACAGTTGTAATGTGTAATATCAACCCTATGGTCAAGGACGCATTTCAAAATCTAATCGAATGAGAAGAAGAAAAATTTCAGTAGAAACAAGGAAAAGTACTGTATTGCTGCATGATATCTGTCCTTTTTTATGGGGGGGGGATAAAATAATTTTCCATATCTATCGATAGTTTATAATCATACCGTCCAAACAAGGCATTTTACTGCCACCGTTTTGCAAGGGGTTACAAAGTAGGTAGGTTATGAGAAAGAGTGACAGGTTATAGGGGTGTCAGGTAGTGGGTAAGAGAAGGATGAGTATATTCACTATCTATCTATCCCAGTTTTTCCATATCTATCTATCTATATTTTTTTTATAATCATACAACCTAAACAAGGTATTTTATTGCCACTGTTTTTCCGGGGATTACATAAAGGAAAGTTATGAGAATGAGTGACAGGTTTTAGGGGTGTCAGAAAGTGGGTAAGAGAAGGCAGCAGGACAGTGGATATTTAGAAGGATGTCAAGGAAAGCATGAACGCAGCACGTGAGCAAGGATGAGGTGTTGGAGAGGAGGTAAACGAAAATAGATCTCTTACTTAACATCAGAAAGAAAAAGATGAGGTATCTGAGACACGTAATGAGAAAGGAGTGCCTGGAGTATTTAATACTCACAGGATGGATAGAAGAAAAGAGAGACAGGGTAAAGTAGCGTGAGACTTACTGGAAAATTCTGATAACTTGATGGCGGAGCGGGGTTTGAAAGAGATATCAAAAGAAAAATTATTGAGAGCGATAAGAGAGAGGGACAAGAGGAAGTCCATGATCGCCTACGTCCTGAATGGAAGCGACACATGAACTAAACGTAGAAGAAATGTGTTTTCTGCTTAGCAAAGTTGATTTTAATTATCTAGAGCCAGAATAAGCTATTAGGCATTATACAGGGTTAAATAGTCATATAAATATGAATCACATCAGAAAAAGGAATTAATTTATATTCATAATTGAAAAAATCATAGGAGGAAATCGGAGGTATCATAAAGCACGTATAGTAAATTCACTGACTATTGAATGATATGAGTAATTTCGTTTACTTTGCCTAAAGACGACCGGATATGAAATATAAAAGATAAAACTGGTATATGAAAAAATACACATATATTCAAAGCGACAAATATAAATACAATTTTATTGACGCTTAGGCAGCATCAGACAATTTATATTAAAAAGTCATACCTAGTAACATGTATTCATTAAAGCTTAAGCCCTCTACCTTCTATTATTATTTTCTTTGCTCTTGGGAATATATACTGAGCGTAAGAGGCGGCATACAGAATTAGTATCACTACGCGATATAACGCAAATAATGCTACTTATTCACATTTTATCCAAAGAAATAATTCTTTTCTCGAACTTCGCGTCTGTGCAATTCCCTTCCATTTACTTGCTTTCCGACAGCCAATAGTCACCTCCTGTCTCACTAACCTGCATTCTCTCTCTCTCTCATGTTCCTTTCTCCGTCCACTCCATTCTCGTCAGTATTCCCATCCTTCTCTTACCCACTTTCTGACACCCCTAAAACCTGTCACTCATTCTCATAACTTTCCTTTATGTAATCCCCGGCAAAACAGTGGCAATAAAATGCCTTGTTTGGGTGGTATGATTATAAAAATATATAGATAGATAGATATGGAAAAACTGGGATAGATAGATAGTGAATATACTCATCCTTCTCTTACCCACTACCTGATACCCCTATAACCTGTCACTCTTTCTCATAACCTACCTACTTTGTAACCTCTTACAAAACGGTGGCAGTAAAATGCCTTGTTTGGACGGTATGATTATAAACTAGCTAGCTAGCTAGATAGATAGATAGATAGATAGATAGATATAGAAAAACCTGGATAGATAGATAGATAGATAGATAGATAGATAGATAGATAGATAGATAGATAGTCAATATTCTCATCTTTCTTTCACCCACCTCATTACACCCAGTCACTTTTCTCATAAACATCCGTCTATGTAACCCTCTGCAAAACAGTGGCACTAAAATGCCTCGCTTGGGACGGTATGATTATAAAAGATAGATAGATAGATAGATAGATAGATAGATAGATAGATAGATAGTCTGTATTCTCATCCTTCTCTTACCCACATCCTGACACCCCTATAACTTGTCACACTTTCTTATAACTTTCCTCCTATGTAATCCCCGGCCAAACAGTGACAGTAAAATGCCTTGCTTGGGGCGATATGATTATAAGAAAAAAATTCTATACATTTATATTCCAGAGAATGTAAAGAAATCTAAAAGACATGCATGTGTACCTAATCAGTATTTCCTTTGCTGATAGATTCGTTTTCTAATACTTATCAACAGATAAGGATTTATTATGTAAATATAAAGTGGGGGATCAATTTTTTTATTACAATCAATATATATAAGTTGATCCCTCACTTTATGGCTACAGACATTCTTCTCTTACCTACTTCTTGACACCCCCTGTAACCTGTCAGTCGTTCTCATAACTTTCCTCCTATGTAACACCCTGCAAAACAATGGCAGTAGAATGCCTTGCTTAGAGCGATATGCTTATTAAAAAAAATGGGTGATTTAATAAATACGACGAACTCCAGAAAGTCATATGAGGTATCCCAAATATTTTATTATGACAGAAAAGTAATCTAAAGCATGCAGTTGCATACATTAATTTATCACCGTTTATATCGGATGAACATCATTATTAAATCTGTTTTTAACAGAAATATTTAAAATAACATATTTAAAATAGCGATGGTGTGTCAAAATGAAGGCAAGCAAAGTGGTTCAAAATGAAACACCAATTTAATGTGTGCATTTAACGCAAAAATAAAACGTTGTTTTCTTTTCATCTGATATAAATTAAATTACCCTATATTTGCGGAACTTGTTCCATAAACCTGTGAACTTTCGTTGAAAACAGTTTCCAATTTTAGGCTTGCATAGATCTTTAATTCATGGCAAATATATTCACTGTAATTTATAAATGAAAAAGATTTCTCATATTAGTTTGGAGCAGTGGTTTCTCTACTTTAATAATAACAACTGTGACATTCAAAGTGAAACAAGAATACACAGATATTTTGGTCTAGATAAACATGGAATTCGGAATAAAAAAGTAGACGAGGGGATTGAACCATACTTTCGTGCTATATATCGCTAAATAAACCTGAAATAAACGCAAACTTTAAGTCTGAAGCTTTTATATATTCAGCTATAGATGCTTGTACACATGCTCTCTAGGATATAAACTTGAATTTGAAACCTGTACGTATAGCAGAAATTAGGTTTGTCTTGTATATTGTGCATCACCCCAAAACAGGTGCAACCTGACGGTATTTTGCCTCGGACATATCGGTTGCCTAGTACGTATAGGTGATAAAATACACATGTGCAATACTAAAACCAGTTGTATTTGCAAGTGGATGACAAAGCATGAAGAAAAGTGTTAAGATCGACAAGAGATCGAAATAAGTGGAGGTCCATGACCGCTTAGATCATGAAAATACATGACACATGAAGAAGAAGAAAGATATCACAAATTCCCCAATAAGACTACCTTCCACAAATAATTAACTCTTTACGAAAATGGATGTTGTTTCGCTATCTTTAAATCTACAAAAAATATATGCTTAGTATATATTGCCATTTTGGGAAACTGATATATCGACTCATAAATCGATGCGATTTGCTCGTGAAATACCACTGATAATATTAAGCCTTCCGTGTGCCATTTATTTGTTGTATCATCTGTTTACTTTGTCGCTTTTATTGACGATGTCATAATTAATATATATATATATTAAATATTTCATACGTTTTTATATATATATATATATATATATATATACATATATATATACGTATGAAATAATTAATATATATATATGTATATGTATCAAATAATTAATATATTTGTGTATATATATATATATATATACGTATCAAATATATATATATATATATATACGTATCATATATATATATACGTATTAAGTATATATATATATATATATGTGCGTATCAAATTTATATATGTATATATTACAATACCTCAACTGTTACAAATGCGTATAGCAGAAATTGAGGGTCGGAATACAGTTTGGCCTGTATATTGTACTTCATCCCAAAACAGGTGCAACCCGATTGTATTTTGCCTAGGACATATAGGTGATAAAATACACATGTGCAATACTAAAACTGGTTGTATTGAAATATATATAAATAAATAATATTTCGTAGCTAAATGTTCTTTATCAGGCTAAGCCCAACAAAAATTCCTTCATTCATAAATAAAATAAAACAATCTAATCTGCAAATATATTGAAAATGAAATAAGATAATTGGCCAGTATTTTCGGCTAAAAACATTTCACAAAATAACGATGATCGACGGCGCAAGAAAATCAAATGAGAATAAAGGCTGTTGTTTATCTTTTAAGATCACAAGACAATCATGATTAAATAAATCAATAATTGCCGAACAGTGGAAAGAAATGAAAAACAAAAAAGATATCCGAGCCAGCAAAATTCTGTCAGACATTGTAATAAATTAGTAAAAATGATCCGAAAAGTGAGTTGTCCCAAACAATTTTGAGTTCAATACATAGACACAGCAGAGGGAATAAAGAATTGAGTTGACACATCTAGAGGAATTGAATGTAACTGTCATATCCAAAGCCATGGTGAATTAGAACACTCTCTACCTGTCAGCTAAAATTCTGAACGGAAATACCAACTTATATTACCTCAATATAAGTGAAGCGTTGTAAATATGTCAATAATGTTGAAGACAACATTCAGTACAATGTAAATAGTGTATCATCATCTTCTATGTACCGTGTTCCTTCAAGACGTTGCGATCATGGCCCTCCACTTCTTTCCCTTGTCCTCCTTGAGAACCATTATCCTGTTATTCCACTCAATCTACGCTCCAACATATATCTGTTCATGTCTATCAAATATGTCTACTTTGCATAATTTAGATTTTTCATAATATCCTTGCCCGTGTCAACTTCACTGTTAACTATACTTTTTAAAGTTTGAAAGATTTAATGTTAATGGAGATATAGATAACATTAAGCCAGTGACTATAACGTTTTACATTGTCATCAAAATTGAATGAGTTTTAAAGAAAGAACAAGTTTATGTTTACATACAACTTCGTCGTTACATACAATTTCTTTTAGATGCTAGTATGTGTGTAGGTCTGTAGGCGTGTGTAAATTTATTCATTTTCTGTTAACAGTTTTTTTTTATTCTATGTGCGTTGTGGTGCAGTGGATATCGACTCGCAACGAGAAATCGGGGAGTCGAGTTCGAATTTCAATTATAATTCTTGCATTCACTTACGCACAAAAAAACTTGGGTCTCATCACTGGGTTACATAGCAGGACATATTGGGTGTTATAGCATTGGCTGGCAACCTGTCTACTGCAGAAAGCATTGACAAACTACCGCGGGATAATCTCTTGTCCAGTCGTCATGTCTCTATCGAGATATGATTGCCCAAAACGTGTATCACATGACTGACTGAAGGCATCTGTGTCGTCGAAAAATGGCTTTTCATTTTTTTTGGACGAAAAACATTCCATTTTCAGGTCTCATGGGCGGAGGTTAGGTTTATGGTGATACTAATTTACGGTGACGATTTTGAGCAAAGCTGTGTACATTGGTAAAGCATATGGAGACGTAGAAATCGACAGACATATCCAAATAAATACAGCGAGCACGGCAAAGAAAAATATATAAGCAGGGTGAACGCAAAAAAGAAAAGAAATTTGTCGCCTGCCATTTCTCAATTTAATAAGAGAATCTATCATTTACTGGGTAAGATTGGCTCTAACATTCGTCAGAAGCCGGCATTTCTGAGGGTTCTTCTTTAGCAGTTATTTTATTTCATTTCTTTTGATGCCAATGTGATATTCATATTTATTCTTTTCTATATTTTCTTTATAGCTTATTTACTATTCTCAATCTTGAAGCTGAGACAGCAAATAAAAGGCTGCAGATAGATGACGCTTGATAATTAAATATGGACACCCATGTTTTCAACTACGTCGACTTTTTAAACCATTTTTATTATTTGTTTCATTTCTACCATCATCTTAAACATGTAGTTATTTATCCTTGCAAATATTTCTTTCTTAATACGGTAAATTTTCCAAGCTTTTATTTCGATTTCTTGTGCAATATAATGCTCTTTTTTGTGTATTTTTAGCTTTCATGTCTGTTTTAGCATTGTCCTTATTCTAGATGTATTAATTCTTCTTTATATATATGTATATATATATATATATATATAGTTTTTGGTCATAATTAAAATAGACAAGGAGACAGTTGTATTAAAAAGTTCTCAATACATTTATATTGTAGGGCTTTTGAATATGTTTCATTTGGAATTCAAAATGAAATATATATTATGGATTATGGACTCTCCCATCTATTTCGATGTATGAGGGTCTAACCTTAGTAAGACATCCACACAGAGATTTGTTTATAGTGGTGAAGGCCTTGTGTAGTACCATCCACACTTTTTGGAACTGCTGATAACAAACAATCGGTGTAGAAATCTGCCACAGATCGCATGAACAGCATACCTCAATTATATATATATATATTCACATGACTCCTCAATAAAAAATGGAGTTCTCATAGTGGCTAGCGTATCTATACATGCTAAAATTCCATTCGCCGACAGCTTAAGGAGTAGGCACTCCGACTAGCACGAAATCGGTCTAGTTTCGATTCCGTCAGGAAGTAAGTGGATGTCTATCAACTCTGATGAGTTGTGATACTGCCAAACCTGCTTGTAAGAGAATGACTTATATTTATATATATAAATAATTTTTAATTATGCCGTATGTTTGAGGTGAAATGATAAATATCAGGGATTAGTCGTATCTAAATATAGAAGAAGACTTTTGTTCAACACTCAGCAACGACAACCTCCTTCATGCATAAAGGCTCTCATTTTGATTTGGCTTGAATTTTTACATATTCTTACATATTCTCGTCACTGATGCATTAGGTAGGTCTATTGTATTATTCTAGCGGGTATTGAGTGAGTCGTGCTTCAAATTATATTGGGGTCTATTGAATGGCATTAGCTGTGGATATAAATGTAATTTTGAACGTATTTTATAGAATACTTTGGTAACTTTATTATTGATAAAATATTTTTTATTATTATTATTATTATTATTATTATTATTATTATTATTATTATTATTATTTATTTAATTAATTATTTCCTTATTTATTGATTTGGATTATTTTTTTAATAACGCATTAAAAAATTGGTTTTCTTGTCTGAATTGAGTTCTGATCATTCATTTGGCGATTGATTAGTGTGGCTATTTCATTCGTTCACATTTTGCATTAATTGTTTTTGGCTTATTATGTCTTCCTTATTTCAAATGATATGTTTTCTGTACTTTCGTTTTAATTTCCCATATCGGTTTAGAAAGCACTGTACTGTTCACGTATTTACTATATGTAAATGATATTTGTATTCATAGTTTCTGTGATTCCATGTTGCTTCCGTTAATCCTGCTTCTCTCCGTCATCCGCTGACTTTACAGACGCTTGACATATACATTTTTCAGCAAGCAAATCCGTTTAAAAGGTGTTTATTTTTTGTACTGCAGTCACATGTGTGTTACATTTGTCAGGATGGTTTATCCCTTGTTTTCATGTGTTTCTTTTTTAATTTTGTTTTTGGTGCAACTGTAGCTGATTTTTAATGTGTCATTGTTGAATATCTTGTGAAATGTGCTTGATTGGAGCAACTGTTTTGCGATTAGTTTAATAAATATTTTCACTACCTTTTATTTTAGGATTTCCTTGTGCATTGTGTAGAACTATATATGAATATAAATATTGCGGAGACTTTTTACGGGTTATATATCAGCGATATGTATATATATATATATATATATATATATATATATATATATATATATATATTACTTCTTTGTAACAGTTGAGGTATTGAGGTAAATGCATTTTATAAGAATATTCTTTTTATTTTTAAGAATAAAAATCACTTTCAGGGACGCTGATATGTATATATATATATATATATATATATATTGCTTAATACTTAGTTTTTGGCTCTAATAGGGTTATACCAGTACACATTTGTATTAAAAAGTGTTCTAAACAATTATATTGTAGAACTTTTGAATATTTTCCATTTATAAATGGGTTATTTTGCTACCTTGATTTCCATCTTTAGTGGTTTCCTCATAATGAAGCTCTATTTATAACTAATTGAAATCACCTGAAGAAAGCACTCATGGTGGAAATCAAGCTAGCGAAATTGCACCTTTAAAATTGAAAAAAAAAACATGTGTGTGTGTGTGTGTGTGTGTGTGTGTGTGTGTGTGTGTGTGTGTGTGTGTGTGTGTGTGTGTTTTAGTGTCTTTTTATTGGTTGACGTAGTTTCTACTTATTTCTAAGGTTTGTACTTAGGTATATTTTGGACTTAGGAATTCAAACATGATTCTCATTAATGTTATTTCTACATCTAGTTTAAATTATCAAATGAATTGAAACACCCCTCTTGAGGGCTTAATTTACAACAGAATATTATTATTCTACATCCGTGTCTCTTCAAGAACTGAACGGTAATGTTTTTATACAACTCAGTTATTTTTATGTTTGAGTAAGTTTTGATTGGCTAGTTTCGGTTCTACCAATTATATAATGAAGCTCTATTTGTTCTTTGGCTTTCTTACCATTAATATCCCCAGTAAGTTTCAATGTTCCAAGTCTTTCTTCTTCGTGTATGACCAAGCAATTATAATTTTTATGTTTGGTTTTATGTATGAGTGTTAAATTTATTACTGTTTACTTATTTGTTTAAATATTCATTGTTGCTTGCATGTTCAGGTAATAGAATTCTCTGTATTTTTCTGTAGAAGCACATTGCTATTACATCATGTCTCTTTATTGAAGGAACTACACCTGTAATGAATAATAGTTCAGTAACATTTCTTTATTTATAAAACATGTTTTCTGAGTTTTAAAACTTTGCTTTGTGTTAGAAATTTATGTTTCGCTATTCCAAATTGCCCTAGGATTTAAGCGTCGCTTTTCCTGCCTTAATATAAAACAATTTCTCCATATTGAAATGGATGTACGAGGGTCATTCAACAAATAGGGTAAATTTATCTAGGGTGAATTTATCTAGGGTGAATTTCTCTAATACAGATAGAAACTTGCTTTCCTTTTTTTTCAACGTAGTCTCCCAGCAATGTCACACACTTTTCACATTTGTGCACAATCTTCCGTATTCCCTCAGCGTAAAAATCTTTGGACTGATGTCTAAGCCAATCGCTCAGAGCACTTTTGACTTCATCGTCACTTTCAAACTTCTTTAAACAATTTAGACAACTTGTAGACATTTTTGGTTGAAACATATGGGACCAAACACAGTTGACATTCTCCTATGACTTTCAACTGGCGTGCCCAATTCAGCAACTAATATCTTAATGACTGAACTCTGTTCAATACTAGAGCATGCTTCGTCGTCGGCAATCTTTATTAATATCCAAAACTCTCAAAGTTTTTTCAATCTAAAAAACAATGAAATCCCCTTGCAAAAGAAATAAAGGAAGAAATTAAAAAATGTAAGCTTATTTCTGTATTAGAAGTCCTTATACCAAAATATTCACCTAATTCATGGAATAGCCTTCGAAGAAGTCCTCATACCGAAAAATTCATTTTATTTATTGAATGACCCTCGTAGAAGTCTTATAGCAAAAAATTCACCTTAGTTTTTGAATGACCCTCGTAGAACACCTTATACCGAAAAATTCATCTTATTTATTGAATGATCCTTGTAAAAGTCCTTATACTTAAAAATCCACCTTATTTATTGAATGACCCCCGTATTAGTTTTATTCTGACATCAGTACTTTGTAGTACTTATGTTTGAGTCTTCTTTTAATGAAAATTCGTACAGTCTGTCTTGTACTTAATGTTTATTTATTTGTTCTTATTGTTTTATTATTAAGTTCTATCATAGCTCTTGTAAGTAATATGTTTGCGTCTGCTGTCAATGCTGTTTTCAATATATATTTTATTTAGTTAAACTTGTAGTCGTAAAAAACGAATCCTGCTTAAACTTTTATTTGTACCTAAATAGTCTCATTCGAAAGTACAAATATATCCGGAGAGAAGACTAATAATTGTTTTATAGCATTATCTATTCTGTTAAAGGTGCTTTGGATAAATGGTCGTCTACATTAAGAAAAATTGAAAATAAGTCTGACGTTTTAAGATATATTTACCAAAATTATACGAAACTGACTACAAAGACTAAAGCGTAATCTCCATTAATTTCAACCATGGATTCTAGACGACTTCGGAATCTCCTGTATCTCATCTGGACAGGCTCCTTGAATAAGTTACTGAATGCTGTGACAATCCGTGCCTTCAGTACATCTTTTTTTTTAAAAAGGGAATTTTGTTGGTCTTTCGATAAACTCCCTCCACACCTCATAATCAAGAGTGCTGCAGTTTAACCTGTGAAGTCAGGTTATTTGGTCGCCAATATTGTCTAACAGCCATGACTGTTTTCTTCGGATGTCTAGTATAGTGGAGAGTCACGAACATTTGGAATTGATAATTTTCTTTACTTTTCTGTGATCCTACGCAGTCGTTACAATATGACGCCGTGAAGAGACGTGAAATGATTATATACTCGTAAAAATCAGGAATCATCTCAACAGACTTACACGGTGCCATCTAAAAATATAATCCTACAGTCAAAGCAAATAGTGATTTCGGTTAATATATTTTTTCAATTGGCTGGCAGTGTTATATTATTATTGTTTAAAATTCTCCCAGTAATTGCAGATTTTCAAATATCTAGGAAATGTTGTAAAAGAAGACGGAAAATGCGACAGTGAAATTTAAAGCTGCATTGGCATCGTTATGAACGCATTTCAAAAGTTTAGCAGAGTGCTAAGAGACAGAAAATTTCATTAGAAACAAAGGAAAGACTCCTGGATTGTTATTTGATATTTGTCCTCCTATATGGTAGTGATTGCTAGACAATTTCCTTAAATATGATGGAGAGACTAAAAGAAAACAGATATTTGTTTCTACAAATGAATTCTGAGGATACAGAACATAGTTTTAGAAAAGAAGCACAAGTGAAGGAATCTAATACTTAACATAAGGAAGAGATAGCTAGATTTTCTGGTACAGGTAAAGAGAAGGAATAATTTGAGATTCTAATACACACGAGACGTATAGAGTCATGCTTGATTGGCTAATACAAGTGGATGGCAATGCCGAGTTTGGGAAGAAAATGTGTTAAGATCGACAAGAGATCAAAGGAGGTGGAGGTCCATGACCACTTAGATCTTGAAAATACATGACACATGAAGAAGAAGAAAGATATCACAAATTCCCCAATATGACTAACTTCCACAAATAATTAACTCTTTACGAAAATGGATGTTGTTTCGATCTCTTTAAACTTACAAAAAATATATGCTTAGTATATATTGCCATTTTGGCAGATAGATCTGTCGACTCACTTATAAATCGATGCGATTTACTCGTGAAATACCAATGATAATATTAAGCCTACCGTTTGCCATTTATTTGCTGTATCATCTGTTTACTTTGTCGCTTTTATTGGCAATGTCATAATTAATATATATATATATATATATATATATATATATATATTAATTATTTGATACGTATATATATATACATATATATATATATGCGTATCAAATAATTAATATATATATATATATGCGTATCAAATAATTATGTCATAATCAATAGTTACTACATATAGCATAAATCTCAAGACCTCATATCAAAGTGAACACTGTCTTTCTCAGAAAAGATCTGAAAATGTTTCTGTATTTTCCTTTATTTTCTACAGAATTTTTATATCTGAAAACTTCAGTTATTATTACATTCTATGTTCTTTCATTAAACAGATATCTTAGATTTTTCTTCATTTGGAGAATTATGCCAAATATCCGACCATAGAAAGTGACAAGGTATTCACTTAATGTTTTATATTTATATTGTGACAAAGATATTAAAATATATTCCTTCCCTTCCTGGTGTCATTATTCCTTTTGAGGCAATATCTTTGGCAATCTTGCATTATATTTTGTTACTTTTATTCTCTTATATTTAAGAGATTCCTATGATTCATGTATTTACAGTTTGTCCCCATAGAAAAATCTAGAAAAAAGGTCATTTGAGAGAGTTTATTTTATAGTTGGAATTTTTGTTAAATTTATTTGAAACTAAAGCAATATATATAAATTTAGCAGCTTACAAATAAACGAAATGAGAAATGTTTGTTTTGGTGTTCAAAGTAAAGAAATCGGGCAAAGCTTCGTGGCATTTTTCAGTCCCTATGTTGGATATTTCTCGTGAAATAGAACAATGAACAATTTTTTTTTAATAGTATCACCCCCAGCAAGGCGATAACGACACTGATGTTCAGGGGGCTACGTAATAGTGAAAAGACTGGAAAAAAGAAAGCCGGAAACCACATCCTAAACAGGGAACAATGGATGAGCCTCTTAACCTGTTCAATAGACGTGGGTGGAGTGTAAACCGGGCGAGAGATAGATCTATCTATTCAATTGAAAAAAAAAGAGAGAAGATTGGAAAAGAGAAAGCCGGAAACCATATCCTAAACAGGGAACAATGGATGAGCCTCTTAACCTGTTCAATAGACGTGGGTGGAGTATGAACCGGGCGGTAGATAGATCTATCTACTGCAATTGAAAAAAAAAACAAAGAGAGAAGATTGGAAAAGAGAAAGCCGGAAACCATATCCTAAACAGGGAACAAGGGATGAGCCACTTACCCTGTTCAATAGACGTGGGTGGAGTGTAAACCGGGCGAGAGATAGATCTATCTACTTCAATTGAAAAAAAAGAGAGAATATTGGAAAAGAAAAAGCCGGAAACCATATCCTCAACAGGGAACAAGGGATGAGCCGCTTACCCTGTTCAATAGACGTGGGTGGAGTGTAAACCGGGCGAGAGATAGATCTATCTACTCCAAGTTTATTAACGTTTTTAATTCACGGTAAAATGTATATTTATTTTATTTCATATGTTTGTTATAGTTTCCATCATATCGTCAATATAAATTGTCCTGTTTTTTGTGAAGC
The DNA here is from genome assembly GCA_037127315.1 of Ascarosepion bandense. NCBI lineage: Eukaryota > Metazoa > Mollusca > Cephalopoda > Sepiida > Sepiidae > Ascarosepion > Ascarosepion bandense. Next base: position 940,788 of record JBBBDQ010000755.1, read on the forward strand.
ACCCTGTATATTAGAACCCGTTCGTGTTCTTTTATGTAGTTCTAAAAGTATATTACCAGCCTTGTAGTTTAATCAATACGAAACGCTCTCCAATCTCATGGCTGACCGTTGTGTTTATTTGTCTAATGTCCCCCTGACGTTTTTTATCAAAATATTTGAACAAAATAGAAAGCTGTGTTTATCTTCTGACGATATATTTCTTCACATTTTCTCAGAATGCAATTAACTTCACTGGTGAACAGTATTAGAGATTGATAATTTCACTGAGAATTGTCACTTCTCAAGCTGACCTCAGTAAACCATAGTTGTTTTACAGTTATTTCTACCCTCCCATTGTATTTGATGTACAGGTCTCCACCTTTGAAGATATCTAGAAAAATATTTTATTTAATATTCAATAACGTGGGATCTTGCTTGACGGGTTTGTGTCCGATAATATAAAATTGCTGTGTCAGTTCTACTTGTTCATTCTCTTTAAGAATAATAAAAAATGAACTATCACTGGAATTGTTGCATTTTAGTATGTTTTCTGAAACCTAGTACACGTATAGTCTCCGTTTGATTTATATAAGATGAATATTCATATCATTGATTCTTTGTTGAAAAGTAATAGGTGAAAGCATCTCAAAGTTAACCTCTGCTACAGATTTTTGTCTGTTAGTATTAGTCTTTAATCTTGCAGAGCAATTGTTATGAATTCAGTATATATACTGAGCTTTTCTCTTTCGTTATATTAAGGCATTCTAATATCCAGGTTTGATAGATCATGTGCGAATATCTTCTGTAATCTATCTCTGTTATAAATGTGCTTCGAATTTCTTTTTCAGTAGGGCTGATCAATGAATAAAATATCTTTCGTTTCATTGATTTCTTTAGGTATCTTTTATTCTCACCTGAAAATCTGTTTCTCTGGAAGTTGTTTTTATTTTTTTATTGGGCCTTTATCACATGCAACATTATCCTTTTATCTTGATTTATTTAAGTTTTTCCCTTTTTTCTTTTTACTCTGAATAATATGTGATTTTTTTTTATTCATTTTCGTCGTTTTTTGCAGCTACGTGCTAAGATGTTCCCAGCTTGGTACCGAATCATCATTTTTATCTTTATGGTGTCTGGTAATTTTTTTTCTGCAAAAGGGCAAATATAAAACTTGTAATTACAAGCAATTGTTCCTGTTCGCGTGTCTTTTTGAATCTGTTTCGTTATTCCTTTCGCCGTTCACTCTATGATTCTTGATAACGTCCTGTATTCGTCCTTGTATGGATCTGAATAGCTTAAACCAGAAACTGTACATTCTCCTGTGATGTGTGTCTTCGAGGCTGTGATTCTACGTAGAATTTATCTGAAAAATTTTCATCCCATGTGCTTCGATCACATCTAATCGTTTCTTTTTCCCAGTTTCAGTGCTTTTTTGTTGCATTCAAACTGGGAACCACAAAGAAATTGTTTCCGACGTGTATACCGCTTATTATTCTTCCCGACAGTTACTATTTTATTTCCGCATAGCAGTTACTTCTGTTATTCCCTAAATATTATTTCGGCTATATAACAAAACTGAATATCGTTATTATATATTGTATTTTTAAACGGACTTCCGAAAAGATTTCTTCTTACTATAAAATATAATTGATGATAACAACGCGACCTCACTTGACAAAACTTTTAACGGTATGTTTTGCTATAGCAGTAATTTACTTGATGAAAAAAAAGTTTAGTTTTAATCTTTCTTTTTTCTTTAGTAAGAAATATTGATCTAGGCCGGTTGATATTAATGTCAATTTTTCAGAAAAAAAAATTATTTTAGCATTAACAGTAATAATAGTAATAATAATTACATTGGATACATAGCAAAATGATTAACAAGACGGCTGAAGTTACATATCTCTAAGTAAAACTCTAGTAGGTTTCATTTAACTAGAGATGAAGTCTTACCAAATTCTGTCCATAAAATGCTCGTCGATAAATGAAAAATAATAACATCTTCCACATGTAAAATTGATGAAAAATAATGGAAACATTTATAATAAAAATAAAAAAAACACCCAATAATATTGATTATGATCACGGGCACAAGGTACTGACTGCATCTGAAAAATAAAGCCATCCTATAACATGCAAAGAAGGATTTATTTATAAATTTAAAAGTAAAATGAAAAACCATCATCTATATAAATTTCTATGTTGTTAATATCGATACATTTATAGAGTGTGGGTATGTATATGAGAAATAATCCGACTAAATCCGAAGATTCTGCAGAATCCAGAGATCCCATAGATAAATCAAAATTATCCGATGAGTTTTTAGTCCAATGTTCGTTGAGTTTTTTGTCCATTGTTCCTTATCGTGGATAAGAACTGATTTCCTGAAGTTCAAGATAATTTTGTTTTCCTCTTTTGAAATATTAAAAACATATGACTTTATAGAGATGATACACCCATGAGAGTAAGTTTATATATTTTACCTCTAATTTTACCTAAATAAGGTTTTTATAAAATAATTTACGTTGGAACCTTATTAAATTTAAAGTTCGCTTTTACTGAAACGATAAACTTTTATAGTATTAACTTTAGTACGACGATATTCACTTTTAAGATGTCTAATTTTTCTCTTTATATATTTAACATCTATTTTTACTTATATTTCATACTACAAATTGTGACCTAATTAAGATTTTTTCTGAAAAGTTTAGGTTGAAACTCTTTTAAAAATCCTTTAATTTTAAATTAAGTTTAAATATAAAATGTACTCCTTATTAACTCCTACACCTATGTATAGGATTTCAGCATCCTTTAAAAAACGCCAAAAAATTTATAACCTTTTACTTCACAAATACAGATATTTTATATATATATATATATATATAATCATTTCACGCCGAGTAAGGCATTTCACTGCCACTATGGCGCAGGGGATTACATAGAGGGGAAAGTGTTGAGAAATGATGGTTAGCTATAGGAAATGTCAGAAGGAGGCAGCTAGACGAGTACGGATACCGAGAATGAGGGTTGGGTAGGTGATGAGAGTGTTTGACAGAATAGATGCAAGTTAGTGTGATAGGAGGTGTCTATTGACCTTACATTTAAACTTCTGGAGATTGTAGCTGCCGGGAAAGCAGACATGTCGAAGGCAATTCCACAGGCGGGAAGCTGTTGGGGTAGAAATTACGGTTACATCTTATTTGTTTTACTGTAAGAGGGTGGGACCTAGTTGCTAATCTGGTATCTCGTGTAAATTAGTACCTAGGCGGCACCAATGAAGAAGCCTTGAAAGTATTTATATAAGAGGCACAGGGAAGCCACGTCACGCCGGGAAGAGAGAGGTTGCAGCCGGTCTGCCTATTCAGTATCGATCACGTTACAGAATTGAATTTTGTCAAGAAGCACGAGGAGAGTAGCAGCGGCACCCGACTAGATGTGGCAGCAGCATTCAATACACGAGTGGATGGTAGATTTATATATGTGCGGGATAGATCCAGACGGGAAAAACTTCCCAGCCCTGCACAGAGACCCACTTTCATAGATATATTTATCCACAAACAGTTCCTCTCCCTTTTTCGCCTATCCTTTCCTACTACCTCCCACCCCATATATCTTTTCTCACTTCTTACTTCTTCATCTTAGTTAAACCCAAAGGCCAAGTCATAAAAGGTTGTAAATGACCATACTTTATTTTCTACTGTTAAACCTGGCGACTGTCTTTAATGGTTTTCACCAATTCCCTTTTAATCTTTCTCCTTATCTCCCATTTTACTCTTTTTGCTCAATATCTAATTTACAACTCTTAATACTGATTTCTCAGTTTTTCTACCGCCTTACCTCTCACAAAATTTAAAAATATAAAGAATGGAATTTTCAAAGATAGCGTTTACTACCTGATGAGACATTGTGCTTTCAATGTCGAAACAAAATGTACACATTTGTAGTAGATTCTAGTTTGGACATGTTCTAAAATATAACTTATAATCTATATATATATATATATATATATATATATATATATATATATATATTCGTTTTTTTCATCATATCACACCGAGTAAGGCGGTAACGCCACTGATGTGCAGGGGGCTACATAGGAGTGAAAAGATTGGAAAAGAGAAAACCGGAAACCGCATCCTAAACATGAAACAAGGGATGAGCCTCTTCACCTGTTCAATAGACGTGGGTGGAGTGTGAACCGGGCGATAGTTTAGTCTATCTACTCCAATATATGTACATATAATTAATTATCATTATCTATATATATATATAAAATGACTTGTTTGAAGATTATTTTGGATCGATACACGTATTTAAGTAGATTTTCTGTTTCTAATCAAACAGTATTATATATTTATTTCCATCCATAAATCTTTGTTACGAAAATGTGTGTCATTCGGCAGCACTCAAACCTGCAACCTCTATTCACATAGGGGAAACCACCATGTGATCTGGCACGTCTTACACCTCTCGACCACGAATGACGGTCAATCTAAACGAAGTCAAATTAAGACTATAACACAATTTTCGAATTCATCGGAATAACCATCTCTGTTCTGGAATGTATCGTAATGTCAACAAATAACGAATTAACCACCAAAAATTAATTGTACTTTATTTGAAATGAGTATTCTTATTTAATAAAACAAAATACAGGAATGTTAATACGCACACATCCGGCAATACATTCTGTACTTTAATAAAAAAGTTCCTTCAATTATACCTCAATATTAAACGAAAAACTTTAAAATAAATTTATCATAAAATATTTGCCTGCTAAATATGGTATTAGCTCTACGAAGGAATTTTTAAAATCATTTTCTCCAATTAACATCAGGAACACATTTTGACAACAGTAGTCGATTAAAATATCTTCAATAATGTTCTAATCCATTAAAAGACCTTAATTTAAACCACATGTATTATCATTTCTCTCTTTCCAACTGCCAACTGCCGTTTCCCTATGATTTTAATGGCATCATACATAGACCTAGATGTTGACCAGGTGCAGAGTGGTCCTCATATAGATTCTTCTTGTTCATATGCCGTGCTTCTTCAGGACTTAGGCAAGCATGGAATTCCAATTACCTCTGTCTCCTTTTGCACTCAATATTTTTTCTCTTGGTATCTATTCCAAACCCCTCTCCGCCAAATGTTCGCTCAGTCCCAACAAGTACATCTCATGCTGCTTTCCTCTGTCTATTCTTCGCTCTATCCGACCTGCGAGGATTAAATTATCTAGGCCCTTTTTTTCATTTCCTTTCACAGTAACCTCCTTTGTTTCTGCCTGATGTTAAGGGTGGTTAAGTGTGAATTTTCAGTATGAGTTAAGTGTGAGTTTAAGTATAAGTTTTGAGTATGAGTTAAGTATGAGTTTTCTTCTCCTTTGCAACACCACATCATTGCACACGTGCTCCGTCTATGGTATCCTCAGCATTCTTCTGTAAAACTGTTCTGGGGGAGTTACCCACTTAATAATGGACTCTTCTTTGCCTATATTAACCGAGAGTTAATTATTCCAAAGGAGATTTTCATGAGTGAGAAGGACTCTCGTGCGAAGTGAGCAAGTGCGACAGATACTGTGGTTCCCAGTACGACTTCCGTTCAGTGCAAGCTATTATTACTTTCCTCTTAATATCTCTTTGTATTTGTTTGTATTTTTTCTTGACGTAATATATGTTCTTGAACCTACCACTTTGTGGACTTATTATTTTATGAACCCATACCGGGTACATATCAAAAAACAAATTTCTGTTTCCCTAAGAATCTCTTTCTTTCTTGATGAGATCATCCAACATTCACTTCCATACAGAAGAACAGATATTACTTAGCAATCCAGCACTCTTTTCAGATATGCGAAAGTGTCACGATACTAACGGGAAAATCAACGTTGCTCTATATTTTTGCAGCACGAGTTCTGTCGCTAGGGAAGGTGAATCGAACCCTATTTTGATTTCCGATTCATTTACTCATTAGCCACTCTTGATAGTATCTTCCTGTGACACACTGTCCACGGTTTACTTTACCACCTTTTGGATGTGGGTGTCATCAAATTTGTCATCCTAACACTTTGTGATTACGTTTGCAAGCGGCTTGATAAAATATGTCAACACGCGCAGCCATTCATACACGGAGATATATTTTTCTAGCTTCCCGCAAAGTGAAAAGATATTTCGCCATGACGACATTTGTGACATTTGAGATTATGCTTCCCTACGTTTACCATAAAGATTTACTCTCCCCACAAGAAAACTTGTCCGAGCACGCAATTCCAAAACGTTCAGTCTTTGCCTATCAGAACATTTTGGTCTAATTCTGTCCTGACATGTTCTGCAGACGTGATCTTCTCGTTTACATACAGGTCGTTTATGTACGCCAGCCTCACTCTCCCAATTGATTCCCATTATGACCTCCCAATGTCAATCATGGACTTCATGTCTAGATGTGCCACGTTGGGCCAAAATTCCAACATCGTAATGAAAACTACTTCCCCTTAATTATCACGGTTTGATATGGCCAAAGTGACGCATGTACGTGTAAGTTATATTACAAATGGATATGATAAATGCAACGTACAGGGCATTCGAAATAACAACTACACCATTTTTTCGTCCTTTCAAAATTGTTCAGCACAGCAAACAGCACTTCAGTCAATCGAGGTGACAACAGATTAGTAATTATCTTAATTTCCTTAATATAATGTTAATTGCAATATTTAATTGAAGTCGTTAATCATCTTTGGAAATCAGTAAATTATTTTTTTTTAATTTTAATCATTGATCTGGTTTGCAAGTAAATATTAACTGCACTCTTTTTTCATTTATACACTGAGTTTTTTGGACGGTCCTATAAAGGTATAATCAATACGCATTAACATTACACATGAGCACTATTTGCCCGTCAATAAACTATGCACTCATTTTGATTTAAAGTGTGAGTACATGATTTTAGATCTCTCGTAGAGTTGCTTTGGAAATTTGCCATCATACTCTACTAATATATCTATTAGTAACTAAATCTAAACTTATTTATAAATGGAACTTTGTCTGTGTGTGTCTGTGTTTCTGTGTGTGTGTATCCCTTACCTATAGATTCTGAAACGGCTGAAAGGATTTTTTGAAAGTTTACACAGTTGTACTATAAGTGTCCTGAGCTTGGTTTTGTGTCGAGCTACCCCCAATAAATATCGAAAATCGATAATCGAAAAAATCGGGTTATAGAAGAAGTGGTACGATTTTAATCAAATTTGATATACAAAGACATATGAAACGATATTCAGAAGTTTTAAGGTTGCAGTTTTTACAGTTGTGCATAAAATTTGATATCGATACCAGGAAACCAAAATTTGATTTACATCCATTCATTTACGGTTTCGCTTTAACTGGAAACAACTATTGCATTTTAGTCTTTCGTGCCAAAGTCCAAAGAGTCTGAGCTCCAGGACCATGGATTAGTTTTAAAGCTCTCATTACACCCGAGCAACGCCGGGCTATACTGCTAGTCTGGTATAATAAATAACTGAATAGTTTTGTGGAAACGGCAGGTTTTGTGGAATTTCTTGATCGAATTGATTACCTTTCAGAACACCACATTTAGTTTTGTCTTAATAAAGTCATTTTCAACTCAATTTATTTTACAGATAAAGGCTAGTAGATTTTACTTTATATAAGAACTGCCCTACTCTAGTAGCTATATATTGATCAATCGATACACATTTTACGTGATGTGATTTCTTTCAATTCGTTCGGACATTATTAATTGAAAGAGGTTCTTGAAAATCTACAGACTTTTGCTCATGCCTGTTATCGGCTCCTGAAATTAGAAAATGTGATTATAGAATTCCATGAAACAAATGTTCAGCCAGATATGTTTGATGTCCAGAACAGTGAAGATGCACAATTGGTATACATAAGGTCATTGCTTTCGGCTGTAACACCTGGAGGGTGAACCTAAGGCAAATATGTATGTTCAGATTAACACATTATGGATTTTCTCTTTTCTTTTAAGTAAATGCTTCTACATGCACATATATGTAAGCAAAATAATCAAGTGTTATGTGGAATAAAGGGGTCTAGTTTTTCAGCGTTTATCATATTATCAATAAATATGACAAAAACGATTCTGAATATTATTTTCTTAAGTAAAAGTTCAATTTTACTAAATTATTACATTTCTATGTTGATCAAAATTAATTTTGCTAATTATTTTTAACTTAAGTAAAGCAATAAAGCCAATAATTAGCGAGGGATAACTGACAGTGAAATAATGTGATAAAATTTATATTAAGGAAAGAGGACAATAAAAGAAAAAGATTCAAGGACAGATGATAGTAAATGGCATTTGTTTTAATGCTGACTTTGTTTAAATAACCGCGAATTATGAAGGCTGGTCTTAAAATATATTAAAGGAACAGAAAATTGGCAGAGAAACAAAAAAAGAGGTTCATTAAATACTCATGCAAAGAATGAAAAATAAATGAGTAAATTAAATAAGACGCAAATATTTAATGTGGCTACTTGACCTATTTGTAAATGGAAGTAGTTTATTGCCACCCAAGAAGAGACTTTTTTTTTACTCATCTCACCCCAAGCAAGGCATTCTACTGCCACTGCTGTGCAGGGGGTTACATAGGGAAAAGTGATGAAAAAGTAGGGTTAGTTATAAGAAGTGTCAGGAGGAGGGTAATAGATGGATAAAAATACCAAGTTTGGGGCTGGAGTAGATGAAAAAAAATTTGAGAGAATGGATGCGAGTTAGTGAGATAGAAGATGTCTATTGATCTTACATTTAAATTCCTGGAGATTGTAGCTCTCAGGGAAGTAAGTATATGGATGGGAATTCCGCATGTGGGAAGTACCTGAAAAGAAGCTGTTAAAGCAGAAACTGCGGTTACATTTTATCAGTTTCACTGTAAAAAGGTAGGACCTACTTCCCAATCTAGTAGCCCGTGCAAATGTATACCTCGGGAGCATCAGTGCACTAAGCTCATTGGAGCAGAAACCGAGAAAGTATCTATAGAAGAGGAACAGGGAAGCCATGTCCCGCCTGTGAGATAGCGACTGCAGTCGAGTTGCCAATTTGGTATCGATCAGATTACAGATACTCCGTTGGATTTTAACAAGAATGCCGACGTGAATAAAAAGGGCACCCGACCAGATGTGGCAGCAGTGGACGGAAGCACTCTGGGTTTTACTCTACAACATTGCATTCATATGCCTTTTTTCTCCTTTGCATCTAAAAAGTTATTTCTTCCAAAGGATTATTTAATTCACCCTAAACTAGATATTATTTCATTAGCTGCATTAATATTGCTACTAATAATTGTTCGACACTTTTTTTAGCCTTATCACTCATTAGTTTTATGTGAGTAAATCTTATTTGAATTTAAGTTAGCACGTAATTCCACTAATTTTATTCGTAATAATAATATGATCTTGAAATATTATTATATAGAGTATTGTAAAAATATTAATAATGGCTAGTATTATTTGTTCATAACTTCTATAAGCTTGTCTATGTAATTTATTCATGAATCTGATGTTGGTAAAAATCGAAAATACTTAGGGTAAATGAAGTGAATTTTATTTTAATATTAATAATGGATAATATGTTTTGTCCTATGTCCTCTCTCCTACACAAACACACAATATATATATATATATATATATATATATATATATATATATATATATATATATTATAAATTGTGTTTTACGTCCTCGACAATCATATGTTTGTTTCAACGTTGGGTACGTTTCTTCGGGATGTCTACCGTCTACCCCCCGAAGAAACGTACCCAACGTTGAAACAAACATATGATTGTCGAGGACATATATTAAAAAAATAATGTACATGTTCTAAAACATAATTTATAATAAATATTCACAGCTCTATACATCATATATCGAACACTGTTTCAAATTAATGTTTTGGACGGAAAAAATTATTTCTTCGTTCTGTACTCACTCGCATATATGTGTGTGTGTGTGTGTGTGTGTGTGTGTGTATATATATTAGCAGTATAGCTCGGTGTTGCTCAGGTGTAATGAAAGCTTTAAAACGAATTCATAGTCTTGGAGCTCACACTCATTGGACGTTAGCGCGGCACGAAAAACATAAGTTGTTGAAATGTTGATTTCGAATCCGTAGAACTTACTAAAATGAATAAATGTATGTCAAATTATGATTTCCGCCATTGATATCATATAGGTTTTCCCTCGCAAACTGAATTTGGAAGGCTAAATAAGTCCTGTGAGTAAATGGTATCCTGGCTGAGACTAAGAACTAAAATTATAACTACTTTGAGCAAAACCCGAAGCAAAAAACAAACTAAAAGGACTGAAACCCAATTTTCATCAGACCTGCTAAGATATCGGGGTATCGATTTCCAATATCGGAGTCAAATGATTCATCCAAGGATAAACTAACCTAATTAAGTCCACGAAAACTTATCGTACACATCGGGATTAAAATTTTAGAAAATGAGACATATTGAAGGCTGAATATCGGTGTTTGTTCAGATTCGATAGAATTTTGGTGGTATCGATTTCCGATATCGAAAGAATGAGTCGTCAAGAAAATCAATGAATGTTTAAGACTAAAACTTATAATTTTACCAATTAGAGCAAATAATGCAGCAAGACCTACCATAAAATGGCTGGAATCTTCATCTTGATCAGACCTGATCGGATATCGGTGTATTCATTTCCAATATCGGGGGGAAATCGGGAACAGTAAGTAACCAATGTCCTGACTGAAACCCTAAAAAATATTTGTGTGAAGTTTGGTGAGAATCGAATAAGAATTGTGGAATTGTAAAAAGAACATACAGACTGACAGAGAGACAGACACACACAAGCACCCTACCTATATATATATATATATATATATATATATATAGAGAGAGAGAGAGAGAGAGAGAGAGAAAGACTTAATACGCGTGTGAGATTTGTGAGCAAGCGAGGGAGAGAGAGATTGAGATACAAATAAGCAATACAAAACGCTAACTGTAATATTTAAGTCTCAAGTGACCTTGACTCCTGGTAGGGCATCCTTTTTCTAGCAGGGTCTTCCATATCTCATTATCCAACCCAGATCTTAAAGCGTCTTCTCCTGTTATCATACTCAAACCCTGTTCTACCATCCATCTGCTCAGACCCATCAAGTAAGATACTCGTTGCTTTCCCCTGTCTCTCTATCTTTCTATCTGACATGTGATTGTCAGATTCTCCAATGACTCTCTCCTCATATAATCTTTCAAAACTTCAGCATTCTGCTACTGATATTAAGAATCAGTTTCTTTTTCGTATTCCTCTTCTCCTAAACCTCGTCGTTGCTCACATGCTTTGCCAGTTGTATCCTCAGCATCTTTCTGTAGAGCCACATTTCGGTTGCTTCAAGTTTCTTGTTTAATCTTTGATGAGATTTTTCAGCATTCGCTGCTATAATCAAAATTTCTCATGGGAAATAAGAAATGAGAAAATAAATCTTTCTTTCCAGGCTCACCTTTTTACTGTGGGGACCAAGGCGTGATGTTATTTCCACGACATTTTGATATATTACCTACAATAAATTATGAATATATAAAAATATGTAAATCGAAGTCAAATATAAAATGTTCCCGTTGCAAGAGAATATACCTCTAGACAATAATATTTTAATTCCCTGTCAAATTTTCTCAGTTCCCTTTTTACAATACAATCAATTAATTGCATCATTTACATGCGGAATCGCTTCATCATCTTTGTTGTTGACAGCAAAATGTTTTCTGCAGTTGTAAGGTCTTGCCATCATCATATGTTTGACAATTAGTAGCATCAGCAATTATCAGCAGGGAAGTTACGCTAATCATTTTCGAACTTGTGCACTCAGAATTCCCCCACAAGAGAAAGTCATTTCATGAAAGAATAGGGTTGTTAATATTAGTGGCACATTAATACTCTGACTCAGTGGTACTCTCATTCAGTAGCAGCAATAACAGAGCAATACTAAATAAGAAAAAGACAAGTTGTTCCTAGATATTTTTAGACGAACTTGAAAAATTTATACACGTAGTACTTATAAAGCGTACATGAGAGATAAACATATCAACAAGCATTTGGTAAAACTCGGAACTTATACCGACAGTGACTTGGTCATAACGACAAAAAAGATGCAGACAATAGTTTGCATGTAAACAATAAGCATGATGATAACTCATAAATCCCGGAAATCCTGATAAAATCACGCTCAGTATAAGATTAGGAATTGTTTTAAAGGAAAAGTAATTCCCTCAATGTCGAGTATGATCGATAACTGTCAGAGAATCTCAATTTAGAAATATATGCGGCTGTGCCATATAACCGTTTATTATGTTGTTTTTGCTCGGCTACAATATGGATTGTGTAATTCCACAATTCTCACGACATCAATTATAGTTTAAGAAAGCCAGACATTCGAATTTCCGTTTAAGCTTCGGATTGAGAATTGATTTCTATGGCCGTATAGAACTAATTTATAATGACAAGCACAAAATTGATTCAAAAATAGTTTTACTTTTTCCGAGCATTAAATTAACAATTATATTCTTTATTTATATATAGTTGAATCTGTTTTTCAAATAACCGTTTCTTTTATATATGATAAAATTCATTTATTACAAGAATCAAGAAACGTCCATATCAGAGTAACTTTTAAAATGGTTGTAATGAATGAGGCGCATGGTATAGATAAGAAATGATGTGAAACAAATTGAATATTAGGAGGATGAATTGGATAATTGGATAAAAAGTTGTATTCAAGGAAGCACCAGAGAAATGCCAGTCTGAAATAGACCCCTAAAGTTTGGGAACGGAGTAAATGATTCATTAGAAGTAGTATGGTGTGACCTAGCTATAAGTTATAAGCTTTTCGAATGGAGATCATCTGAACGTTTTTTCAAGAAATAGCGATAAAATACATATAGATTTATGATATGGTATCTGCAAAAAATAAATTTAAAAGTGGGCAACACGTCTTCGTATAAGGACCGCCCAAATCCTTTTGAAATCCATCAAAGGGTGAAGTCTCTCGCATATATTCCACTAATATTCTATATTTTTTCTAATTAAATAATATAAAGCGAAGGGAGAAATCCCAGAATAAATTTCGTAGTTTTGACGAGAATGTACCAGATATGGGGGAAGTAGAACCTCTGCAGTGGATCACGATGACGAGTCCCGTGACTCTCTAGTATCGCAGGGACAGTACAGAATATTAGCATCAGTAAAAGGTAGCATGACAGAGCTCAGCCCTCTACAGGCTGGTTTTGAATTGAGAGTTTCTCCCTGTCTCTATAATCTTTCATGCTATTTACCATATGGGAGGAGATAGGTATTTTTATTAGGTTATTAGTGCGTAACTAACAAATTCGACTTGAATTCGAAGATTGCTCTCGAATTCTTGAAACCGTGTCTTAAACTAGCATACCTCTAAAAGGAAAAGTGTGCTCAACAACACCGAGCCATAAAAGAGCATATCGTTTGAATAAAATAAATACTCAGGGAATAAGATACAAAGGTTCATCGCTCAGAAAATGTTCAAAGCCTGGAAGAATCTTAATATTTCTAAACAAATTCCCTGTAAAAATTTGCATATTTCAATTAAAGCTTTTATGTGTTTGCACGTAATTTTCAAAAGCAGACTGACTCACTTCTTATTTTCCCAAACTAATGGTTAATTTTAAGTATTTCAACCCTTAGTTGGATTGGTTGGCGGGTGTTGAAATGTAAGCATCAGCCATCGTTCTAATATTATGATAGTCAAAAGTGTATTGAATATTCATTTTTGATAAAATATTGTGACCAGCTGCTGGACTATTAATGTAATAGAATATATCAGATTAAAGTAAAAACTAATTACTAATTATTTTGTTAATGTTTATTGTTTATATATATATATATATATATATATATATATATATATATGAGAATACTGTAATAAAGATTTGCCTGATTAAATGTATACAGTATGTTGATTCGTTATATATGCGGGTATTATTCGTATATACATATATGCTCCGGGTATGTTCCCATAGTTTTCTTTTGAAGACGATGGTTTAAAAAAACAACTGGAATAATGAAAATCGCACATTCAAACTGGAAAACACTTATAAAAAAAAACTAGAAAAACTATGTAAAGCAATTAAAAGGAAACATGGCAGAATCCCACGTGACATGGAATTTATTTAAAAACACTGCAGTGGAGGTTATATCTGCAGATTACGCCTAGAAGAGTATTTGGTTAAAGTATTATTCTGGATGCAACAAACAAATGTCAGAAACAAAGTCCAGATGTAGATAAACACACACACACACACACACACACACACACACACACACATATATATATATATATATATATATATATATATATATATATGAACCTTGAAAAGTTTTTCCTGTTTGTTTGCTGCCCATGTTAAGGCAATGACTCCATTTTCAATTTAAAATTTTACTCCAAGTCGTAGCGAGGAAATGATATAGTGTGGCTGTATGAAATGTAGGACCATTTAACACCGAGTAAACCCTAGTATTTGTGGTTTAATTTCTTGCTTTGGATAAACTCAATAAAGATCGGATTTTAAAATTTTTTTAAGAAAAATATCCATTAATTAATTTTTTTCGGTTATAAATGCTATGATTTTTGGTAAGGAGTAATCTAGATCTCATGTTCTTTCGGCTTTCAGTCGGCGGTGTTCATCGGTGATATTTAAATAGCGGCGTTGAGGGTTTCTGCTATATATATATATATATATATATATATATATATATATATATATACTACCGGTCATAATTATTAGGCAACCCCTGTTTTTTAAATGAGGTTATGTCTTTCATGCCTTTTTTAGTATTTACTGTCAAGTGGATAATTCTAAATGAAAATAGAATTGTTCTTTTGTTGATATTATTTACAAAGCTTTACACGCCAAAGAAGCAAAGATGAACTTGTCTGAATCAGCGTAAAATTTCTTCATACTTTCAGTGATGAAAGTGCAATATAGGTAATTATTAAATATTTCATTTCACGCACATGTTATAGTGCAGTACTAAGAAACGAACCATTCTATTTTCATTTACAATTATTTACTTGGGAATAAATACTAAAAATAATATAAAATACATCATTTTTTGAAAAACTCATATATATATACATATATATATATATATATATATATATATATAACATAGAACACTTGGTATGTAATCTGGGTGAATTCCAAAAGAGACGAACTCGAGAGAACTCACTGTTAAATTCATTTATTTAATTTAACAGAGTATATATATATATATATATATATATACATATATATATATATATATATATATAGTCATCCGCAGACAGATCTGTTTCGATATATCTCAGGTCATCAATACGGTTAGACTCCGATTGCTTATATATATATATATATATATATATATATATTGTACCAATATAATGCTCTACGTTGTATCGAGCATTCTTTATTAAAATAAATGCATGAACAGCAGTTAAAAAACCACAACTTTGTTACAATATTATTATATATATATAAATATATATATTTATTATAAATTATGTTTTAGAACATGTACATAATTTTTTCTATACATGTCCTCTTCTCTAAAATCATGTTTGTTTCAATGTTGGGACCCAACGTTTAAATTAATGTTTTGGACGGGAATATTTTTTTTTCCTCGTTCTGTACTCACTCATATATATATATTTATATATATATATATATATATATATATATATATATATATATATTGTTTAATTACTTCATTTTTGGTCATAATCACCGTTACGTGAACGTAATTAAATAGCAGTAAACGGTAAAATCAGCTAGAAACCTAAGTCGCGTAATAACTCGTATTATAAATAAAGAATATATATATATATATATATATATATATATATACATATATATATATATATATAGATAGATAGATAGATAGATAGATAGATATGAACTGATTTAGATAGATAGATAGATAGATAGATAGATAGATAGATAGATAGATAGATATGAACAGATTTAGATAGATAGATAGATAGATAGATAGATAGATAGATAGATAGATGGAGAGAAAAGAATGAAGAGGAATATAGGAAATCCATAGACAAAAACATGAACACAAAGAAAGATTTTCATTCAAATCATTAAATTAGAAAACTAATGAGAAAAAATGAAATCAGTAAATATTCTTTCAACACTAAAATTTGACAATGATTAGTCTTTGCTTCTGGAAAATATAATGATTAGTCTTTGCTTCTGGAAAATATAATGATTAGTCTTTGCTTCTGGAAAAAAAACAGTGTAAGAGAAAATGAAATCATCGAAGGAACAATGAATGTAAAAGACAAAAACTCTTACCAAACCATCTATTAAAAGTGCAACAGGTTCTGGGATTTTGTATTCCAAAAATCAACAATCCAAAGAACAATTCTACAAACAAATCAACACTTTTTCTTCTTCTTCTATGTGCCCTGTCCCTTCAGGACGTAGGCGATCATGGCTCTCCACGTCTCCCTATCCCTTGTGGCTCTTAGTATGTTTGCTCCTGTTGCTCCTGGCAACCCCCGTTCCGTCATCCACCTGATCAGTCCCTGCAAATATGTTATCCGCTGCCTTCCTCTGTCTCTCCTTTCTTCTATCTGTCCAGTCAGTATCAGGCTCTCCAGGCTCTCCTTCCTCATTGCATGTCCCAGGAACTTCAGTTGTCTCTTTCGGATGCTCAGCATCAATTTCCTTTTTGTTGCCATTCTTTCTAACACTTCGTCGTTGCTTGTATGCTCAGTCCACGATATCCGTAGCATCCTTCTGTAGAACCACATTTCGGCCGCTTCCAGTTTTGTCCTCATTTTCGATGATATTGTCCAACATTCACTGCCGTATTGAAGAACTGACATCACGTAGCAGTCTAGCACTCTTTTCTTCGTTTCTATTGAGATGGGTCAATTAAAATGAAATTCATGATTTGGAATGGCCTAGGCAGTAACCGGATCTTAAAGAAATTGAAAGTTTTTGGAAATACTTGAAATTGGAAGTTCACGAAAGAAATCCAAAAATATAAAGGAACTGAATAAGTCTGTGAAGAAGAATAGGGGAAACTGCCAAAATATTCATGGAACAATATCTTTGAAAACTCCAGAAAGGACTAAAGGCAGTAAGGCTACCAAATAATAACAAATCGTGTTAAGTACTTTTGCACATAGTCAAATACAAACATTGGCAATAAAAGTACATAAAATCTATATTTCACAATAAGAAATATAATATACGTTATATTATATCATGTTAATTAGAATATCAGAAGCATCATTCCAAATGACCGATTTTTGCAAAATTTATATTAAGCCGATATGCAAAACACTTTTGTTATCCAATATATATATATATTGTATCGAGGCAACGGATAATTTTCTAAACATTTACTGTTAAATATAAGAGACAATGAATGTCAATTATGTTTAATCATGAGCCGTTCTAAACGTCACATTTTGGCTTTAATTTCAGCTGATAATAAAATGTTGGAGAATTTTTGTCTTTAAAATGTTTGCACAATAGAGCACATTCAGTTATACTTGTATCCATTATTAAGAATTAATGTTCTTTTACTTGTAAATAATCATGGGTAAATTTTGTACATTGTGTCTTGTCTATGTAAATTTCAGAACACAGCAAGTAAATTTTTACCATGTTCATAATTGATGTTAAGTGTAGACTTAATGTAGGATACACAAGACAAAATATATTTAATCTTTACACATGACAGTTTACAAGTAAAACAATTTTACTTATTGATAGTAGCTAAAAGTATTGCCAAAATGGGTCGACTGTACAAAACCTGTTGAAAATTTTTATATAATTAGAGTGATAAAAAAAAAAATAAGAACATGAAAATTATTCAAAAACTTAATTATATACCTTGCCTATCGTTTTTAAATTGAACCTGCACACATATATATATATATATATATATATATATATATATATATATATATATATATATATAAATGTATCAATATACGTCTAAAAATAAATAAAAAACTGTTGAACAGTAAAGACGAATTGACATTTTGTTGTAAACATCGAAAATATTTTTCTTTAAAATTTAATTATGTATAATGTTTCATATCTAACTAATGCTCCACATTTAATAAAAAACACTTTACTAAAATTAATGACCCACACAATACATTATTTTTCTTAACTACCATATACCGTAGTATACTATAATTAATTTAATTCTAATTCTAACCTAAAAATTCAAGCCCGTTTACTTATGAAGTTGTACAAATTATAATAAGGAAAATATTAATATAATATGAACAATTATTTAAAGTTTGATTTCATGTAATAATTCATTGATCACATATGCTTCTATATGTCTTGAAAATTATTTTAATTAAATAAATGACCCAGACAATAATTAATTAGTTTTTATATATACAATAATATACACACACATATATATATTTATATATATATATATGTTAGTGATTTGCAGAAGACTAATGTAGTATATAAATTCATATGTCCATTTGGAGAATGTATCTCTAACAACCTTAATAATATCTACATCGGCCACACCACAAATTCGCTCTCACGGCGTCTGACGTTGCACTTAAATAAAAATTCAAATATATTCCGTCATTTAGAACAACACGGTTATCAACGCACACTTCTGAGACAAACGCTTGTTGATAACACGTACATACTCAAACAAGAAAATAATAAGCAGAAACTAAAAATCCTCGAAGCACTCTACATTAAATAGTTTAAACCTGGTTTGAATACAGTCAATTTCGATATTTCCAACAACGTACTCAAATGTCTGTAATCAGACCAGGGACCACAACACCACTATTTTGTCACTGTCTTCGGCCATCCGCCACGGTAGGGATGGACTTATATTTTCAATTCAATTATCTTTATTGTTAATAGCTTAAATGTTCTATGTTTACTATGTGTTATTATTTACTCTTTGATAATGGCTTATGTGAGCCGAAAGCTTAGACCTGATAAAAAATTCAACAAATACTGTGATTTTTTGTTGTCTTTTAACGACATCACCATCAAGTATATCAGACGGTATGAACGGATCCTACACAAAATTAATAGACAAAACTTGTCTATATTATTCAATGAAACCTGCATTAATATTTATATATATATACAGTTTAATTATCAATAAATAATGACAAGAGTCACATAAGTACAAACTAAAGTAAAACCAGTAATTAAATATTAGATTAAATACATCAGGATATATAACTTGACGATTAACGTTAGGTTCAATCGGCATATATTATCATATTAATTAAATAAATAAGTAACAGGTCACATAAGTACAAACAAAGTAAAACCAGTAATTAAATGTTAAGATTAAATACATCAGGATATATAACTTGTGACGATTAACGTTAGGTTCAATCGGCATATATTATCATATTAATTAAATAAATAAGTAACAGGTCACATAAGTACAAACAAGTAAAACCAGTAATTAAATATTAGATTAAATACATCAGGATATATAACTTGACGATTAACGTTAGGTTCAATCGGCATATATTATCATATTAATTAAAATAAATAAGTAACAGGTCACATAAGTACAAACAAGTAAAACCAGTAATTAAATATTAGATTAAATACATCAGGATATATAACTTGACGATTAACGTTAGGTTCAATCGGCATATATTATCATATTAATTAAAATAAATAAGTAACAGGTCACATAAGTACAAACAAGTAAATACAGTAATTAATGTTAGATTCAATACATCAGGATATATAACTTGACGATTAACGTTAGGTTCAATCGGCATATATTATCATATTAATTAAATAAATAAGTAACAGGTCACATAAGTACAAACAAGTAAAACCAGTAATTAAATATTAGATTAAATACATCAGGATATATAACTTGACGATTAACGTTAGGTTCAATCGGCATATATTATCATATTAATTAAATAAATAAGTAACAGGTCACATAAGTACAAACAAGTAAAACCAGTAATTAAATATTAGATTAAATACATCAGGATATATAACTTGACGATTAACGTTAGGTTCATTCGGCATATATTATCATATTAATTAAATAAATAAGTAACAGGTCACATAAGTACAAACAAATGAAACCAGTAAATTAAATATTAGATTAAATACATCAGGATATATAACTTGACGATTAACGTTAGGTTCATTTCGGCATATATTATCATATTAATTAAATAAATAAGTAACAGGTCACATAAGTACAAACAAGTAAAACCAGTAATTAAATATTAGTTAATACATCAGGATATATAACTTGACGATTAACGTTAGGTTCAATCGGCATATATTATGTATTAATTAAATAAATAAGTAACAGGTCACATAAGTACAAACAAGTAAAACCAGTAATTAAATATTAGATTAAATACATCAGGATATATAACT
Source organism: Ascarosepion bandense (assembly GCA_037127315.1). Classification (NCBI taxonomy): domain Eukaryota; kingdom Metazoa; phylum Mollusca; class Cephalopoda; order Sepiida; family Sepiidae; genus Ascarosepion; species Ascarosepion bandense. The sequence continues at coordinate 961,228 of JBBBDQ010000755.1, forward strand.
TGACGATTAACGTTAGGTTCATTCGGCATATATTATCATATTAATTAAATAAATAATCAACAGGTCACATAAGTACAAACAAGTAAAACCAGTAATTAAATATTAGATTAAATACATCAGGATATATAACTTGACGATTAACGTTAGGTTCAATCGGCATATATTATCATATTAATTAAATAAATAAGTAACAGGTCACATAAGTACAAACAAGTAAAACCAGTAATTAAATATTAGATTAAATACATCAGGATATATAACTTGACGATTAACGTTAGGTTCAATCGGCATATATTATCATATTAATTAAATAAATAAGTAACAGGTCACATAAGTACAAACAAGTAAAACCAGTAATTAAATATTAGATTAAATACATCAGGATATATAACTTGACGATTAACGTTAGGTTCAATCGGCATATATTATCATATTAATTAAATAAATAAGTAACGAGTCACATAAGTACAAACAAGTAAAACCAGTAATTAAATATTAGATTAAATACATCAGGATATATAATTTGACGATTAACGTTAGGTTCATTCGGCATATATTATCATATTAATTAAATAAATAAGTAACAGGTCACATAGTACAAACAAGTAAAACCAGTAATTAAATATTAGATTAAATACATCAGGATATATAACTTGACGATTAACGTTAGGTTCAATCGGCATATATTATCATATTAATTAAATAAATAAGTAACAGGTCACATAAGTACAAACAAGTAAAACCAGTAATTAAATATTAGATTAAATACATCAGGATATATAACTTGACGATTAACGTTAGGTTCATTCCGGCATATATTATCATATTAATTAAATAAATAAGTAACAGGTCACATAAGTACAAACAAGTAAAACCAGTAATTCAATATTAAGATTAAATACATCAGGATATATAACTTGACGATTAACGTTAGGTTCATTTCGGCATATATTGTCATATTAATTAAATAAATAAATAACAGGTCACATAAGTACAAACAAGTAAAACCAGTAATTAAATATTAGATTAAATACATCAGGATATATAACTTGACGATTAACGTTAGGTTCATTCGGCATATATTATCATATTAATTAAATAAATAAGTAACAGGTCACATAAGTACAAACAAGTAAAACCAGTAATTAAATATTGATTAAATGCATCAGGATAACATAACTTGACGATTAACGTTAGGTTCATTCGGCATATATTATCATATTAATTAAATAAATAAGTAACAGGTCACATAAGTACAAACAAGTAAAACCAGTAATTAAATATTAGATTAAATACATCAGGATATAACTTGACGATTAACGTTAGGTTCATTCGGCATATATTATCATATTAATTAAAATTTGACAGAAGAACACTTATAACCGCTTAATTATCTGTGTATTATTTTCCTAATACGATCGACTATAATTTTAGTAGAATCTTAACAATCAGTAATCCATAATCTCTATAAAGAACTATACTCTCTGTATCCACACAATCGTAAGCAGATTAATTATAAAAAATAATAATCCCATTAGATTTCAGTCTTCAGCAGAATTCAAAGGACAGATAGAAATATCAAAATGCCATTGTAGTTCATTCTTTTTCTTTTTAAATCTAAACAGAATTACTATTTATTAAATTAATATTCAGATCATTGATGGAAATTTTAGAGTATTCATGTGAAAACTCCAAAGCCAGAGTAAAAAGATCTTTAGAAATGGATGCATAAAAGTCTATAATATCAAATTGTAAAAAGTTGCAATTGTTTTATTCCGGATACCTTCAAAACATTTAATAATATCCACGGTATTAATCCATTGATCATATATATATATATATATATATATATATATATATATATGCTCCAGTTGAATCCAATGCATTCACTTACGCACAAATACCCTCGGGAAAGGTATTAATCCGTCTATTCCTTCCAGTTATGGGTTAAATAACAGGACAGATTGGGTTCTATAGCCTTGCTTGGCAACCAGTCTACCGCGGAAAGCAATGGCAACCTACTGTGGGATAATCTTCTGCCCAGTCAGTCATGTCTCTTTTGAGACATGATAAATCAAGCGTGTATCACGTATTTCACTTAACTGACTGACTGATATATGTATATATATTTTTAATCATATCACTCCGAGCAAGGCAGTAACGCCACTGGTGTGCAGGGGGATACGTAAGAGCGAAAAGATGGGAAAAGAGAAAGCCGGAAACCACATCCTAAACAGGGAATATATATATATTATAATCATTTTACCCCAAGCAAGTCAGTACTGCCACTGGTGCGCAGTGGGTAAAATAATAGGAGAATGAAAGGTAATATGAATAAACAAAGTATTAGCTCATTGGTGTGAAGAGAGCTGCATAAAAGTAGATTTGAAAGAAAAAAGAACATGATTCAGTGGTTGTTAGGGAAAAGGAAGAGAGTCAAAGAGATTAAAAGATGTCTTTCATTGCATTTAAATTCTTGAAGATTGTAGCTGTCAGAGAAAGATGTATACTGAAAGGAGTTCCACCGGCTGGAAATGCTAGAAAAGAAGCTGTTGATTAGAGGTTGTGGATATGATTTGATTAGGTTTACTGTGAAATGGTGAGTCTAGTAGCTCCAGTAATTTCATTGAGATAGAACACCAGGGAGCAAAGCTCATCGGGGTAGAATCTGTGAAAGTGTTTGTAGAAGAGAGAGAGAGAAGCTTCATTACGTCGGAGAGAAAGTGGATGGAGTTGACCTAGCAGGTCGGAATAGATTACATTGCAATACAGTATTCAATGTATGGGTGGATGGTAGATTTATACAATTCGTACAAGATGGTTTACACAAGAAAAAATTCTTGGCTCTAAACCGTGAACCGACATTCCAAGCAGCTGATTTAGCTATACGTTGAAAGTAGTGATTCTATTTGAGATCGGCTGAGATAGTTAGGCCGGGAAGGCACCGTGTTTCAGGGAGCCTAGCCTGATCCTGATGTGTAGGAGTGATTGTAAATTGTGATTAAAGATAGCTGCTTTAGTTTAGAAGCACTCAAATTTACAAGTCATTTAGGTCCATTTCAAGATCAGTAGTGAGGTTTTGATTTTTGTCAGCCTCGGCAGATGTATTATCCAGGTGTGAGTAAATAATCGTGTCGACAGCGTAGCTGCCTAGTTGAGATCTGATTACATCAGGAAGATTGTTGATGAAAATATATAAAACCTACTATCAAGATAGTTGCCTTGAAGGACACCAGCGTTCGTATGCTAGTATCTGGAAGCATTCCCTTGAATACTGCACTAAATCAAACAAACTACTAATTACATAATAACCCTTTAGCTTTCATAGAAAACAAGTATGCCAGACTCTTTCAAATGCTTCGGAGAGAAATAGGGCAACATGTCGAACTTCACAGTTCTTCTCGAGATCCTGGTATTTATACACTGTGATTGACATGTTAAGGTCAGTAGTAGGCCTGGTAAATCGGAAATCCTGCTGTTTATAGGATGTGGGCTATGTGATGTTGAACCATTTCATCATAGATAATAGCAACGGACACTTTTCCAAAAATTGATAGTAGGATGATAGGGCGATAATTAGAGGAATCTGGGTGCTCTCCAGAATATTTTAATACATGAACCCCGGGGAAAAACTTTCAGCAAGCGGGAAAGCAAGGAGAGAACTGGTAGCTGTAGAGTTTGTAAAGAACAGACAGGAGTTCGATGGCACATTTCTTTAGGGCATGATTGGGATTCCATCCTCTTTTCTCGCCCTGTGGGGATCAGCTTTTGAAATTATTTTGGAGACCAGCGAGTGGTAATGTGAATGTCACTCATTTGAGCCACAGTTCTAGATGGGAAGTCCAATGCGGATACCCCATACGAATCAAATATTGAGATGGTGGAGTATCTGTGAGCAAATAATTTCGGCTATCTCTAGTAAAGATGTTAGGACGTCAACCTTATTGTTTAAAGAGTGGTTTGAGGGCTTTAGGTTCTTTAACGCATTTTTACAGAGCGTTTAAGATCTTAATGCACTCATTACAAGCAAAGCAAAATGGCGCCTATTGTGGTCAGAAGCGTAGCTCTGATAAAGCCGGAAGAAATTATTCCTGTGGTGAGCGGCCGAGGAAGCAGATGGCAAATGGGGTCTAAGTCATATTTTTTGGTTGGTTTGAATGCATTGGTGCCATTTTTAACACAAAAGAAGACATCAGAGAAAAACTCCTCAAACGGGAAGACTAAAAACTTTGTTCCAAGGACGTCACACAGAAAATAGTGGAACGACTCACAGTCTACTGTTTGATAGCAGTAAGGTATTGTTGCTCAGAGGTCCCTTGGGGAAAGGGAATTAAAAGTTATTAACGGAATTAACAAAATTATCAGAGTTTCAAAGGTGCATGACCTGAAAAGAGTCAGAGATAGAAGTTAAACAGAGATCTAAGAGTGAGTCTGCTTCATTTGCGTTATTAAAAAACCGCGTGGGGAAATCCAGCACTTAATTCAGGGATTAATTAATTGCAAAGTAATGGTATGGGAAACAGCAAGATCTTTGAAAGAGTTTCCCTGTCATTTGGCGCGGTGGACATTAAAGCTTCCAGATACAAGTATGTCACAAATAACAAATATATAAACCTCCACACACACACACACACACACACACACACACAGAGAGAGAGAGAGAGAGAGAGAGACACGCCCCCATATATACATACATATATATATATATATATATATATATATATATATATATGTATATACATGAAGTTTAAACCGTTGTACACTCCGGCCTTCTTTAGATAGATAGATAGATAGATAGATAGATAGATAGTATTATGGTGTCCTATCTAAAGTGGAATGAACTCTTCCTCCCTAAAAAATACTAATCTGCTTCATTTCCGGAGAGGCAGCCGAGGCAGTCGTGAATGAGTTGTGAGGCAGTTGTGAGGCAGTTGTAAGCAGTCAAGACACAGTGTAACTGGACAATTGGGACGTACACTTTTATTTGCTAGCACTCTTACTTTATATAGATTTCCTTTTATTATAATACACTGATTGAACCTAAGTTCTCGTTTCTGTGTCTTTCTTCCTGGCCCTAACAGGCCACAATAGATAGATAGATAGATAGATAGATAGATAGATAGATAGATAGATACTTACACACAAATACAGGTATATATATATATGTGTGTGTGTGTCTGTGTGTTCGTATGTATTTGTGTATATATGTATATGTGTTTAAACATATGTAAACTAAAGTGATATGATAAACAAATCACAGAAAAAAAGTACATAAATAAACAGGTTAATTAAGCAATAATCAATTGACAGTCTACGAGATAAAACATAAAAAAGTAGTAAATATATTAATAGCAACGACAACAGCAATAACATTAATTATTATAGCAATATTAATAATCAGTAAAAATTTAAGTAACCGTTAAAAATGAATGAGTGAACCTTAACAAACAAATACATTTGGATTCACGATTATTTTAACTCAATATTCTCTAATATAATTTGAAACATACTCGTTACTGCTCACCTAATAACCGTCAGATCATTGCAACTTACTACCCATCTTGTGCCATCGACAAGTACATATGAATAATTGAGCCAAAAGATAACTCACGTGGATTGAACATTACGTTGAAGCAAGAAACAGACTGACACCATTTGCTGTTGACTATTTATGCGTATGTGTAATGGCGCTAAATGTTATCATACATCTGACTTGCTTAGATGCAAAAATCTAGCCGACTAAATTTAGTTCCCCCATGATTTTATAGATATCACACCAAACCAAAGCTGATGTTTTGTTCAGGTTCACATATAATATCATTAAGAACAGCAAAAGCAATAGTAGGCAATTCCGGTATACGAACCAGATCAAAGAATAAGATTGATAAAATCAGAGTGGGATAATTTCAAGTTCAAGCGATATTAACAGCATTAATCCAAACTACAAATAGTTTGTTCTTTCTCATCGGATATTGCAGATCTATTAAGCGCCATTAAATAACAGTTTCTTTCTTTTATTCTCTCCCGTAGACCGCAATTTAACCTGTGAGCCAAAATAACTTATAATTAAAAAAATATTTTGTCTCATGTCTGTTCGTATATTTTAATAACTGGTCGGTTAGTTAAGTGCCATGCGTGATACACGCTTTGGGCAATCATGTCTGCGAAAGAAACATGACTGACTGGGCAGAAGATTATCACGCAGGATGTTGCCATTGCTTTCTGCGGTAGACTGGTTGCCGACCAAGGCTATAGAAGCTAAACCGTTATATTATTTAACCCATAACTGGAGGGAAGAGTCGGATTAATACCTTTCCCAAGAGTATTTGTGCGAAAGCGAACGCAAGGAATTCAACTGGAATTCGAACTCGGCTCCCCGACTTGTCATTCCGAGTCGATATCCACTACACTACAATGCACATCCCTATGTGATAATGAGAATAAAAGATACATCCTCGGCGTAGATTAAATCCAAATCCAACAAACATTAACTGCATTCACAAAAATTAAAAAGATAAACACGCGCAGGATTTTGTTCAATTTTAAGCCCAGATGTAAATATAATAACATAAATTGATTTATTTAATAAAACGAAACTCAATTTGGTTTTAGTCTTTAGCATAGACAAATGTAGCGATGTTTATGCAAAGGTTTTATGCAAAGGTTTTTCTCTAATGAGGATCTTGAATGTTCTTATAAAATGACCAATAATACAACGATGGTTAACGCCAGACCAAACAGTATCAAGTAGTTTATTCTTTTATCGACATAGTTCTTATTCTACGTGTGAGCACTCCGGAAACGCCATCTTTACTTTTGTGTGCATTTGCCAATCATTTGCTTCAAGGCATACGCTAAACTTGGCGCGAAATATTTACCCATGTGCTTTTACAGTCTAGTGTCTCCTCCTTCAAATCTTTTGCGTAAACAGCCAACAATGCTCTCTAGGCTGGTTTGGAACTCGACGACCGGACATTACAGCCAACACCTTGGTCATTAATTTGCTTTGCCGAATTAAATGGACAATATCAGTAAAAGCGTTCCCTCCTTTCTATCACAGTTGATGACGCATAAGAGGTGAATGTGAGTGAGCAGTATCAAGGAAATTCAAAATATGGATGAATGATCAAACCGGTGGTTTGGAGATTTGATGTTTCGTTTAGCATTTGACTCAAATGTCCGGAGTCACGTTGCAAATGGGGCCTGGTCCAATAGTTTAGGTAAAGAGAGAAATTGATATTGGGGGGAATGTCGTTTGACATGGCGTAAAGTCAATTAGTCGTTGTGATATGGACAAAGCAAAACGGGGAGCGTTTATAACTAAATTAATGGCTTTTATGGATTGGTGCATTGGCTGTAGTATTCTGAATAGACAAGAATCGACTCAGTTTCAAATACAAAACAGCGTTAATTAAATATATTCCTGTTGCCGTAGTTCAGAAAGAAAGAAATCGTCCACTGTACAGAGATTCTATTTTGATTAAACGTATCTAGTCGAAGGTCATCGATTTCTGAGAACCGTGAAAGCATGTAGAATGCTCCAGAACTCTCCTATATAATATACACGTAATGTTTCAGTAGTTATTAAAAGCATGAATTGTACGATTTTCTGTATATTAGTTCAAGCCAATATAGCAGAAAGGTATTGAGTATTGAGAAACTTCATATGAAGGATTTAGGTCGAAGCAGTTGAGAGAATGCAAATATCAGTGTAAAATAATTAAAATGCAAAATCCGTATTGTGTAGATTGAATATGCCTCCATGAAATAACAAAAGAGCGAAATATTTAGAAATTTGTTATCCTAAAAAAACATTATATATATATATATATATATATATATATATATATATATATATATATATATATATTGACGCATCGTCCATTCAGTAATGAATTATAACACTGTTATTACTGGCGTATGAATACATGGTATATCACACGCTAAAAGTCTGCATCCTTCTACCGAGCGCACATAGCTCAATGGTACAATCGTCGACTGATGCCAATTCTTTGTATATATATATATATATATATATATATATATATATATATAATTTTAACACATAATTTTAGGGATGCATATTTTGTATAATAACATACATTTGTGAGACTTTCAAGTAATGTTGTTTCTCATATCTGGTTTCAATAAGCGAAGGTATTGAAAAATCTTATGACGTTTATGTTTAATATCATATTCTTCGTATTTCACATGATTGATAAAGTAAACATAAAAGAGATGGATAATATTAACTTTTCAATAAAGATACGGCAAATTTCCAAATACTAAAATATTTTGCAATACTAATTATTATTATTTTCGTCATCAGTAAATATTTAATTCTAGAACCAAATTCCAACTTTTTAAATATTTTGGTGTTGTGACAAGTTATAGATCTCGTTAAAAAAATCCGCACTGGTAACAGCATTATTGTATATAAAATCTTTAAGATAATCTTTGCAAAATACAAAATTGACTATATTATTATTTTCAGGACAGCAAACGTTATTAAATGAAATAATCAATATAATGGACCTATGTATGCATTTCTGGTTCATAAAATCTCGAATTAATGTACGCAAAATATTATTTTGCTAGTTTTGAGTCACTCTTACACTTATTTTAAAATTTCCTGTTATGCGCTTTATATTTTCTACCGCGCGTTCAAATAAAACTTTAGAAAACTGTTTATCTACTACAAATGACGATAACGAAAAATTGAATTCAGTCTAGGGTAATCGGCTGATACAGAGGTAGAATCGCCGACTGACGCCACTTCGGTCGGGTTTCAACCCTGGGTAAAAAAGCAATCGTAGTCTAACTGTACTGATGAGCTGTGATACAGCAAAACAAATCTGTCTACGGATGACTATAGTGTATATATATATATATATATATATATATATATATATATATATATATGAAAATGCTTTTGAAGTACAGAATTTAATTAAAAAATATAAATATTTAGCTTGATGTTACACATTATGAACTGTGTATTAAAAAGCTAAGCAACCGTTTTCGCTCCCGCTAATCAGGTCTCTGTGGGACATTTTAATTAGAATTAAAATTAATATATATATATATATATATATATATATATATATATATATTCATCATGCACATACAAGCCTGTTTCGTTATATCACAGCTCATCGGGTGATAAGTTAAAATACATTTCAAATTATCACCCCATGAGATGCGCACGTAACAGCTTCGAAACGCGAAAATTTTTGTGTAGGGATACTATAAATTTAGAAACCATTGTAACAACCATTACAATACTCTCTCTCTCCCTCTCTCTCTCTCTCTGTATATATATATATATATATATATATATATATAATTATGAGTATATTTGTCAGTGCTATTTCAGTCATGACCTCTTCGAAGATTTATGAAGACATTGACGTGATGAATTCATTCTTTAGCGTTTTTATTTTCGCGAATTTTCTTTCAAAATTTACAAGCCGAAATGTCTGAAAATACCCACTCAGCTAAGTTACAAAATTTGTACACATTAATTCTGTTGAAGTACTATCTTTATCTTAATATCAGTCACTTTATAAATAAAAACCTGCTCTGCTAAGAAGCCTTTCTGCTACTAAACTACTGAAAAAAAATTTTGCACTAAGCATCATTTTAATTTATCACACACACCATATATATATAATGTATTGAAGCAGCAGATAATTTTCTAAACATATATGGGTAAAATATAACTGACAATGAACGTCTACTATGTTTAATCATGAGCCGTTCTAAAATATCGTATTTTGGGTTTAATTTCAGGTGAAAATAAAGACAAAAATTGTCCAACATTTGGATATTTCTTTGTTATGCTGGTTCTAAGCTTTCGGCTGACAGAAGCTATCTTAATGGAGGTTTCAGGGACCTTAACATAAACACATTCACCATCAAATATGATTTTATCTTGTGTTGACATAAAACATTGCTAAATCACCGAATATCAGGTGCAGTTCGTAAATTTTTAATGCGGTTCTATGACGTCACACTGCATGAGTAACCGAAAAGTTGACAGAAGCATATGTCTAAATGCGTTGTAATGTGTTATGAGCAGATTGAAATGTGATTTTATTCAGTGTGGGTTTATTTGGTTTAAAGTAGATGGCCTTCAATACTTGAAGATTCATTTTGCTGTGTGTATGAGTGAGTATTATTGTGAATATTATATATATTAATAAAAAAACATGAAGAAAGACAATGCTTTGATGATGAGTTTTGTCCCCTAGGGGCCTTTATGAAGACTAGTACAAACAAATATGGATGACATTGCCTTAGAAGACTAGTTTTCCCCCCTCTGTTTTTTATTCATTTTATTCCTTTACAAATACACGATCACGCGCGCGCATTTACACACACACACACACACGCACACATATGTGTATATATTGCCTCAAACATTATTTATACTAGATATGCTTGCTAAAATAATCCCTAATTTTGATTTTATTTCAAATTGTATATCATGTCTGCCTGTCTGAGCAAAAAAAAAATTACCAAAGAATATGTGCTCCCCGTTAAGGTTGTTATCTTTGTCCCATTTATATACAAATACATGTGTAAGTTATATGTAATATGTATAAATTATTTTTAATTCACAACATTTTTTAACTTTAATATACCCGCTTCACTGCTTTATCATATAGTTCTGTAGAATTAAGGATTTTTCTCTTTCGTTTTAAATTTATAACCCACTAAAAATGATAAAAACTTTTCAAGAGGGACATGTTAAATATTCACTGCTTGCGAAACTAACCTTCTCACTGTCCTGTTATGGGATTTTGAATGTATGCGTTGAAGGACATCTTGCCATTTTTCCTTTCTTTTTTTTTTTTTGATTTTGTGTAAATAAACATCCAGTCACTTGAAATGCTAATCAACAATAATCAACAATATTCTTCTCAATGCAAATATCATTCAAACAAAATTTTCTTCGGACCAATCAATGGCAATTAATTTTCGAAGAATTGATTTGTCGATGCAAATGTGAAGTGCAATTTATTGATACAAACGAATGACAGCTCTGAACAAAACGAAAATGACACGACACAATCCGTAATATTCGCACACCTGCGAACAATCTTTCACTTTCTGACACGTGTTCTTTTGCATATTGAAACAGAGGCAGAATATTTTGTAGAGGAATATGATTATTTTTAAACTAGAAGCGTCTTCAAACCTAGATAGTCTGAAGCTTTCTCATTACAAGTAATTATACGCTTCGCTGTCCTTGCAAATCCACTCAGAATCAGCGGACACTGGCGAAAACTTATGCTTGCTGTTAGAGCGAATGCCAATAAAAATGTTTTGATCAAATGGCTGAAACATTTAAATTAACTGATTAAATTCCAAATTGGATAAATTATTTCTGTATTTTTTTTTTCAATTAATTTTCTTCGATTGGATTTAATTTATTTTTCTTCTTTGAATCGCATTATTTCATTTTAGCTTCCATTAATGTACCAGCAGTTCATTTTCTTAGAAATTTATTTCTTTACAGATATTTTATTTTATTTTCAAATATTTTTTTCCGTTTAACTTTTTTTCTTTATTCCTTTTTTTTTAATAATGCTCTGATAAAACGTTTCCCAGGTTTATTAAAAGTATCTGTCCAAATTTTGTCAGTCAAAATTAATTTATTTTAAAAATTATTGCGGTGTGAGATGACGTAAAATCCATCCAAAAAAGTGACAAACTTGTTTCGAATTACGATAAAAACTTCCAGTTTTTATTTTTTTTTTTGCATTTGCTAATAAATAATATGAATATTTGTTGAAATCTAACTTAGAATGCAAAACATTTAAAGTTATATCAGGGTAGTGAAATGAATGATATAATGTGATTAAACGAACGCATATATTGATAGATGCTTTAAAGGGTATAGTTTGTTTTAAGCGCAGCTTTGCAAAAAATAATACAATGGGTAGAATCACATTATAAGCATCATATACACTGTCATACAAATAATGATTTCTTAGAGGTTGGGATAATAATGATTATCGGATCATTTAGTCGAATTCCACGAAACTTTATTAACTACATAACATTTGATTCGATAGGAGAATATACGGTATTGTATTCAAAATTTTTATTCTCTTAGATTGGTTGCTAACGATTGCTAGAGTTTCCTAGATTGATTGTATAGCATGGATACAGAGCACAGACTGTCCTATTTATTCATAGTAGGAGGTTTTGAATTCACATTTTATTTTTCTAGACTGGTTACTAACCATGGCTACAGAAATCAAACGTCTTTCCTATTTGCCCATAGTTGGAGGATTTGAATTTAGAGTTGTTCTTGACCTAGACTGGTTTTAACTATGGCTACGGAGATCTTACTATGTACCCATAATTAAATGTTTGGTATTCAGAAATGTCTTTTTGCTAGACTAGTTACTAGCCATTCCTACCAATCTTCTACGAATCTATTATTTTCTCATAGTTGAAGGTTTTGAATTCAGAACAGTTCTTCTCTTAAAGTAGTTGTTAATCAAAGCTACAGAGTTTAAACAAACCTAATATTTAACTATAGTTAGTTGTTTTGAATTCAGAGTTGTCTTTTTCATAGACAATTTACCAAAATTGGCTACAAAGAAGAAACGGCCTTACTATTTACCTTTAGTCAAAGATTTTTTAACTCAGACATATCCTTCACCTAGACTAGCTGCCAATTATTGCTACAACTACAAAACTGTCATAATATTTACATGTAGTTGAAGGTTTTGAATTAAGTGTTCTCCTTCTCCCTAACCGGTTGTCTCTTTAGGTAATAGGACTCGGTCTGTCATGCTATTTACTATATCTGGATGGGGAATGAAATAGATTAATGCCTTTGCCAAATATGTAAGTTTAATGAAATCTGCATGAATTTAATCTCGATTATTGCATTTCTCAATCAAAGCCGGTATACATTAATTCCCCCTGTCCCCGAAATATACTTTTGAAAACAACATAAATATCAATTTTTAATGTGTTACCTATTTATAACTATTTTATTTTAAAATATTTTCTGTCTATTCAGAAATTTTTTTTTTTTATAGCCGGTCTTCTGATTACAGTAAGTTAATACAAACTTATAGTCTTTGAAATATCAATTATGGATTTTATGCTGAAGGTGTTCCTCTATTTTGTATATCTTGATATCCGCTTAAAAATTCTGGCCCAATCAAAGTGAAATTATGTGCCTATGTGCCCTCCGCTGTTGTATTACTCGGTAGTCTGTGAAAAACGTTTGGGGGATTTATATATTGTTTGATGGCCTATACATATCGAACATGGTTAAAACATTGCATGCGATGCTGTAATTTATCCAGAAACAAATCTTGAATGATTAACAAGGTTTATAAGGATGTGCGTTTTGGTGCAGTGGATATCGGCTTGGAACAACGAATCGGGTTGCCGAGCTCAAATTCCAGTTGAATTAATTGCATTCACTTACGCACAAATAACCTAAGGTATTAACATGTCTCTTCCCTCCCGTTATACGTTAATTAACAGGAGAGATTGGGTTCTCTAGTCTATAGCCGAAGAAAGCAATAGCAATCTATGAGAAATAATCTTCTGCCCAGTCAGTAATGTCTCTTTTGAGACATGATCGCGGTTACGTTAAAATTGGTCTACATCAGAGAAACCCTTCATGTTACAAAGCAAACAACATTTAAAATAAATCAAGAATTGACACACGCTGAGAAAAATGAAGAAGCTAAGGAATGCACAGAATTTTCGGAAACATTTTTGTGGTTAAAATAATTTAGCTACAAGGAGATGTTTGGTAAAAATAACACATCAACAAGAATTGTTTGATCTATTTTTTTTCCTGAGACACCAAGATAAAGTCGACTTTAAAAGATACACATTTAAGACATTCACGAGATGAAGAAGAAAAAATATAATGTTTTGAGAGAGGTACTGAAATCGAAATTTCAGAGTAACTTTAAAAATAATTGATTTAATACTAGGTTATATAAGAGTCAAATGTATAGTAGTTTATTACAATCTAATGCTTTGTTATTCTAAATAAGTTACTTTCAGGCCAGTAATAAATGATATAGAATTTCTATTAAAAATTGAATCATATAAAAGTAGAGTGAGAGATATATGTAATTCGGGTGGTAGCAGCTCTGTCTACACCTTCCAATCTACTAGCTTCTCAGAGTCCTTGTGGGTGATAGATTACTTCAGGAAATTTTTATTTAATTTTTCGAGTAATTTTACATTTACAATTTCTATTTTGCTGAAGAAAAGGAATTCAAAATAATTTGCAGTGTTTTTATGTCCTCATGTGTGAATGTAATGTAATTTTTGTGTTTTAGTGATTTTCTCTTCCATTTACCTGCTTTCCCGACAGCTACAATATCCAAGAAGATATATGTAAATTTAATAGTCATCTCTTACCTCACTAACCTCCATCCTCTCTCTCATGCTTCTTTCTCCGTCCACTCCAATCTCATCAGTATACTCATCCTTTTCTTGCTCAATTCCTGACGTCCCCTATAACCTGTCACTCATTCTCATAACTTTTCTCTTATGTAACTCCCGGCAAAACAGTGGCAGTTAATGTATGGGTTGGGGCGATATGATTATAATATATATATATTATGGGATGTGCGCAGTGGATATCGGCTCGGAACGAGAAATCGAGTAGCCGAGTTCGAATTCCAGCTGAATTCATTGCTTTCACTTACGCGCAAATACCCTTGGGAAAGGTATTAATCCGTCTCTTCCCTCCAGTTATGGGTTAAATAACAGGACAGATTGGGTTCTATAGCCTTGGCTGGCAACCAGTCTACCGCAGAAAGCAATGGCAACCCACTGCGGGATAATCTTCTGAACAGTCAGTCATGTCTCTTTCGAGACATGATCGCCCAATCGTGTATCACGTATGGCACTTAACTGACTGATATATATCTATCAATTTCGCAATTTGTTTGTTAATTGTTGTATTATATTACACTTTAGTTTTGTCTACAAAACATCCGATTCTTCCATTTTTAATCCACTTTAATCCACTTGTGTCTCACTAGCGATGAATCATTAGACGTGAAAAGAAATAAAGAAACAGGACAACTGGCTAAAACAACAAAAACCAGTGTTTTTATTGACTCTACAAGACTACAGAGAATACACAAATTTTATGTTATCAAGCTTTTTTCTTTTTATATCGATGGACGGAATAGATATTGTCTTTGTCAGCATATATATATATTTTTATCTTTTCAGTTTTGTATCATCATAAAAATTAATATAATTGCCTTGCATTATTCTTTAGTTTGAAGAAATTCTTTAGGATAGACTGAAAATGTTATGGGTTGATTATGAAAAGGTGTTGCTAGATCTGTGAAATCTTGCATGCATTAATTATATGCAAAAGATTATGTGGGAATTTAAATATTAACTGATATATGAATTTTTATAGAGACAGAAAAAGACGAGTAGCAATGTCTCTTGAAAATAAACAACGTGGTGCGATCTGGTTCCTACAAAAAATGGGCAAACTCCTACAAGGAAATTCATGCTGAGAGGTTTGCTTCATTTTGGAAGGAAGAACCTGCTTTATCAACATTGCAAAATTGGGCATTTTAGTTTAGGTCGAGACTGCTGGGTCTTGAAGAGGGCCCACTGTCTGAAAGCCCTGCATCTCTTACCACCGAGGAAAATATGGTGATGTGTGACAGGTGATGGAATATAGACAAACAGCCGAGGTATTAAGATATCACAGGAGAGAATTGAGAAATTTCTTCACAATGAACTTGGCATGACAAAGATTCTTGGTAAATAGGTTCTACTTTTTCTGATACTAGCTCGATAGCGCAGTAGTCGGTTCACGTAATGGTAAGATATTAAAATGCTTGAGGCTAATCGGGCCGGTTTCTCTGAACATATTTTTAAAAACCTAGATGAGTATTGGGTTCATCACTTTAAGCCAGAATAAAATATACAATACATGTATTAGAAAGTCTACTTTTACATGCTCCAAAGAAGGCCATAACCGTTTCATCTGAACTCATTTTTTGAGATGAAAAAATACTGTGTTTATGTACTATCTTCAAATAGGCCACCCCATGAACATTGTGTGTTGTTTATAAAAGTAAACGAGAATAAGAAATCTGTAATAGTGTAGTTAAAGTGCAATAGTCGCTAACGCGTTTCATTCAATGTGGACATTTTCAAGGCAAGAATGAAATGAATTTGTTAAACAAATTAAGTAATAATAACAAAACAAAATATCCTTAACATCTGAAAGAGTTTAAAGAACGCTATTTTCATACTATTAATTGAAAGTTACGTCAATTACTATCACGTGTGGAGAGATAGTTTTTATTGTTGTGTTGAAGGATTCAGCCATTTTCTTTTGATTTCTTGATTATTGTTCTGCATGTTTGTTTGGGAGAGTAGTAATTCTGTTAAGAAAAGTGAAATAGTGAATAAGCCTGAGCGTAGATTAATATTTGGGTAATATTCAATGGCGGCACTTTCGGGAATTTCCCTTCTAATTGCGTTATATTCTTTTTAGGAGTGTAGCATCCTTTAAAATCAAAATTGTGGTTGAGTTTATTTCTATGTATGACTAGTGCATTAGCTAAGTTCTTATTTCTTAGGTTTCTTTTGTGCTCATAAATGCGTTTTTTTCAATTTCTACTTTTTTCTCCAATATATTGGGAGGAACAGTTTTGGAAATTTATTTTATAAAGTTCTGCTTTAGAAATATTATTCTTATTAATGTTTGAGGATCTGAGTATATAAGTTATCGTTTATGACGTGTCTGTGGCTATTTTAATATTATTTAGACGGGATATGTTCTTCTGCATAGTGGAGATGACAGAGTGGACGTTGCATCTGTTTCTATGTAAATTATTGTTGGGGATTATATTTTTTTTGGTTGCATATTTTGTATGGCTTTCTTCTTGCGTTGTGGATAAAATGTGGGTGAAATAAAATGTGAACTGGGGATGAAATAAGATATGAAATATGCGTTGTGGATGAAATGTGGGTGAAGTAAAATGTGAACTGGGGATGAAATAAGATATGAAATATGCGTTGTGGATGAAATGTGGGTGAAGTAAAATGTGAACTGGGGATGAAATAAGATATGAAATATGCGATGTGGATGAAATGTGGGTGAAGTAAAATGTGAACTGGGGATGAAATAAGATATGAAATATGCGTTGTGGATGAAATGTGGGTGAAGTAAAATGTGAACTGGGGATGAAATAAGATATGAAATATGCGATGTGGATGAAATGTGGGTGAAGTAAAATGTGAACTGGGGATGAAATAAGATATGAAATATGCGTTGTGGATGAAATGTGGGTGAAGTAAAATGTGAACTGGGGATGAAATAAGATATGAAATATGCGATGTGGATGAAATGTGGGTGAAGTGAAATGTGAACTGGGGATGAAATAAGATATGAAATATGCGTTGTGGATGAAATGTGGGTGAAGTAAAATGTGAACTGGGGATGAAATAAGATATGAAATATGCGTTGTGGATGAAATGTGGGTGAAGTAAAATGTGAACTGGGGATGAAATAAGATATGAAATATGCGATGTGGATGAAATGTGGGTGAAATAAAATGTGAACTGTGGATGAAATAAGATATGAAATATGCATTGTGGATGAAATGTGGGTATCATAGGTTTTTGAATTATTTTTCTATGTGTGTTTCTTCCTTAAGTAAATATCGGGGACTGCAGATTCTTAAAGCTCTCATATTGGGTGTTATTTGTTTTCAATCATATCACCCCAAGCGAGGTGAAAACGCCACTGATGCGAAGGGGGCTACGTAAGAGTGAAAAGACTGGAAAAGAGAAAAACCGGAAACCACATCCTAAACAGGAAACAAGGGATGAGCCTCTTCACCTGTTCAATAGACGTGGGTGGAGTGTGAACCGGTCGATAGTTATGCCAATATTCTGATGAAGTTAGGAAAGACTATCAAAACAAAACACTCAGAAAAATACCAGGACCCTACTCCACACACAGACACTTGCTTTCACTGGCCGATTTTTCTCCAACCTAGTATTGCAGTAGAAATTATATCATATCGACTTAGATCTACTGGATGTGCGTTGTGGTACGGTGGATATTGGCTCGGAACGAGAAACCGGGGAGCCGAGTTCGAATTCCAGTTGAATCCATTGTATTCACTTACGCGCAAATACCCTTGGGAAAGGTATTAATCCGTTTCTTCCTTCCAGTTATGGGTTAAATAGCAGGACGGATCGGGTTATATAGCCTTGGTCGGCAACCAGTCTACCGCAGAAAACAATGGCAACCTACTGCGGGATAATCTTCTGCCCAGTCAGTCATGTCTCTTTCGAGACATGATCGCCCAAGCGTGTATGACGTATGGCACTTAACTGACTGACTACTTAGATGATACATTTAACAACACAGTGACCAGTTTTCTTTGAACTGCCAAATATCTGTTTACCTAGAAAGAAACAACATATTTATTAATACGAAGAGTTTAAGTTAATGCACGCAACGCTCTCTCGTACTTGTCTTATTGAGCGCACACTTGTAAATGGTGCACAATTAAAAATTAATCTAAGCATTTCATTTCTGAAAAATATGCTTCTCATTGTGTGTGAATTCTAATGACAAAGAAAATATATAACACGAACAATATGACACAATAGATATTAGTGTCACAACGTTTACTGCAGCTATATTATCTATTGTAGGTCTACAACAAATCATTTTGACGGAGACTATATTTTTCGAGTTGCTTAGAACTTCATGTACCCTGACTGCTTACGTCCTCAATAGAAGAGAGCCAAGTATGTCCTCTAATTTAGTACATATCTAAAGGAAGATGGAATAGAATTGATTGGAAAATAACCAGCACATTCATTTTAATTTCTGCAACGACAAACTGTACACTTATTTCCCACAAAACAATTACTAAAATAGCTGCAATTATTCTTGGAGAAACTAATAATTTTTTTTTTTTTGCAAATATGTCAAATTAAAGTTATTCCTAATATAGTTTGTTTTGCTTCATTTGTTCTTACCCCCCCCCCCATCTTGTGTTGGTATTGTTCCCCCCTACCTTGGTGTATATCTATTTATTTGCTTTTATCTTTAGTGTTTCAGCCTTTGCCCTGACGATCCGTAGTGTGAAACCGCGGTAGGTTTTGGCTCACTATAGATTTTTGTGTGTTTTTGCTCTACTATTGTATCTTTTCTTTTGTACTTTGTATTGAGCACTTTTTCTTGTGTTTGGTTCCGTTTGGGGTTTTTTCTTTACTGCGGAGTATTGAATGTTTTGTTCTTGTTCCGCGGGTTTCTTTTTTTTCTCCCCATTTATCCGACGTCTTAGTACACCGGATTGTAACGGATTTAGGTTCTGTTTGTTAATGTTTTTTTCGGAGGTTTATTTTAGTATAAATTTACGGCCTGCATACTTACAGAGTCTATTTAGTTATTATTATTATTATTATATATATATATATATATATATATATATATCTTAGAAGAAAACTAATAAATAATTATCCAAATGTTGGAGAATTTTTGTCTTTATTTTCAACTGAAATTAAAGCAAAAATACGACGTTTAGAACGGCTCATGATTAAACATAATAGACATTCATTGTCTCTTATATTTAACAGCGTATGTTTAGAAAATATATATATATATACTGAAATTAAAAAATTCAGATTTTTCGAAATAGTTTTAATCATTTTAAAAAAAATATATTTTAGTTGTTAAATAATAAAAGAGTGAATTCAATCATATATTATGAAACAATAGAGAATGTATCATGAATGCTGTAGATATAAACTTCGAAATATCTTATGCAATTCTGGTATAACACTGAGTGTAATAAATCCCTGTAAAAACAATTTAATTCGATGTCAATAGTATAATTGTTTGAGTAAAGGAATTTGAAATTAAATTTTAAAACGGATGAACAAAAATAATTTATTTTTGTGAACAAATGTTAAATTATATGTTTCTTTTGAAATGTATTTTCATTCTGTTTACTTATTTTCAATTCGTGCTTATTTTGTACTATCTGGGTTCTTACTCTTTGAAGAGGAGTAAAATGTCCCTTGAACTATCCTGGTGCGGAATAATATTGAATTTACAAATAATCATTTGAATCAAGAGAATTGTACAAATCTTTTCTACTTCAAATCCAATGTTCGGATTGAAATTAAATTTATCAAACATCTGAGCGTTTTTGTTGAAGTTAAAGGTAGATGAAGTTCAATAGTGCTAAAACAGGAAGGCATATTTCGTAAAGAATTATTTGAAATCGGCTCAAGAAATCCGTGATTCTTTCTCTGATTAATCTCTTTTACTTCTTGCGGAATTTAAACATTTTGAGAGAAATAAAACTTACATCTGAGAATTATAAACGTAATTTCTGTTAAAAAATAGCGAAAGTCAATATAAAAAACTTTTACAGCAGGTATACATAAGGTTCGCATAATATTTACAGAACAATCGACTAAGATTTTCGAAAGAACCATTGATAGAGTATTAAATTTTGTCTGAACTAACATTTTGTCAGAAAAAATAATCAAAAAAGATTGTTTTTAATCATATCACCCCCAGCAAGGCGGTAACGCCACTGATGCGCCGGGGGCTTCGTAAGAGTGAAAAGATTGGAAAAGAGAAAACCGGAAACGACATCCTGAACAGGGAAAAAGGGATAAGCCTCTTCACCTGTTCAATAGACGTGGGTGGAGTGTGAACCGGGCGATAGTTTAGTCTCTGAACGTAGAGTCAATTTGTTAACACATTGGTATTATTGGTAGACACACTCGCACAAACAATATTGATACAAACTGAAGAATGGACGGTCTGGCATGCCTCAAAAAATCTAGGAATCAATAATAAAACTCACCTGAAAGTTACAAAATACAGAGAACTAATATCATTTCCTAAATTATATGTATCTTAAGGAACAATTCAAATAACTAAATAATTATTTTGGATATACTACAAGGCGCTTTAAAAATACTTACGTTACCGCTATCTAATCATAACTCAATTAGGTATTATTTAAATAAGCATAAAAACCTAGCAAATTGTATTCTGACACACTCATTGACATGTAAAATGGTTAAATAATGGAAGCCTAATTAGAACATGTTAAAACTCAATAATATCAACCATGAAAACGGTCAAAATGTACTGTCCGAATTATTTCTACAAATCGAGATATAAACTAGTGTAACCTAAAAAAACTACTGAAAAGGAAATAAACAAAAATGGAGGTTGGGAAATCAAAACACCTGCTAGAGGCGAACTGCTCTATGATGCCTCCGCATTTGAGAAAAATGTGGAATAAAGCTTCCTTAAGCTCTATCTGCCTCCTGTTCGTCTTGTGCTTTTCTCCCTCTCTCTAGTCTCACTTCACATACATTAATTAAAAGAGCTGGATTTCATTTACTTCTTTTGATGAAGGTCTTAATCCTAATTAATTTTAAACACATACTTAATACATAAATATTTATGCCATTGTGACACCTAAAAAGTGATGGCAATTTTTAAGCCATTTTCTGCCTTGGTCCTAAACATAACTTACGACACTTCACTGAATCTTAATTGATATACATGTATCATATTATATTTAATCATATGAAAACTCATCCTTGAACTATAGTCAAAATTGCAGGTGATATAATTAGGAGTTTTATTAATCTGAATGAAAAAACAAAACACCCAGTCAGCTAATGTGGTTGATACGAGCCATTTAGCTCAAGCAAAAATTAATTGTATACTTTTCCCCAGTTCATACACTAACATTGTCTGGGTTTCTTTTTGCTCGACGTAACAGAGTCAGACAATGCTAGGAATGCGTCTGACTGCCGAGAAATAACTTAACAGCAAAATAAACCCCCTCATCTAATGTCCAACATATTTATGAAGGTTGGCACATAACCATTATTATGCAAATATATAACATATACATAAAATATATACTCAGATAAAATTAGAACAAGATTCATCCTTTATAATGACTTAAAGTATAACAGAAAGCGATTTGTTAAATGAAACTTTCGGACAATTTTTATATAATTTATGTTCGAAACTTGCACATAGACACACGCACGCGTGTGTATAAAACCCAGCCCTAATATGTGAGGACATCATAACGATGCCCGCAGAAAACTTTGAAGCCAACATAAACTTGACCGATGAAAGTGACAAATCATCATCATCATCACATCCGTTACACCCAATGGTGTCCAGAGCAGTATCTTTTTGTTACTGTTTCCGTAACAAACATTTTGTGGGGTAGGGTTGTTAGCACTGCGCCCAAACCCCAAACATGGAAGACCGTTGGATAATACTTGGTCCTTATGATAAAAAGCACCTGATATTCCGAGACGGTCACCTATATAAGTACTGACCAGGCTCGATTTTGCTTAACGTTGGTGATCAGACAAGAACCGGTGTATTCACCACAATATAGCCGTAGACAAAGGTGACAAATACTTTACATTAAAACTATCAACGCTCTGTCTCCATCCCGATATCAAGCACTTTATGATAAGAATACTTCTTGCCAAAATACATTTTATCAGTAAAACTACGGAAAGTAAATCTTGGAGCCAAATTACAACAAAACGCAACACTGTATATATACAATATTGTTATTATTATTAATGATACACCTGTTAATGGATACTGTCAGTAAATGTGCTGTACGTGATACAAGATTTGGTGAATAAGACATGATTGACCTAGCAGAAGATTTTTTCCCAGTAGATTGCCATTAACATCTGTGGTATTCCGCTTTCCAACCAAGACTTCTTCTTTGTACCATGTCCTTCAGGACGTAGGCGATCATGGCCTTACATGTTTCTTTATCCTTGGTGGCTCTGAGCACGCCTTCTCCTGTTACACCATGCAATATTCGTTCCGTCATTCACCTGATTAAGTCCTTCAAATATGTTATCCGTTGCTTTCCCCTGTCTCTTTTCCCCTTTATTTGGCCTGTTAGTATCAGATTCTCCAAGTATTCTTTCTTCATTTTTTGTCCCAGGAACTTCAGCTGTCTCTTTCTGATGATCAATATTAATTTCTTTTTTGTTTACATCATTTCCAAGACCCCATAATTGCTCACATGCTCGATCCATGATATTCGCAGCATCCTTCTGTAGAACCATATTTCAGTTGCATCAAGTTTTTCTTTCATCTTCGATGGTATTGTCCAGCATTCACTGCCATATTGAAGGACGGACAGCACGTAGCATTCCAGTACTCTCTTCCTAGTTTCTAGCGAAATTGTCCTTCTTTTTAATACTTTCCTCAACTTCAGGTATTCTTCCTTCGCCATGCCAATTTGCCTTCGGATCTCTGTGTCGCACTTTTTGTCTTCTCCAGTGAAATCTTTTCTCTCTCAATACTCTACTCAGTTTCAGAAGTGCACATTTGCCAGGGCTAATTCGCCTTCGTAACTCAGTGTAGCGCTTTCTTTCCTCTCTTAGAAGACTTTCCATATATTTAAATTTCAGTACCTGCTTTACTTTAGTACACTCACCTGTAGTTGGTATTTTGTTCTCCTCGTTTTACCCATGCTAGTGCACTCAGTTTTCTTGTAGTTTTTTTTTTAATTATTGTCGGTATCATTTAATGATATTTCTTGTTTACAGAATTTATTCTCTTCAAGGAAACATAGCCCAGTAAATAAAATATTTTGTCAGATCCAGCCACTTGACCAAAATGTTTCAGAGTTCAATACCTAGCGACAGCAGTTGTGAAGAAAATATTTAGAGAGTTGAGCTAAATGGAGACAACTAAAACATCTGGAAGTGACCCATAGTGCGAGAAAAATCTACCCAGTTGCAAATATTAAGAGTTCAATTCAAAACTGTAATCATTTGAAGAATATCAGAACGTACAACGTCAGAAACGCCGTGAATATGTCAATAAAAATAAGGATAACGCTCAGGACAATGTAAAAAATATATTTATAATTTACTTTAATGATTTTTACTTCTGTAATGATTCCTGTCAGTGATAAAGTATTTAATGTTTTCCAGTATCCTGATACTTGAATGTAAATAGTACTTGTTTCAATAGACTAAGTTCTCTTTTTTACTCAGCTCAAATCAGAAAGGGTTTATTAAACCCGAGCGTCCCTTACAGAGACATATAATTTATTCATTTTTCAGTGTAGGTCCTTCTTAACAGAATTGATTCAGAGAATTAGCAATTGGTATTTAAAGAGGTAAAGAGAGAAAAAGGAGTGAGGTGGAAATTTAAGCTTCATAAAACAACCCAAAAATTACGGATAAATATGTGTAAATTTACTGTTAAAAAAGAGATTGAGAAGATGAGAGATATTGAAATAAAGTAGAAATGTTTTTTTCCGTTAATTTAATTATTGCAAACACGAGCCGACCAATATGCTTCATATCATTTGCACAGACTACGAGAAACTGGAATTCAAATAAAAAAAAAATAAATAGAATGAAAAAAACAACATTCACTAAATATTAAAGATAATTTTGAGTGTTTGACACATTTTGAATAATGAAAAAGTACGATAACAGTTATTTTTTGTTAATGCTTCTATCAAAGAAATCTTATCTTTAATACAAATAAAACCAAATGCGATTTTTTGATTGGAGCTTTCATTTATATGATCTTTCAGTTGCCAAATAAAAATAAATTATCGTTTTGTAGTTCTCGATCTATAAATACAGATCTTGAATAAGAAAACCAAAAAGTATTAAAAAATTAATCGTCGAAAAGTGACGTTATAAAATCGCATATTCATTATTTAAAAAAAATGATCAGAACTCAATGTTTATTGACAGATTGAAAGGAAAACAAACGAGTCGTCCCAACCCAATCGCTGCTCTATTGCTATTTCTGCTGAAGAAAATATTCAAATAGAACTTCATTTCTTTGTTCTACCGGTCATAAACTTTAGGTGTAAAATCCACATATCCGTTAAATTGAAGTGAACCACTCTGATAGACTTTTAATCCTTTGCTGAGATGTAAATGTTGCTCTAGTCTCTTCCTTGTGAAATCAACTCTCATGCATTTTCATCAGATTCTTTAACTATCCCGACATGTATGGGCTGGGTGTCTACGTCAGCGAACACCTCCCCATAGCTAGGGTGACTTCACTCGAATCTACTGACCACCAATACATATGTCTCCGCCTGTCTCTCCTCAGTTCTGTTAGTTACCTATTCTTTCTTTACCGTTCTCCCTCCTCTCCTGACTGCCCCTACTAGATAGCATTGCTGACGACATAGATAAGACTATTTCCTATCACCCATTCGCCCACATATTTGTATTCGGAGACCTCAACACCCATCACTCTGAGTGGCTTGAAAACGCTGTTACTGATCCAGCGGGCATTCACGCCATGAACTTTGCTATTTCCCAATTCCTTATGCAAGTGGTGGACTTCCCCACTCGCTTCCCAAGCACTCCCTCGGGTCATTCCTCACTACTAGATATATGTTTCCCCTCTGCGCCTGACGCCTGTCAAGTCTCGCAGCTTTGCCCTCTCGGCAACTCCGACCACGCTGTAGTCTCTGTCAGTATTTCTCTCCATTCTCACTCGCCTCAGGAGCCCCCTACCTAAACGACTTCCTACCTATACCAAAAATATGACTGGGATGCCTTTCGCGATTTCCTCTGCGACGTCCCTTGGGGAAAGGTGTTCGACCTATCAGTTGATGACTGTGCCTCTGAGGTCTCGTCATGGGTGAAAGCTGGCATTGATGCCTTCATACCAACCAGGAAGTATTGCCTAAAACCTCATTCCTCACCGTGGTTCTCTCCTGCCTGCTCAGTCACCATTGCCCACAGAAACCAATACTTCCGTCTATTCCGGAGACAGTCATCTGATCACAATAGTCGCCTGTTCACGTCTGCTCGCAATGAGTGCAAGAGAACCCGAAATGACGCCAAACGGTTGTTTGCCGAGAGAATGCGACAGCGCATAGTTGACCGCAAGTTCGCATCCAAGGACTATTGGAAGATTTGCAAACGAGTGCTGAACAATAGCAAATCCTCATAACCTCCCTTAACCCATGAATTTGAGATTCTCACGTCATTTGCGGACACAGCTGAATGCTTCGCCCGCAGATTCTCATCCAACTCCACATTTGACTCATTTGGAGTACACCCACCCGAATTCCCTATTAGAACTGAGGCCAAACTGCACGACGTATATATTACTCCGACAGTATTATCCCGAGTAATCTCAAAACTCGACCCCCACATGGCGAGTGGAGACGATGGAATCCCGGTGATAGTCCCTGAGAGGTGTGCTCCTGAACTTTCCCCAGTCTTCTCTAAACTGTTTAACTATTGCCTTTCTGCTTCCTTCTTTTCTAAATTCTGGAAATTCTCCTCAGTCTTCTTGTATTTAAGAATTGTGGTGAACCCTCTGACCCATCTAACTATCGTCCTATCAGTCTTCTACCAATATTCGGGAAATTATTCGCGGCCATAATCAATGCTGAAATAGTCCAATAATTTACTGCCCACAAACTCTTCTCTGACAGGCAATACGGCTTCGGCTTTGCCAGGTCCACGGCCGAATTGCTACGGAGTACATGCTCCAGGCCCTTGATGAGTCTGACGAGGCTCGCGTGGTTGCTCTGGACATATCCAAGGCTTTTGACAGGGTTTGGCACTCTGGCCTTCTATGCAAGCTACGGGGTTACGGTATTACCGCTCGCATGCTTGACCTAATCCAATCTTTTTGAAATAACCGCAAAATGAAGGTCGTTTTGAATGGGCGTGCCTCTTCATCCTACAGCACGAATGCTGGTGTCCCACACGGCTCTATCCTGGGCCCGACGCTCTTCTTTATTTTCATCAACGACCTCTCAGATGAGATCAGTTCCCAAGTAGGCATCTACGCAGACGACACCACAATATACTCCCGCACCAGTAAGAAACCTGTCGTAGCGGACAGACACAATCTCGATGCTGACCTTGAATGGGATCTACACTCTGTGGTGAATTAGGGCAAGAGGTGGCTTGTCAACTTCAATGCGTCTAAGACCAAGCTGATGTTTGTCAACCATCACAGGCAACCTCTCCTGCCTCCCATAACCATGGGCCAAGCGATTCTCCCAGAGAGCAATACACTACGCCTCCTCGGCCTTACCATCTCCTCAGACCTCAAATCGAACCACTATATTGATTCCATAGCTAAATCTACTGCTAAGAAGGTTGGGTCATTATGCCGATCCAGGATGTTTTTTCCGCCTGAATCCATCCTGCATATATACAAGTCAACCATCCGTCCTTGCATGGAGTACTGCTTCCATTAATGGTCAGGCGCTCCTTCCATTCTCCTCAGTGTTCTCGACAGGCTCCAAAGGAGAGTCTGTAATGTGATAGGTACTGATCTGGCGGCTCGACTGCAGCCACTTCACCACCGTCGAAATGTGGCCTCCACTTTGTCTATTCTATAAATAATTTCATGGGTTCTGCTTGGACGAAATTAAGTCACTGGTGCCTCCTCAACAGGTGTTTACTCGTGCAACCAGACTGGCAACTGGGTCCCACCCATTCACAGTCAGTTTAGCCAAATGCAGACGACAATTATACTCTTGCAGCTTCCTCTCTCGCACTTCCCGCCTGTGGAACACGCTCCCATATCCTTGCTTTCCTGACGGCTACAACCTCCAGAAATTTAAATGCAATGTCAATACTCATCTATTAACCACTGAATTCAAGCTCTCTCCCCCACCACCTATATTCTTCCCTTTCTCTCTACCTATGTATCTGTCATCGCACCTGCATTCTCAGCTTTCTATTGCTCCTTTCTAACTAGTTTGTACTCCTCACTCTTTTCTAATTAATCTTTTTACAGTTATGTAGTCCCCAGTTCAACTGTGGCATTTCTGCATTGCTCGGGGTGAAATGACTAAAAGAAAAAAAAGCTTGTCATTCTGCAATATTTTATACCGAAATTGATTTTCTTTCCCGTTAAAGGGTTTTTCCCTTCCTATATTGGAGCATTTATGGTAATTTAAACACCTTAGCCAAATTTGGTTATTGCTTTCTATCGGATTGCGCGATGACAACAACACTGTGTTTTACCACCTTACACTCGCCCGATTTATAAATCTTCCGGTGTAGTATAATCTAATATTGTGACGGCCTGACGATTGTACTTACGAGCATGGAACTCGAGTCGCCACCAGACTCAGTTTACGGGAATGACCAAATCTTAATTATATTTAACTCTACCACATTTTGTGTTAGTGAGTACTTTTTCTATTTTGTGAAGATAACTAGAAACATTAGAATACTATTCACTGACATTTACTTTTTCTCAAATAGAGCTCAGTACAACATCAATCTTACAGAAAAACTAATTCATTTTGATTTTATTTAAAATATTTTAATTTACATTGCGAAACGGAAATTTCTGTTTCAATATTTTACTTTGTTATCAGGCAATGTTGAATAATTGTGGTAAAAATTATTTATATTTGTAGAAAACAATGTGTTTGTTATTTCAAGAGTTAAATATGGAGGTTGAAGGAAACAAATGTTTATTTTATGTGTGTGTTTAAATTAACTAATCAGAATAAAGTTCGAGTTTTCAATTAGAAAATTTAGGTTAAAAATGTTTGGGGATAAGGCGTTTTTCCTTTCAAGTTTAACGGGAAAGTTCTGTCTTCTTCAGATAATGACAAAACTGCTTTTTTCTTGTGCGATGTATACACTACAAGTTTATCGTTTGATATTTATATGTATCATAGCCATTTTAAAACAAAAAAAAGACAGAAAACATGTTGTTTTTATTTTTGATCGGATTAAAAAGTTTTTCATATGTATGAACTCTTTTTAATTTCTGTTTATTATTTTTCATCAAATTTTCGTATGCTTCTAACATGCAAAAAGTTTAATATTTATTAATATTAATATTATAATACAAAACATATAACCGGATATAAGTAAGTTATCGATATTTAAGAAGAATTAATAACCATATCCTAAGGTGAATATTTTGCAATATTTAGAAATGGCAATAATTTTATTACGTTTTTTTACTAGTTTTTATTTTTAAGAAATTTATTAATATATAGTTTTATGCAGACATATAGTGCCATTGTATTTTAAAGACTTGTTTTAATAAAAATAACTAGAATATTAAACGACTTCCAAGCTTCGTGAAGACACCTCTTCCAGGTAATGATAAGAATTTTCTTTCTATGATTTAGTTTGAAGTAGTTGTGGTAATGTTTAGCGCCAAAATTTTTGTTTTTATTTTCAATAGATTTTACGATAACAGTTATTTCGGTAAGCAGGTTTTTTCGACCGTAAAGTGTTCAATATCGAAGTAGAGAAAAAGCATTAATAGGATTAATGCAGAGAGGTTTTCTATTTGACTAAACAAGTTAATGCAGACATTGAAATTTTATGAGGATGCTGTTCGTCAATCTTCAGTGCAAATTTTTCGATCTCGAAATCAAATGACAAACTTCTCTGGCTATGAGTATTTATATATATATATATATATATATATATATATATATATATATATATATATATATATATATATATATATATATATATATATATATATATATATATATATATATATATATATATAAATCATATATATATATATATATATATATATATATATATATATATATATATATCTTATTCATGAAGTGCTGGAATTAACAAAATAGAGCTTGCTGTAATATATCAAAGTTATAACATATATAGGAACCACTCAATGAATGCGGTTAATTTTTACATCGGTAACTATAAAAAAATTAAATTTTCATTATTATGGTTAAACTGAAGAATCTTTTACTATATTTATCTTGTATTATATATATATACTAATCGATTTTGTGTCTAAAACTTTTCACGTACTAATAGAAATAGAATTAATCGAATACACATTAATCGAGGGATACCTGTATATTAATAAATATAAAAATATCGACTCACATGTTAGAAAGCTCTGATGCTGAAACTCCAAATTGTGCTACCGGTGAAAAATATTATGTATAATTAATATATATATATATATATATATATATATATATATATATATATATATATATATAAAGTAGGTATATTCTGAATTATATTTGTATAAAAATTGTCCAAATTTTAGAGAAACTACATATCAGAAGTAAAACCTCATATCAATCGCACAGCTTACCAAGTTTCCGGACATGTACAGGGTTGTGTTTAGAGGGCTTATTTGAAATTTAATTTTGATAATTTACATAATTAGTTCCTTCGAATTTCAAATTCGCTAACGTATTTTTATGGCATTTAAAATCTTTAACAACCAAGTATTCCATATAATTCACGCATCTACGTGAGCATATATCTTTACGTGTGCATGTTGTTTAGATTATTACTGCCTTTGAATCAAAAAAAAATTCATAACGTTTATTGATTTGGTTGTAAAATGTTGTCACACTTTTCCTGCTACAAATTAACAATTGATTTTTAAACAGTAATATAACCCCTGATGAAGACACATGACGTTCGTAAGTACTAGGACAAACTTTGGACAATTTTTATACAAATATAATTCGGAAATTAAAGATTAATTAGAAAATATAAAAAAATCAAAAGAAAATATATAAGACTATGGTGTCTCTATCGTTTAACAAAACTTGTTTAAAAAAATATATATTATATTTTGTAGTGTTAGTAAAATTATAATATAAATAAAAATTGATGAATATTGTATATTAAACTAATCGTTGTTCTTATACACCTTCATGAAAGCTGATTTTATATGAGAACTAATTAATAGTTCATGTGCTTGTATAAGGCTATCCACAATGTCCTAATATAACATTTATATATGTCGTAGTTAAACTTGTCAAATACCTGCACGTGAAATAATCAATAAGTAGTTATTCACAAAAATAAATATATAATATTGTATTTACAAAATAAAACACAATCAGTTGTTTTTATTTCATTATGTTTTTGTTTATCATTATTCAGACTATAATTTTCAACTGAGAGGAAGCTGGGAGCTTTTTCATGAACTTAGTAGAAATAAAAATAATCCGAAACTCATTTTTCTAAGTGTTATTTCATACAAAAATATTGACATTCTTATATATTGGTTGTATAAAAAATAAATGAATAAATAAATAAATAAAAATTAACCGTCCAATACTACATCAATATTACACTCAATGAAAGATAATCTTTCAAAATGTGTTTTATCCTAAATTAATACGCTTCATATAGATTTCACAATATATATATATATATATATATATATATATATATATATAGTCAGCCGCAGTCAGATCTGTTTCGCTGTATTACAGCTCATCAGTACGGTTAGACCGCCGATTGCTTTTTACCCAGGATTGAAACCCGACGGAATTGGCCACAGTCGGCGATTCTATCTCTGAGCTACGGGCACTCGGTAGAAAGAGGCATACTTTTTCGCGTGTACATTATTATTATACATACGCCCACTAGCTGAGAGTGTTCTAATTCATTGCTGAATGAACGAGACGTACATGTCAGTATAGCTACTGTATTTCAAAATCTAACATTCTTCCAGAATGCTCAATTAGTGTGTGAGAGCGTAAATAGTTATCCGCAGACAGATCTGTTTCGCTGTAACACAGCTCATCAGTATGGTTAGACAGCCGATTGCTTTTTACCCAGGATTGAAACCCGACTGAATCGGCGTCAGTCAGCGATTCTACCTCTGAGCTATATATATATATATATATATATATATATATATATATATATATATATATATATAAACATGTATAATCATGCGCACACAGACCTGTTTTGCTGTATCTTAGCTAATCAGGTTAGATATCAGTAGAGGAAGTCGTGGTTTTGCGCGTTATATATAATGTAGCCATGAGATTTAAAATTAATTACTGGATGAACGAAATATATATATATATATCATCTCAACGTTTTACACCCAATGGTGAGTAGGGAAGTAACTTTTTGTTACTGTTTCAAACTGTTTTTTATGGGGTAGGTCTGTTAGCCCTGCGCCCAAACACCAAATCTGGAGGACTGGTCGGCCATTATTGGTCCTTACGTTTACAGCATCTAGTATTCCCAAACGGTCACCCATCTAAATACTTACAGGCTCGATGTTGCTTAACATCATTGATCGGGCGAGAACCGGTGTATTCAACACGATATAGCCGTAGACATATATATATATCTATTGGTCAACATTAAATTTGCTCAGTTGCCATTTGAATTAAAAATGCTCAATATGTTTATATTGTACAGCAATTGAATAGCCAGTATGTCTTTATGCGTCGTTATTTGTATCATTCTAACAGTTATTTTGTGTCTGAAAACAGTGATGCTTCGAATTATTCTGGTGTTTTTTAAGTAAAATGTATTGTGCATCTGAATGTATTTTTGTGTCTATCTTTTCGTATTGTTAGCTTTGTTCTTCTTATTTAATATAACATATCTTATTTTTGTTATTGTTACTCATGACTGTGTTTGCATTCGTTCATACTTTGTTAATTTGATTAATATTTAATCAATTTATAGTTGAATTGTTTAGTATTTACTCAATTTCCTTGTTTATTTTTGAATTAATTTTTTCTCTTATATATATATTTTATTGTATATCTATTTATTATGTATTTTAAGGAAAGCTGTAAAAATTCTTTTCTTGTCAGTATTTTCAGAGGAGTTATGATTGATTACTTATTATTCGTTGAAGTTAATTATAGCTATTTTGTCATTCTGACAGATTTTATATTTTTTTAAATTATTTGTGTAGATTGATGCGTTTTTCCTTAATTTCAGTGACATTTTTTATTTGAATTTCTTAGATATGTTTAAAATTGTATAATTTGTCAAGTATTTACTATCTTTAGAATATATTTTGTGTTTGTAGTTTCTTTATTTCCAGGGACATTCAATTAATCTTATCTAAATTTGTTCGTCCTGATACAGTGCTTTTGAAGGGTTATTTACATTGTATTGTTGGCTTGATTTCAGTAATTGACAGCAGTTTTTGTCATTTTTATTTTTCTGTAAACTAAATTTGATATAATTAATAAATGCACTATTTCGGATGATCTTAGTATTAATGTATATTGTGTGTGAGTGTGAGCGGGTTTGTTTGCACGTGTGTGTTAGTGTATATACAAAAATAAAAACACATATGCACAAACTCGCATACAAAAACAACTAAGCGGAGCGTTAATTCACTTATCAGTAACCACTAACAGTAACTTTTATTTTATTTATCAATTATTTTGTAGATTTCTATTTAAATATAACTCGAAGAAGAAGCATCAAATTTTTGTGCAATGATAAAATGATTTATTAACCATTTTAATAACAGTAATACGCTTTACAGCTATATGAGGTACTGAGAAAATTTTATAAAACTAAATGCAAAGAAAGGTAGAATTTAACCGATTTGTTCTTCCAATTTTAAATTATATATATATATATATATATATATATATATATATATATATATATTAGAAAAAAGGTTTTTTTTTTCAAATAAGGTTTCAAACATTCGATATCTTTGGGTGAAGAAATTATGTATTTTATCCTACATTTTAGTATTTATTGCCAAGTGAATATTTGTAAAAGAAAATAGAATGCGTATGCATGTACAAAACGTCACACATACATATATATGCTAAGCCTTATATCGTTCACATGAAGTTATGCCTGTGTGCATGTGGATATATATATAAACGTATGTATTTGTAAGATAGATAGATAGATAGATAGATGGTCCTGGGTTTCACGCTTTTGCGATCCTCAGACAAACTGATTTAATTTTTTATTTTATATAGTTGATATATGTAGAGAAACGTATATTAATTAATTTTGTGAAGTAGGATAAAAATTGGGAGGAATATTTGTAATCGCGA
The DNA here is from genome assembly GCA_037127315.1 of Ascarosepion bandense. Lineage (NCBI taxonomy): Eukaryota > Metazoa > Mollusca > Cephalopoda > Sepiida > Sepiidae > Ascarosepion > Ascarosepion bandense. Next base: position 995,115 of record JBBBDQ010000755.1, read on the forward strand.
TGACTGTTATACAAGCACAAACATAAATTAACACTTGTACACGCATTGATGTGCGCATTGACACAAGCACACGCGAGCTCGACAACTAGGGCTCAAACAGGCATAACTTCATATAAACGATATGTGACTTACCATATATATGTATATGTGTGAAGTTTTGCATTTAATGTTAGCTTGCGTATTTGCCTAAGTATATATCTAATACTGTTTATATGTTCATGCATTGAAATATGATTATGTCTGTCCCGACCTCATTCATTCAAGGCTGCTCACGTTATGAATTCGCCTTGACTGTATCCAATATGTAGCAATTGTATAAACAGAGCTTTAAAATTTAATAGAGAAATTGACAAGTCGATAAAATCTTAATTTTGTAATTTGTGTATGTATATATGGTTGTATATATTAATTTGTATATGTGTCTGTTTGCCAGTATTTGTGAATATACTTGTCTATTTTTCTATGTGTTGATGTTTGTAGGTTTATTTATGTATGCGTACTTTCTCTTCCTCGTTAATATACGGATAACTTTCTAAATCTGATAAATTGTTAATGAAATAATGTTTTTTTAAATTTCGTAACAAAATAAAGTAGATCTAATAGTTAATGAATAATGCTTATCTCAATGTAATCAAATCTTAATACTAATGCTCCCCAAAATTATTTTTAAGTCTGCTCACATGTTATCCAAATTAGAAGTTGCTTTACACTGATTAGACCACATTGTACATACAAAAATGCCTTCCTGATTAAAGGGTTTTTTACTTGCTTTTAACCTTTTCATACCCTTCAAATTGAAATAAACCACAACAATTGAAAAGACACAAGAAATGTCGAAGCAAAATAGCTAAATTTGTAGTCATATTATAAAATATTTATGTTAGAATTTCTGAATAAATACTATTAGCTCTACTTTGTATTAAGCACTTTTTGAAGAATAGAGTTTCTTTGGATAAGGAATAGTATTGCATCCATCCGTACCCTATACTCGGGTATATATATATATATATATATATATATATATATATATATATATATATATATATATAATCATTTGCAGACAACCATTTTCCGATGTATCACAGCTATTCAGTGTAGCTAAATTATCCGTGTAGCTTCAAGCCTGGATCGAAATACGACTAAATTGTCATTAGACGAATATCTTACCACTAAGCAATTTGCGTAAAGGCAGTGATAAACAGCATTCACAATAGGTTATTCACAGGATGTAAACAAACCCGGATGACTCTGAGCGTCCAATTTTATAGCTTAATCAAACTACATTTAATCCGATAATCGAAAACCTAAGCATAAATCTATAATCAATTACCATTTTTATATGAAAACTGGTGCAGTGGATATCGGCTTGGAACGAGAAATCGGGGAGCCGAGTTCGAATTCCAGTTGAATCCATTGCATTCATTTACGCACAAATACCCTTGGGAAAGGTATTAATCCGTCTCTCCCCTCCAGTTATGGGTTAAATAGCAGGGCAGATTGGGTTAATAACCTTGGCTGGCAACCAATCTACCGCAGAAAGGGATGGCAACCTACTGCGGGATAATCTTCTGCCCAGTCAGTCATGTCCCGCAAGAGACATGAACGCCCAAGCGTGATTCACGTATGGCACTTAACTGACTGACCCCATTCTAAAGGGCTCTATCGACAGGCAAGAGCAATGAATTGTTATATATATATATATATATATATATATATATATATATATATATATATTGTGTGTGCATTTTGGCAGCATTTTTTCATTAATGCAGGTTTCATTGAATAATATAGACAAGACATCACCATCAAGTATATCAGACGGTATGAACGGATCCTACACAAAATTAATAGACAAAACTTGTCTATATTATTCAATGAAACCTGCATATATATATATATCATATATGTCATGTCATGTCTATATATATATATATATATATATATATATATATAGACATGACAGAATTGTATCGCAGTAACCGATTATTTTATTAAACAAGTAATTTATGCAAATAAATAATTATATATGGTCAGAAATTTAATAACTAATACTTGCTTGACATCCACAATGCTTTTTTTAATGCAATGACCCTTCTAAGCATGCTAACGATGAATTCACGAATATCCACTTGAGGGATTTCTTGCCATGTTTGACGCAATAATCCTAAAACTCTATGCTTAGAAGATGACATCCTGTTCTTTTTCGGTGTTTTCCATCTAATATGCCCCAATGGTGTGCAATAGGGCTAATATCCGGGGACTGAAATGGCCATGGAAGTTTATTGATCCCATTTTGTCTCAACCAATGTTGTGTTGCTTGAGCAGTGTAACATGGAGCTCAATTTTCCATAAATAGGAAGTCAACTTTGTTCATTCTACTACTTGAGAATATTGGAAGGTGCCCTTTCTTTAATATAGAAACATATTTGGCTGAATTGATGTTTCCTTTACACTCCACAATCTCTGCGTGACCATCTCTCCAAATTGTACCCCATACCATTACTGAATATCCCCCATTTTCTACTGTTGACTGCAGTCTTTTTAAGTCACACTCTTATCTACAGAGTATCCATTCTCATAATCTTACACAGTCAGAAAATAATGCGAATCTTGACTAATCAGAGATATAACAGTGGTCCAAAAATGCCACAGATCTCTCCACCATCTCATGAGCCCAATCCTTTCTGCATTTATTATTTGATGGACGAGGAAGTTGTTTCCTTCTCGCAGCTCTGCCATAGTAGCTTAGCTTGTGAAAATATATAACAGCTGTTCTGAGACGGACATCAACTGGATTTGCTGTGGTAGAGGTCTTGCAACGTAGATCCTGTTCAACATTACTTTGAATAAAACGCCTGGTTCATTTAGAGGGCCCAGAGCGGCCTGGATGAGATTTTGTGAAATTCTGGCCCTCTCTGGTGAATTGTATGATCACTGTTAAACAGTAAAAAGAGGTATTGAAAGACTTTCAGATATTTTTTTTGATTAAGACCAGCTTTATATTGGCCAACGATATATCCTCAGTGAAATTCGGATAGGTCAGATGCTCCTTTGGTTCGTAGCATATTCTACTATTGCTATCTGCAATTTTAATCAAATTATCTATGTTAATTTATCATGGTTATTAAAAAGTGTCTATTCAATTCTGTCATGTACGCTCCCACACTCTGATTGAGCACTCTGGAAGAATGGTACACTTTGAAAAACAGTAGCTATTCTGGCATCTACGCATCGTTCGTTCAGCAATGAATTAGAACAATCTCAGCTTTGAGCGTGTATAATGATAATATACACGCTAAAACATCTGATTCCTTCTACCGAGCGCTCGAAGCTCACAGGTAGAACAACGACTGACGCCAATTCGGTCGAGTTTCAGTCCTAGGTAAAAAGGCACCCGGCTGTCTAACCGTACTGATGGGCTGTGAGAACTGTCTGCGGATGACTATACCGGACGCTCGTGGCCTAGCTGAAGAATCGCCGACTGACGCAGATTCGGTCGGGTTTCAATCCTGGGTTATGAAGCGATCGGAGTCTAAGCCATATTGATGAGCTGTGATACAGCGAAACAGATCTGTCTGCGGATGACTATAGTATATATATATATATATATATATATGTGGGGAGACCAGCCGATTAAGCGATTATGTTTTCAATAGTTTTTGTTTTGTCTGGCAAATTGTATTCATCATGTTAAAAATTCATTTCGCTTCAAACATGTATTGGAGAGTTTGTAATACAAATTTTTACTGGTCTAATTTAAATCTAATTTATATATTACCTAGAAATTTTTAGTGTTATATATATATATATATATATATATATATATATATAGCCATTCGGAGACAGATCTGATTCACTATATCGCAGCCCATGAGCACGGTTAGAGATCCAGTGGTTTTAGCCAGTAATGAAAACCGACCAAAATGACGTCAGTCGGCGATTCTGAGCTATGAGGGCTCGGTAGAAGAAGGCAGACTTTTAGCGTGTTATGTTCAAGTACACACGCCAATAGCTGAGAGTGTTCTAATTTATTACTGAATGAATGATGCGTAGCTGCTAGTGAAGCTACTGTTTTTTCAAAGCCTACCCTTTTTCAGTGTGCTCAATCAGGGTGTGAGAGCGTAAGTAATCATCCACATATATATATATATATATATATATATATATATATATATATATATAAAGTGAAAAAGAGAGATATAGACAGACAGACATACAGAGAGGGAGTGAGAGTAAAATAGTTTTTTTAATTGTTCAAGATTATTCCCTGTCAAATAGCGTAGTGTTGAAGTAGTTTTAATTCATACAACACCCATATACTTATGTAAGTCTCTACTTATACAGAATAAAGTATTCATGCTGGAATAAGCTTACAAAATCTTCAACCTTCCAAAACCATATTTGGTAACCAATTCCTAAACTGAAAACACCCTTCAAACATCACCGCAAGCTCCGATCAATAATTAGGCAATTTCTATGCACCCACTTGACGTTTCCCGCTTTCCACTCCTCACTGATATGATGACAAGCTTACTGACTAATGATAATTACATAGGAATAGAGGCAAACAATTTGTTTGCACGATGACAGCGTCAGGCGAGAAAATTGTGACTTAAAGTAAAGAACATTGACGTGAAATGTTAGTTTAGAACCGTAAATTCAATTCAATGAGTATATTACGCTTCATCTTTTTCTGTATTATATCTGGTACAAGGCACTCTTTCATCGAGTTCTTTCATCGAGCTCTTGCAACTGTGTAATCAGTACTATCAACATTCAGAACTCTCAGTATTGTGAATTAGTCCTACGATGTATACAATTTATAATTTTATATCTCTCTCTTTAAAAATTCAACTCAAGCCATTTAATATGAGCAGGTTTGCAGTGCGTTTTATAGGGTGAAAGAAAAAATGGGTACATTATATAAACAGGATAAAAGAACAACGAATAACAATAATGTTGTCTTTAATTCTTTTAAAGTTTCTTGTTGAAGGAAATACGAAGCCGGAAGCGAAATCAACAATTCAAAATGTGTAGAAGAAAAATAATATTAACATCTGGTTACATCTACGAGTTTATTAAGTTAGGACCTCAAAAGAGGGTATATTATTTTAACATTTGCCCAATATACATAGTTGGCCAAATTTCTCTAACGTAACGTTATATATATATATATAAGCATGAATTTGGTATCAGTGTTTCATTGTAAACACATTGACCATAAAATATTATTCATTAACTTGCATTATCATAAATGACGACGATGTGTTAATAATAAACTTGTGTTGTTTTTAACTTTAAGAATAACAGGAAAGATTTCAAGTTCACTAGGGGTAGCTGGATAGAGATTAAACGGTGTGGCTAATGCAGATATGTGTGAAAAGGAAAAAACAGAAGGGATAATCCTAGACATGGACTGGTTAAGAACGTAATGATCAGGGAAACAATATCGTGGGAGTCGGTTCCACAATTCTATTATTCATAGAAAAAATGTTCCTAACATTGTGGATCTTAGCTGAAGTCTAGGACATGTGGAATGGATGAGTTTAGATCAACGGATATAAGGATTATGTCGCGAAGGGCTTTAGAAATAGATAGATTACATCCGCGAGTTGAGAGAGAGAAATAGGGAATCATCAGCCTCATATGTTCTTGTAAGTGGATGAAATGAATTTTACTTGTAAAAATATTTCCTAATGCTACACAAATTGCTTTCGATATCTTTTAATCAGGAATGTGATTTCTCTCACAGTACAGAGGGTTCTAATTTATTGCCCTTGGAAATGAAATTTTATCGATTGCTTCTCAATGAAAGAGAGAAAAATTGCTCACAGGAGACTCGAGAGTTCACACAGTTTCTACTGGCATTCTCATTAAATAGAAAAAATATCAAATAAATATTTATAAGATAAATTGCATAAGTTTTTCGTGCTTTCTTCGGGCGAGATGATTATTTAAAAAATAAAAAGAAAATTTTTAGCATTATCCTCTTTGATAATTTGCTAATTGTTTTCAAGTTCGAAGAAAAATGTGCGTTGTGGTGCATTGGATATCCAATCGGAACGACAAATTGGTGAGCCGAGTTCGAATTCCTGTCGAATTCCTTGCTTACGCACAAATACCCAAGGTATTAATCCATCTCTTTCCTTCCATGGGTTAAAACAATAGGATAGATTGGGTTCTATAGCCTTGGTTGGCAACCAGTTTACCGCAGAAAGTAATGACAACCCACTGAGGGAAAATCTTCTGCCCAGTCACTCATGTCTCATTCGAGACATGATCGCCCAAATCGTGTATCATGTATGGCACTTAGCTGACTGACGAAGGAAAATACACTTAACTAGCTATATTTTCTTGATTTTTTTTATTTTCTAATCATTCATTTTGTTTAATGATGTCCAATGCTCGACCTGCGTCTTACTCCCATATCGCAAAGTGACACGTAAGTGCTTCAAACTCCTAACAATATCTTATTTCTTATGTGTGTAGTTCTTTGTCTCAGGCAAAGTGATAATTGTTTTCAAATCTATAACATTTATCTGTTCATTTTTCTGTTGGGGATTTTGACAGGGTGAAACTTCCGAAATCCAGGTTATCACATACATGTATAACTTATTTAAGAAATACGATGTATTATCTATCTTCGTGTATGGCAGAGAATATTGGTAATTTTTCATATGATGATGTAACTTCCGACAATATATATTTGGTGCTACCAAAAATGTCAAGAATGATACTGGGGATAGATTGTTTGGAGTATTTTTCATTCATTTAACATATTCAGAGCAAGAACTGTACAGCGTGTGAACTACCAAACTAACTTGTTTAAATTGCTGACATAGCAAGATAAAAAAAGAAGAAATATCAGGAAACTATGGAGAATCATGATTGTTCAACTTCCGAATAAACGAATCATATAGAATAAAAGACTAGTATGAAATCAATAAAAAATCACATATACTAACATAGCCTAATGTGCATATATAACAAATACTATATTTTCTTGAAAATGTATGCGATTCTGTTTGAAAATCTATGACGACGCCCAAATCAGAATTTTTTTTTCTTTTTTGATAACGCACTATAGAAGGCAGGCAAATCACCGACCTTTATTGTCAAGGGTGTGATGATTTACGTGAAGTGCTCATTTTTTGTTCGAAAGGAAGATGAGAACAGAGCTATTTTAAAATACATTCAGAAGACAAAAATCGATTTGTCGGGAGATTTTTATTTCATCTTCCTAATTTAACCGTCATAGTATTTCACAATTTCCATTTAATCAGATCACTAGAATACATTCTTAATGGCATCACCATTAAAATAGAGAGGAGATTAGTTCAGAACTCTCAGAATCGTTTTTATCCAGTATAAATGCTTTTCTCAATAAAGAATGAAATAATTAAGTTCATAGATTTTTTTCATTGCTTATAATCATGATAATATGTTCGATAAAAAGTTTTGTTATATTATTTTTACAAAACAGCCTTTTATTGTGCCTTAAAATAATATATAGGGAAAAGTTAAATAAATGACAATTCTAACTTTCATAAGATGTTTATCATATTATTTATGATTTTTCTTATCTATATGTGTTGTGGATTCCGGGGTGAGGAGCCGCACAATATAATGAACAACAAAACAGATATGGAGATAGAAAAGTAGGTTATAGTGAAGCTGATATACAAAATTGAACGCAGGTTAGTAAATCCAGGAATACTATTAGTAAGAAATAAATATATACAAGTATTGATGTGAAGTCGATGGAAATAGTATAACCGTGTATATTAGCTAGTCTGACTTCTGACGAGATAGTTGCTGGGTAATTTCGGTATCTCTCGGTAACCTTGTATCAGTTCCGGTACTCTTCGATAACTCGCACGGATCTCTAAAATTACTCTCAACTGTTGTTTTTTCTATGGCCGGGGTATATGTATACGCAGTCGAGTCGATTATCAAATACAACGGGGAGATCCCACAACAATATGCCGTGTTCAATCAGAAAGTAGGCGATCATGGTCTTTTACGTCTCTTTATCCTTAGTGCTTCTTAGCACTTTTTCACATTTTACTCCAACAAAACCCCATTCTATCCACTTGCTCAAGCCTAGCAAGGTACGCGTTGCTTTACTCTGTCTTTTCTCCTCTCTCTCTCTCTCTCTCTCTCTCTCTCTCTCTCTAGCTATCTATCTCTGATCTGTATAAGATTTTCCAAGCCCTCCTTCCCACTTAAATGTCCAAGGAACATTAGCTATTTTCCCTGATATTCAGTATTTGATTCCTTTTCGCTTCCATTCTTTCCAAATCCACACCATTGCTGACATCAGTGCTCAGTAAATTATATCCTCAGCATCTTTCGGTAGAACAATATTTCGGTTGTTTCAAATCTTTTCTTCATCTTTGATGAGATTTTCCAGCATGCACTTCCACATCATCATATAACATTCCATTATTCTCTTCTTTGATTTCAGCGAAATATTCCTGTCTCACAAAACTCTACATATTTTCTAGAATCCATCCTTGGTCATGCCCATTCGCCTTCAGATCTCAGTGTCACACATTCTGTCTCCAGCTAGATGACTTATCAGGTATTTGAATGTCTGAACGTGCTGGATTTTAGTATCCCCAGCCTGTAGTTGGCAAATTTTGAACATGCAATTATTTTTGTTGTAGTTTATTTATAGATCTTTCTATCCGCTTTTTTCGTCTATATTCTGTGAAAGAACATTATGAGCATTGTATGATCTCCATATCTAATATTGTTAAGAAAAAAGTAACAATTTTAAAAAACATATCTACAAAGATTCAGAATTTATGAAAGAAATAAGAAAACTGTAATAAAACATATTTCCTCTCTTTTATATAACCTTTAGAAACATTAGTCTTTTACTTGTTTCCATCATCTTCTAAAGGTACCGTAATTATAATGTTTCTCGTTTCTCGATGTCCAGAAAAAAAATTGTTAACTTGCTGGGCAAACATTCGATGCAGCCTTCGATGGAAAAATTATTTAAGATAAAAAATGTGTTTAATAAATTCACAATTGTGGAAATTGGTTAAGTGGAAAATGCACTTTAAATACATATGTCAAGTATAAATTCGGTTACTGATTTTAATAAAATTAAATTTCAACATCAATATTGAACCGAAAATATAATCTATTCCTTACTTTATTCATATAATTAGACAGTTATTATGAGGTAGGTACGTATGTATAGGTGGGTGGGGGAATAATATTGCCATATGAATAAAGTGATCGTAAAACTAGGTAAATAAACATGCAATAAATTGCATCTAAATATTTCAGAGAAAGTTCAATTCTCGAGCAAGTCTGATAAAGATGAATATATATCATGATTACGGGGAAAAACAGGAGTATTAATATATTGACTAAATCTTCTGCCATGTTCAGTTTATCTGTAAGTTGTATCAATAATCTTTGATTGCCGATTCTCAATCTGGATATGTATTCGGTAAAATTAAAATTCACAAATTCAAATACCCCTTATGATCTATTATTTCTCATACCCAAATGTCAAGATTAATGAATGGTACAATCACCTGTTACTTACCTCCTAAGTAAAATAAAACTTATTTAATAATATCTCTGTTGCTGAAACAATTGTCATAAACGTTAATTATGTATAATAACATACTTCAATCTCGCTATCATTATTCGATTCTAATATACTCAAAATCTTTAGCTTGACCGTACTAAAAATGCCTCTTTTACGACGATGAAAGCCAGATTTACACACAAAATACGGAGTAAGTATGGAAAACCCACTTGAGCAATGCTTCTCTAACTTTGAAAATGTCTCACCTAGAAAACATAACTAAGAAAAAATCCCAAACCAATAATATACGTCTGTAACGTAAATGGTACTTTCATTTTAGCTGAGAACAAAAATGATATTGATAATTTATAGCTACATTAAAATACCGTCCTCAAAATCACATATGTTCTTAGCCAAAAAATAAATTCCCATTCGTAGTGTCTCGTAATAATAATTTTATTACTTAACTGTATAAAAAAGCACCATTAAATAATTTTACTAACCAATGTCTTCTTAGATATAGAATTGCGGTTATTCAAAATTGCTTCACGAGAGCGTACAAGTATTTATGTTCCCGCTCGCTTTTCTTCAAAAAACTTCATAAATCGAACAAATATTTGTCAACAACGAATTTCCAAATTATTTGGCTGACTTACACATTAGAATTTTTCTTTAAAAATTGACTAATAACAACAATAGACACACCGGTAAAAGCAATAAAATTAATATCTTCTACAAAAAAACAAAATACAAAACAAATGCATAGCAATTATGAACGGGATGAATCTTCACATCGAATCAATATCCAAAAAGACGCAACTCCAGTTGACTTAACAGAAAAAAATTAAATTAATCATCTGTTAAACAAAAATTAAAACGGATAACCTCATCGTCAAAAATTATATTGTACCCGCAAATCCAAACTGCAGTGAACCAATATTATTTAGGAATTTATGTCATTTAAAGATCAGTGTTCAAGATTCACACAATTCCGTAAAAACTTTGTCGGCAATACATGTACGAAACTGACACGAGTTCTTTTAATGCATCTATCAGAACAGAGCTCAATTCGATGTGATTTAAACACACGCGATGATCTAACAAACTATATTCGTAAAATACTTGTTGATAACACAAATATAGCATCATCTACATGCATAAAAGGCTAAAGGTAATGAAGGTGTTATTAATAAAAAAAACAACACTTCACCATATCAAATATGAACACGATTAAGATGTTCGGTAAATGAAACATACACAATAATCTCCAAATATACATGACACAGCAGATATTCTATATTATGTAAAACTAAATTTTAATATTAAATTTCCATGTCATGTTTTTCTAAGAAAGCAGAGGAATTACAATAGACGCGGGTGTCGAGCTACGACATTAACTTTAAATTCCTTTCTCTTTTTACTGTTCGTTCTCCTTTCCTTGTCTTTTTGTTTTTGTCTTTTTTTTCCGTTTATGGTTTTTCTAGATTTTTACTTTTCTTCTTTTTCTTTTTTGAATGGGCAAAGAAATGTCTTCATTAGATTACTGTTACAAACATCTATTCTCTATTTGTGCATCTGATTCTTTTCTGGATTATTTTGATAATTTGGGTCTGACGAGCAGCAAAGTTTGCTGCGAAATACGTATTACCTATGAAATTGTAGAATATCTAAAAAGATTTCTAGATATTATATTATATATATATATATATATATATATATATATATATTAATTATAGTAATAATACCAATAACAACAGAACTAATTCTGTCAAAACTAGCAATAATTAAACTACAAGTGAGATCGTCTTAAGACCCACGGGGAACGAACCAAGATGGAAAAGAAGAGGAAGAAAAAAGAAACAAACGAAATACCTGAGAAAATGTCAAGCATTCGTGAGAAAGAAAAAAAAACCCATGACGAAAATCTTAACAATAAAGAGCTCAATATGAAAGCAGAGTACACAAAGCAATCAAAGCTAAATTAGAGCAAACAAAATCGATTATATATATTAGACAGTCAGCTACAATTCCAACCTACTCATGAACCGTAAACTGATGTTGGTTTGTCTTCTTTATTTTACCATTCCGCCCACAAACTTTAGGTATGTGTAAAGAATTGTTTTACTATCTCTCGCAAATGTGATCTCATCCGTAAACAATACTTGAATAAAAAACAAAAAAAGAAAAACTAGAGTTTTTACAATTAATCATTAGCAAAATGTTGATCGAACAACACAAAAAGAGGTTGCAGTAAAATCCGACAATTATTCCAGTGCTGAATGATCTGTCATAGTCGGTAGCATTTGTACCATAATGGTTGGCAATTTGTCCAACCATAAACGACGCAGGATGGAATCCGATATACAGTCCACTATTAGGTGATATTTCATGTGTCTGAGAAGTTGCGAAGGTGTTTTGTCACAGATATTACGTTGTTAAATAGCTCCTTCATTATTTGTGCGAATCCGCGTTCTGACCCTTCTATGACATTTGCTTTAACGACGTTGTAGTGTCAGTGTCAAGGACATCTTCCTAGAAATCAGCAATTTCGTCGGTAATTTCGTCGACAATGTTAGAAATCAAGGCTGGGACAACACTGGAAAAAATTATTTTCTGCACTCGTTTCTCTCTGACAGAAAAAATGGCCTGGATTTGAAGGAACCAATCCTTTGTGTTGGTTGTATTTTATGGTTGTAGGTAGCGGACGGAGGAATTATTCTCCAAATGTGATTTCAAATGTATCTTCGTGTGAACTCATTATGTTGCTGAGGTTTCCACGTATTTCCTGAAGAATTTTCTGTCGCTCTAATCTTCGGTTTTACCACTTTTTAGGTAAGCGAATGACGGAAGATAGATTTGTCAACGTAGCTGCTACTGCTGTAGAGGTTAATTTCTACTTCAACTCAGGAAACGAGAATTCAAGGAAAAACTTATACTTCGGATTTTGGTTTGATAAATATACCATTTCTTTATACATACAAACAAAAACATCAAATTCCAATCCTGTTGAAGGCAACAGCATCGAAGAGGAAGAAAGAGAGAGAATAAGAGAAAATGAAAGAATGTTGGTCGCTGTCGGCTGATATCGACTGCGGCAGCGGTCGGTGAAGGTAAGGGAGCGCGTCGTTGGACCACAAAGCTGGGTCTCTGTGTAACTCGCCTTCTCTCTCTACCCCGTCAAGATACGTCAAATAAATAGTGAGTTCACATCATGTGGTTGGATCGGTTCGCACACATATATTTCAGATGTCAAGAAATATGACACGTACCAGAAATTTCCATTTGTTGTTTTCTGACTAAACCGAATCTAAAATTATTATTTTTACCACCGGCCCGCGAAATTTGCCTTCGACTCCTTTTCCTCGAAATTTGTTTTTAATCGGAAAATATGCGTTGATCCGAATGAGCAGAAACTACAATCGGTTATTCTGCTTTGGTCGTCCAGTAGCCAGCATCCTGTTTATATAGAGAGTGTACGCAAAATGACAGACTCAGCCCTTATAGAAAATTTGTCGAGAAAAAACCGTATCAATTAATTAGAATGAATGTATGCCTTGAAGGTTTTAAGAAAAAGGGATATTTCTGCCTGATCTGTTTTGAATTGATAGTGTATTGTTGGATTGTAATGTATTTTTAGATTTGGGTGTTTCTTATACATGACCATAATGGGCGTGTGGTTGATTTTCTTTTTCTAAGACAGCTGATTTCACTCTGTTAATAGCGACTGTGTCTGACTGATTACCTTTTTGCACTGTGAAGTATTTTTACGCACTGTGTAAGACTTTGTATGGACAATGGAGATAGTTTTTTTTTACGTGCGACTTCTCGTACGAAAACTTATTGATAGGTGTACATATTTGGCGGTGTGTTTATGTGTGTTTTTTTGAATTTCGAACACATGTGAATTCTAATTGCAACATCCTCTGTTTAAATTTTTGTATAAAATACGATGTCACATTAGACTTTGTCGTTTTCGAAACATTGTGCTGACAATAACAAGTGTGTACTAAAGAATCTCCGTTTGTGTGCAGTAAAGCTCTTTTTTAATAGTGTTCCTTATAGAGAAGTGTATAAGGGGTAACTTAAAATTCCAATTGACCGAGTTTTTCTCAATGGCAAACGATGTCTTGAGTTGTTTGAGGAATCTTTCCACTAATCCATTAGAATATGGGAGGTTTGCTGTGCTCTTAATGTGCTTTGCTCCCTGCAAATTGTTGAATTCCAGAAGTCGTGATGATTGGAATTGTGTGCCAGGATCAGTGGTGATGACATTGGGTGCTCCGAAAATGGAAATACATTCTTTTAAACTGCATTTGATGGGACTTTCAGTGAAATCGTGGTAAGCCAACCTAAAATCTATCAACAATGGTTAGGATATAGGAATAACCTTAACTGATCGATAGGGGATACACTATATATAAGTAAATGTGTTTAAATCTTTCATCAAAATTGTTTAAAGTACATATTGATGTATTGGTATGACGCTGTAGTTTGTTCTTCTGGTATTTTAGTTATGCTAATGTTCAATTTCTATTGTCTGATAACATGTTTGGCCAAAGGTTTTGGAATATTTGTTTCCTCAGTATGGTTGGGAGGTATGATCTTGTATTGTTTAATGTATTCTTAAAATAAAGTACTTTAATTACAGAAGATAACTCGAAATTGATTCAAAGTTAAAGACGTATTCGGTAATTCTTCTGTTATACTACAATCAATTTTCTGTTCTTCAGAAAATAAATCATGAATTAATTTATCGTCAGTAATCGCTGTTATATCTGTGAATGACAGTGCATCAGCCATAATTTTTTACTGTCATTTACTATAATGAATGTCCGCCGTGTACAAACAAATACAATCTAAATACTAATATCTGTAGGTGGATTTGTCTATACTACAGTTCATGGCATGTGTGAAGAGCTTGTGATCTGTGTATATCACAAATTATCTACCTGAGAGTACGTATCTAAAATGTTTAATTTTCTACCTTCGAGTATGTATCTAAACTGTTTAATTGTTACATATATAAACAACAATCTTCCAAAAAACATGCTATAGATTGTTTGCTGAATAAAAAAAATACGTTTTCATAACAAATCGGTTTTCTGCTGAAGTCCAGCTGCTGTGTTGAATGCATTCGTAGCAAGGAAGATGAATGCATTTGCGTCTTTGTTAATATTTAAATTTAGTAAATTTGTAAGTGCTGATTTATCTTAATTAAAGGCAGGATTTACATCCTGTTGTATACTAATGCTCTTGTTTTATTTTTCTAAAAAATTAGTCAAAGGCAGAATTATCGTTGATAGATTAGGGGTGGAGCGGTGATAATTTAATAAATGAATCTTCAAAACTGTCAGTTGGAAGTAGTTACGGGAAATTCTCAACTGCTTCCTCTCTTCCGTTGGTCTATCAAGTGTTCAAGAAATTTAACTTGAGTGGTGCAGAAAGGCAATTATCAAAATTTCTTTTAGCCCAAACTGATGTAAGGGGTCTTTGTGTTCTACAGTACTTTGGCTAGCAATGAAGATATCATCAATTTAAACATCTACAACCAGAAATCCACTCAGGACCTTGTCAGTTAGACTTTGAAAGGTTTGTGCTGCATTCCGAAACCAAATGGAATTTTCACTGCTCATTTTGGGAATATCTTCTTCTGCTACATTGGTCCGTAAATATGTTTTGCTAGATCGATCTAGGAGAATATACGTGATCCGCGTAACCAAAGCGTGAATTCATGTATATACTTGACAGATTAATGAACAAGTTCTGTGGATACATTCAGTTTTCGAAAGTTTTCACTAATTCGGTATCCTTTATTATCTGCTGTTGGAACGAGATGTAGGGTTGATATGTAAGGGCTTTCAGATGGGTGAATTATATCTTCCCGTCGCATCTTCTTTAATTTGCTTTTTGCGAATTGATATCTATGCACATGTAGCCGTCGTGGACGTAAAACATACTGTCTTTCCAGTTATCCTTTTTTTGTGTTTTGTGTCATGCATCATGTTATCCGTATTTTTGAAGAAGGTTGTAATTTCTTTAAATTTTTCCTAGAATTCAAAGACATCTGTGATATGGCAGATTGCTACATTGAAGCAAGTAGAATTGTATTGTGTGCGGATTTCTCTAATACGAATATTGGGAAGTCTGTGCCTCATCTCACAGACAAGTTGAAATGGGTCAAACAACCCTCCACAAGAATGGGTGTTTGCGTGTCAGCTTGTAGAAAAGTCCAGGTAAAATCAGAGCGCATGCGAATATTTAGCGTTAGTTTTGGTTCCATAGGTATTGATGTATGTACTAATTGCTGTTAGTACACTGAGGAGACTCGTACTGGGTTTGCGTTCATCTGCTAATGTATGCTGTTTTATTATCCTCTAGGAATTTTATCCGTTATTTCAGTCAACTACGTAAAATAAGCAATTTTCTTGGTGTGTACTGTTTGTTGGTATTATGAGGGCAAATTCCACTGAGCTATATGCTCGTTTTTCTGCGACTTAGACTTCTTTGGCATTGGGTAAGATTGCGTCCACGTGAGGTACTTCTGTTCTTCCATTTTATTTTCTTAAAGCAGTTGCATTTGTTTTAGCAAATCTACGAGTGCCGCATCGACATACGTGTGTTTAATGTTGCGATCATTTACTTATTTGGAAGTCAATGTGTTAAGTCTTTGACAGACATATTTTGTGCGCAATATCCGCCAATTTTTACAGTGCAGTATCTTCTGTCACGGACATTAGTATTTGTACCATAGTGGTTGGCAATATGTCCAACAATAGACGACGCAGGATGTAGTCCGACATATTCCTTATGAGGTAACTCATCATGTTTCTGAGGAGATGCGAGTGTGTTCTCTCACAGATAATTATGCATTAAATATTTCTTTCAGCATTTGTTCGTCTGAGCAACCTGCCCTTTTAATGATTGTTGCTTTAAAAATATTGTAAGGTTCGGTGTCAGGAAACTTTTGTAATAGGTCGGTAAATTGATCCACAACGTCAGATTGCAATGCTTGACAACACCGTCAAAATATATTGCCTGCGATCGTAACCATCTGGCAGCGAAAATGGACTGGAGTTAGAGTAACCAATTCTTCGTCTTCGTGGTATTGTATAGTGGCAGGTGGAGGATTGAGGAATTAATCTCCAAAGATGATTCCAAATAATCTTCATGTGAATCCATTATGTTACTGAAATTTCTATGTATTTCCTTGAGAAGTTTCTATAGTTCTAAAAGTCGAAGTTACCACTTGTTGCAGGGGTGAATAATAAGTCAGCTGGAAGACTTAACTGTCGCTCTTTCTGTTGCTGATGTAGAGGTTAAATTCTTCTTCGCCTTAGCAAACACGAAATGAAGGAGAAAAGAATACGTCGAGTTTTAGGTAAGTAAATATATATTTCATTTATATATGTACGCAAACATCAAATTACTACCGGTTGTTGTCTTGAAGGTAACGGAATGTGAGAGGAAGAAAGAGATAGAAAACGTAGATGAATGAATGTTGGTTGCTGTCTTCTGATGTTCTGTGTCGACGTCGGCGTCAGTCAGGGAAAGTAAGGGAGCACATCGCTCGACCACGAAGCTGGGTCTCTTTGTGACAAGCCTTTTCTTTCGGTCGAAAAACGTCAATTAAGTAGTGAACTCGTATCACGTTTTTGAATCCGATCGAAAACATATTATTTAGGTTGAAAGAAATATGATATGATTTATAAATTTCCGTTTGTTGTTTTTGTTGAATCGGAATACGGAATTACTATTTTTAACACTGGCTCGCGAAATTTGCCTTCAAAATTTTCTTTTTAAATTTGTTTTTAATTGGAAGATTTGTGTCTATCCGAATGCGCAAAAACTTCAATGTGTTATCCTGTTTGGACGTCGTGAAGCCAACATCCGGTTTATATAGCCGAGTATAAGCAAACTCACATTTTACAAGGATAGTGTCCTCGTTTTTATGTGATAAAACCGCCCCAGTATTTGTAACATTAATTTTGACATACATTATATATATAATGGAATTTTTCTTTTTAAAATGAGATGATACATATAATTTGTTGTGTTTTGGGTCTTTCGGAAAGCCATAAAGTTCTTATCAATGGGAGTTTATTGATATATTTCTTGTCGCATTTGTTTTGAAAAAGGAAGGAAATCAATCTTTAGTTTACGGGTTATTTATTCCCGAATACAAATTAAAAATGCAGACAAAAATATGTGTTTGTATTTAGATAAAGTTATTTCTTTAACAATATGAATCATATAATTAATCAGTCTTTACCGCCATGTTTCTAAGCTTGCACAGTTATTTGTTCGATTAAGTGATCGTCTTATTGAAACATCGGCTTTGCCATAGCTGTCTTTGAGATTCTCTTGTTAATGATTTTTTCCGAGAAATGTTTCCATTTTAATGGATTAAGCACATCACACCTTTAACAAAAATCTATGGAGCATTGATTTATAGAATAAAAGGCGTAATCAATGTATCACTTTTACCATTGAATTAATTTACTTATAAAACTTACTTTAAAAACTCTTACCACGGAGCTTTTGTTAACGATACTACAGAAAATGCCTCAAAACTGGAAATGAATTTGAAAATCACTTGTAAAGTTTTACTCTCTTTCGAACTTTTTAAAAAGTTAATTTATTAATTATCAAGCAACAACGAGTTTGGTCAGTATCCCCATGGGAAATACCAGATGCAGTAAGGAAGGTGGTGCTAGATAATCGCAGCGATGAGTTCCAATTCCATGTGGGTTTGTTATATTTTATTGTTGCACGAATTACTATGGGAATGTTATGAAATCAACTTCCCCCATCATATGTGTGAAATATTGACGCTTGTTTGACTAAAAGAAATACTGAATTATTTAAATTGCTACTTCGTGAAAAATATTTAGATTTTGACATTATATAATCCATAGGGTTTGAAATAAAAGCAACCATCTAACATTTATTGATGGTACAGATGCATATATATATAGATAGATAGATAGATAGATAGATAGATAGATAGATAGATAGATAGATAGATAGATAATAAACAGACTGAGATAAATAGATAGATAGATAGATAGATAATAAACAGACTGAGATAAATAGATAGATAGATAGATAGATAATAAACAGACTGAGAAATAAATAGATAGATAGATAGATAATAAACAGACTGAGATAAATAGATAGATAGATAGATAATAAACAGACTGAGATAAATAGATAGATAGATAGATAATAAACAGACTGAGATAAATAGATAGATAGATAGATAATAAACAGACTGAGATAAATAGATAGATAGATAGATAATAAACAGACTGAGATAAATAGATAGATAGATAGATAATAAACAGACTGAGATAAATAGATAGATAGATAGATAATAAACAGACTGAGATAAATAGATAGATAGATAGATAATAAACAGACTGAGATAAATAGATAGATAGATAGATAATAAACAGACTGAGATAAATAGATAGATAGATAGATAATAAACAGACTGAGATAAATAGAAATAGATAGATAGATAATAAACAGACTGAGATAAATAGATAGATAGATAGATAATAAACAGACTGAGATAAATAGATAGATAGATAGATAATAAACAGACTGAGATAAATAGATAGATAGATAGATAATAAACAGACTGAGAAATAAATAGATAGATAGATAATAAACAGACTGAGATAAATAGATAGATAGATAGATAATAAACAGCCTGAGACAAATAGATAGATAGATAGATAATAAACAGACTGAGATAGATAGATAGATAGATAGATAGATAGATAGATATTAACAGGCTAAGATAGATAGATAGATAGATAGATAGATAGATAGATAGATAGATAGATAGAAATAAAGAAAAGTGTGTGCGTATATGTGTGTGGATGTGTGTGTGTGCAGTAAAATTTCTTTCAAATAATTCGGTTGAATATGACGGACAAGGAACATTTGTTGTATGTTTTATTTAGCTTTTCTAAAATTACATTTTCTCCGTTTCTCTGAAGTGTTTTCTCCATTAATTAACGAAAACCACTTGAAATTGACTTAAGTACTGGATGAAAAATTTTACACAATACAAACTACAAGTAATTTTAACACTCCCTTCCGGTAAAATATGTAAGAATGTTAGAAAATGAATAAAAAAATTATCACAATTTTCTTGTCTGTCATATTTATGTGTGTGTGTGTGTGTGTGTGTGTGTGTGTGTGTGTGTGTGTGTGTTGAATATTATTCAGATAGAATATTTCTGGTATGAACCCCTTCAGCAGATCAGCATGGATTACTATTTTTCTTGTAAAACGAGCAAATATTCTAACTAGGTGGTATTCATGCACCGTTCAACCAAAAAATGCATATCTTCATAGCTGTTGTAAATCTTCAGTATCTCTTCGTACGTTTCATATGGCTGTTGTAAATCTTCATATCTCTTCGTACGTTTCATATGGCTGTTGTAAATCTTCAGTATCTTCTTCGTACGTTTCATATGGCTGTTGTAAATCTTCAGTATCTCTTTCGTACGTTTCATATGGCTGTTGTAAATCTTCAGTATCTCTTCGTACGTTTCCATATGGCTGTTGTAAATCTTCAGTATCTTCTTCGTACGTTTCATATGGCTGTTGTAACCAGTATCTCTTCGTACGTTTCATATGGCTGTTGTAAAATCTTCAGTATCTTCGTACGTTTCATATGGCTGTTGTAAATCTTCAGTATCTTCGTACGTTTCATATGGCTGCTGTAAATCTTCAGTATCTCTTCGTACGTTTCATATGGCTGTTGTAATCTTTCGGTATCTCTTCGTACGTTTCATATGGCTGTTGTAAATCTTCAGTATCTCTTCGTACGTTTCATATGGCTGTTGTAAATCTTCAGTATCTCTTCTTCGTACGTTTCATATGGCTGTTGTAAATCTTCAGTATCTCTTCGTACGTTTCATATGGCTGTTGTAAATCTTCAGTATCTTCGTACGTTTCATATGGCTGTTGTAAATCTTCAGGATCTTCGTACGTTTCATATGGCTGTTGTAAATCTTCGGCATCTTCGTACGTTTCATATGGCTTTGTTGTAACCAGTATCTCTTCGTACGTTTCATATGGCTGTTGTAAATCTTCAGTATCTTCGTACGTTTCATATGGCTGTTGTAAATCTTCAGTATCTTCTTCGTACGTTTCATATGGCTGTTGTAAATCTTCAGTATCTCTTCGTACGTTTCATATGGCTGTTGTAAATCTTCAGTATCTCTTCGTACCGTTTCATATGGCTGTTGTAACCAGTATTCCCTTCGTACGTTTCATATGGCTGTTGTAACCAGTATCTCTTCGTACGTTTCATATGGCTGTTGTAAATCTTCAGTATCTTCTTCGTACGTTTCATATGGCTGTTGTAAATCTTCAGTATCTTCATTGTACGTTTCATATGGCTGTTGTAAATCTTCATATCTCTTCGTACGTTTCATATGGCTGTTGTAAATCTTCAGCATTCTTCGTACGTTTCATATGGCTGTTGTAAATCTTCAGTATCTCTTCGTACGTTTCATATGGCTGTTGTAAACTAGGATCTCTTCGTACGTTTCATATGGCTGTTGTAAATCTTCAGTATCTCTTCGTACGTTTCATATGGCTGTTGTAAATCTTCAGTATCTTCTTCGGTACGTTTCATATGGCTGTTGTAAATCTTCAGTATCTTCGTACGTTTCCATATGGTTGTTGTAAATTGTATCTTTCGTACGTTTCATATGGTCGTTGTAAATCTTCAGTATCTTCGTACGTTTCATATGGCTGTTGTAAATCTTCGTATCTCTTCGTAATGCTTCATATGGCTGTTGTAAATCTTCAGTATCTTCGTACGTTTCATATGGCTGTTGTAAATCTTCAGTATCTTCGTACGTTTCATATGGCTGTTGTAAATCTTCAGTATCTTCGTACGTTTCATATGGCTGTTGTAAATCTTCAGTATCTTCGCACGTTTCATATGGCTGTTGTAAATCTTCAGTATCTCTTCGCACGTTTCATATGGCTGTTGTAAATCTTCAGTATCTCTTCGCACGTTTCATATGGCTGTTGTAAATCTTCAGTATCTTTCGTACGTTTTCCATATGGCTGTTGTAAATCTTCAGTATCTCTTTCGTACGTTTCATATGGCTGTTGTAAATCTTCAGTATCTCTTCGTCGTTTCATATGGCTGTTGTAAATCTTCAGTATCTTCGTACGTTTCATATGGCTGTTGTAAATCTTCAGTATCTCTTCGTACGTTTCATATGGCTGTTGTAAATCTTCAGTATCTTCTTCGTACGTTTCATATGGTTGTTGTAAATCAGTATCTCTTCGTACGTTTCATATGCTGTTGTAAATCTTCAGTATCTTCGTACGTTTCATATGGCTGTTGTAAATCTTCAGTATCTTCTTCGTACGTTTCATATGGCTGTTGTAAATCTTCAGTATCTCTTCGTACGTTTCATATGGCTGTTGTAAATCTTCAGTATCTCTTCGTAATGTTTCATATGGCTGTTGTAAATCTTCAGGATCTTCGCACGTTTCATATGGCTGTTGTAAATCTTCAGTATCTCTTCGTACGTTTCATATGGCTGTTGTAAATCTTCAGTATCTCTTCGTACGTTTCATATGGCTGTTGTAAATCTTCAGTATCTCTTCGTACGTTTCTCCATATGGCTGTTGTAAATCTTCAGTATCTCTGCACGTTTCATATGGTTGTTGTAAATCTTCAGTATCTCTTCGTACGTTTCCATATGGCTGTTGTAAATCTTCAGTATTCTTCGCACGTTTCATATGGCTGTTGTAAATCTTCAGTATCTCTTCGTACGTTTCATATGGCTGTTGTAAATCTTCAGTATCTTCTTCGCACGTTTCATATGGCTGTTGTAAATCTTCAGCATTCTTCGCACGTTTCATATGGCTGTTGCAAATCTTCAGTATCTCTTCGTACGTTTCATATGGCTGTTGTAAATCTTCAGTATCTTCGTACGTTTCATATGGCTGTTGTAACCGTATTCTTCGTACGTTTCATATGGCTGTTGTAAATCTTCAGTATCTTTCGTACGTTTCACATGGCTGTTAAATCTTCAGTATCTTCTGCCGTTTCCATATGGCTGTTGTAAACCTTGTGATTCTTCGCACGTTTCATATGGCTGTTGTAAATCTTCAGTATCTCTTCGTAAATGTTTCATATGGCTGTTGTAAATCTTCAGTATCTCTTTCTGTACGTTTCATATGGCTGTTGTAAATCTTCAAGTATCTCTTCGTACGTTTCATATGGCTGTTGTAAATCTTCAGTATCTCTTCGTACGTTTCCATATGGCTGTTGTAAATCTTCAGTATCTTCGTACGTTTCATATGGCTGTTGTAAATCTTCAGTATCTCTTCACGTTTTACATGGCTGTTGTAAATCTTCAGTATCTTCGTACGTTTCATATGGCTGTTGTAAATCTTCAGTACCTTCGTACGTTTCATATGAAGCTGTTGTAAATCTTCAGTATCTCTTCGTACGTTTCATATGGCTGTTGTAAATCTTCAGCATTCGTACGTTTCATATGGCTGTTGTAAATCTTCAGTATCTCTTCGTACGTTTCATATGGCTGTTGTAAATCTTCACAGTATCTCTTCGTACGTTTCGCGTGGCTGTTGTAAATCTTCAGTATCTCTTCGTACGTTTCATATGGCTGTTGTAAATCTTCAGTACCGTACGTTTCATATGGCTGTTGTAAATCTTCAGTATCTTCGTACGTTTCATATGGCTGTTGTAAATCTTCAGTATCTCTTCGTACGTTTCTATGGCTGTTGTAAATCTTCAGCATCTCTTCGTACGTTTCATATGGCTGTTGTAAAATCTTCAGTATCTCTTCGCACGTTTCATATGGCTGTTGTAAATCTTCAGTATCTTCTTCGTACGTTTCATATGGCTGTTGTAAATCTTCAGTATCTCTTCGTACGTTTCATATGGCTGTTGTAAATCTTCAGTATCTTCTTCGTACGTTTCATATGGCTGTTGTAAATTCAGTATCTCTTCGTACGTTTCATATGGCTGTTGTAAATCTTCAGTATCTCTTTCGTACGTTTCATATGGCTGTTGTAAATCTTCAGTATCTTCTTCGCACGTTTCATATGGCTGTTGTAAATCTTCAGTATCTTCGTACGTTTCATATGCATGTTGTAAATCTTCAGTATCTTCTAATGTTTCATATGGCTGCTAAATCTTCAGTATCTCTTCGTACGTTTCATATGGCTGTTGTAAATCTTCAGTATCTCTTCGTACGTTTCATATGGTTGTTGTAAATCTTCAGTATCTCTTCGTACGTTTCATATGGCTGTTGTAAATCTCTTCAGTATCTCTTCGTACGTTTCATATGGCTGTTGTAAATCTTCAGTATCTCTTCGTAATACCGTTTCCATATGGCTGTTGTAAATCTTCAGTATCTCTTTCGTACGTTTCATATGGCTGTTGTAAATCTTCTGGGTATCTCTTCGTACGTTTCCATATGGCTGTTGTAAATCTTCAGTATCTCTTCGTACGTTTCATATGGCTGTTGTAAATCTTCAGTATCTCTTCGTACGTTTCATATGGCTGTTGTAAATCTTCGCATTCTTCGTACGTTTCATATGGCTGTTGTAAATCTTCAGTATCTCTTTCGTACGTTTCATATGGCTGTTGTAAATCTTCAGTATCTTCGTACGTTTCATATGGCTGTTGTAAATCTTCAGTATCTCTTCGTACGTTTCATATGGCTGTTGTAAATCTTCATATCTCTTCGTACGTTTCATATGGTTGTTGTAAATCTTCAGTATCTCTTCGTACGTTTCATATGGCTGTTGTAAATCTTCGCGTATCTCTTCGTACGTTTCATATGGCTGTTGTAAATCTTCAGTATCTCTTCGTACGTTTCATATGGCTGTTGTAAATCTTCAGTATCTTCGTAATGTTTCACATGGCTGTTGTAAATCTTCAAAGTATCTCTTCGCACGTTTCATATGGCTGTTGTAAATCTTCAGTATCTTCTTCGTACGTTTCATATGGCTGTTGTAAATTGTGCATTCTTCGTACGTTTCATATGGCTGTTGTAACCAGTATCTCTTCGTACGTTTCATATGGCTGTTGTAAATCTTCAGTATCTCTTCTTCGTACGTTTCATATGGCTGTTGTAACCAGTATCTCTTCGTACGTTTCATATGGCTGTTGTAAATCTTCAGTATCTTCACGTTTCATATGGTTGCTAAATCTTCAGTATCTCTTCGTACGTTTCATATGGCTGTTGTAAATCTTCAGTATCTCTTCGTACGTTTCATATGGTCGTTGTAAATCTTCAGTATCTCTTCGTACGTTTCATATGGCTGTTGTAAATCTTCAGTATCTCTTCGTACGTTTCATATGGCTGTTGTAAATCTTCATATCTCTTCGTACGTTTCATATGGCTGTTGTAAATCTTCAGTATCTCTTCGTACGTTTCATATGGCTGTTGTAAATCTTTCATCTCTTCGTACGTTTCATATGGCTGTTGTAAATCTTCAGTATCTCTTCGTACGTTTCATATGGCTACGTAAATCTTCAGTATCTCTTCGCACGTTTCATACGGCTGTTGTAAATCTTCAGTATCTCTTCGTACGTTTCATATGGCTGTTGTAAATCTTCAGTATCTCTTCGTACGTTTCATATGGCTGTTGTAAATCTTCATATCTTCGTACGTTTCATATGGCTGTTGTAAATCTTCAGTATCTCTTCGTACGTTTCATATGGCTGTTGTAAATCTTCATATCTTTCGTACGTTTCCATATGGCTGTTGTAAATCTTCAGTATCTTCGTACGTTTCATATGGCTGTTGTAAATCTTCAGTATCTCTTCGTACGTTTCATATGAAGCTGTTGTAAATCTTCAGTATCTTTCGTACGTTCTAAGGTATTGTTGTAAATCAGTATCTCTTCGTACGTTTCATATGGCTGTTGTAAATCTTTCGAAAGACTTCTTCGTACGTTTCATATGGCTACAAAATCTTCAGTATCTTCTTCGTACGTTTCATATGGCTGTTGTAAATCTTCAGTATCTTCGTACGTTTCATATGGCTGTTGCAAATCTTCAGTATCTCTTCGTACGTTTCATGGCTGTTATAAATCTTCAAATATCTCTTCGCACGTTTCATATGGCTGTTAAATCAGTATCTCTTCGTACGTTTCATATGGCTGTTGTAAATCTTCAGCATTCTTCGTACGTTTCATATGGCTGTTGTAACCAGCATTCCCTTCTTTCGTACGTTTCATGGCTGTTGTAAATCTTTCAGTATCTCTTTCGTATGTTTCATATGCATGCTGTAAATCTTCAGTATTCCTTCGTACGTTTCATATGGCTGCTGTAAATCTTCAGTATCTCTTCGTACGTTTCATATGGCTGTTGTAAATCTTCAGTATCTCTTCGTAATGTTTCATATGGCTGTTGTAAATCTTCAGTATCTTCGTACGTTTCATATGGCTGTTGTAAATCTTCAGTATCTCTTCGTAATGCTTCATATGGCTGTTGTAAATCTTCAGCATCTTCGTACGTTTCATACGTATTTGTTGTAAATCTTCAGTATCTCTTCGTACGTTTCATATGGCTGTTGTAACCGCATTCTTCGTACGTTTCGGATTTTTGGCCCGATTCTGTATGCAACGAATGATAGTTTTCGTAATTCTATATGAATAATGAAGATCGGAGTACATTTATGCCAGGTGAAAGAATACTTAAATTTGACAAAATTTCTTCTTTTTTCTGTGCCGTGTCTTTTCGGGACGTGGGCCATCCTTGATTTCACTTGACATAATCACTTGTCGCTTTTAATATTTTTCTTGGTATCTCTACCAAACCACGTTCGGCCATTCAACTGCTCAAGCCTATCAAGTATCTCTTGCACTTATTTTCCCTGTCTCACTTTGAATCGATCACTTCAGAGCATATTAGGTTCTTCAAACCCTTCTTCATAATTGCGTTCCCCAGAAAACTCTTCTCTTCCTAATGCCAAGACTCCATTCGGCAGAAATACCTAAAAAAATCGTATCCTTTTATTATGTTGTTATGAATTTCATCATATCTATATTGATGTAATGATGTGAGTTGTGGTGCAGTGTTATCGGCTTGGAACGAGAAATTGGTTACCCAAGTTCAAATTCCATTGGAATTCCTTGCATTCAGTTACGTGCAAATACCCTTGGAAGAGATATTGATCCGTCTCTTCCCTCCAGATATGGGTTAAATAATAAGACAGTTTGGGTTCTATAGATTGATTGGCAACCAGTCTACCGCAGTAATAATGTCAACCTACTGTGGGCTAATCTTTTGACAAGTCAGTCATGCCTCTTTCGAGACATGATCGCTCAAAATTTGTTTCACGTATGGCACTTGACTGATTTTAAGATAAGAAATTTATGGCGTGAATTTGAGCTTAGAAATTTCAAGATATTTAAAAATCCAGAAAATTCATGTGGTTCTTTGTTTTTATTATATCATCCAAAATCCATTAAACTGTATATATATATATATATATATATATATATATATATATATATATATATATATATATGATTACTAGAATATTATAAGACTATTACCATTACGATTAATGTTGAATATAAAAACTATTTGTCGAGCGTAAATTCAACACCTAACCTTTAAATTCCAAACTCCAATATCATACAACGTGCAGCTCGGGTCAAAGTACAACATTTTCAACAACGAAGATTTTTGTATATCTAGGTCAAAGACGTTACTAAAGCTAAAATCAAATACCTTGATTTAACGCCGCTTTTCTCTTCTTTTGTTTTGATACTTTTCCCTCTCTCTCTCTTTTCACTTTTTAATATTGATCTTTTCTTTTCTTTTATTCTATCCCACGTGACTTCGCCTGGAAGACTTTAAAACATTCACTGTTGTATGAATTTGCTTTGAAAAGCGGCTGAGACCGCGAAATACAGTAATACCAATGAATTTGTAAACTCTGTAAATTTAGCAAAAAATATCAACATTGAAGTCTGTCTTTATCGGTAATTACTTTACCAAATTTCAAGAATTTTAAATTATATATATATATATATATAATACAAAAGTCTAGAATTGAGCCACCACCTAGAGCACTAGACGTATTGTTCTTGTGCACTGTTTGTTTCTTTTTTTCTCCCCCTTTATGTAACCCACGATGTAGTCCTCGCAGGGTTAGAAGACGGTTTATATTACTGTTAGCATTATTTTCGGATTTTAGTCTGTTATTATTTGTGTTGAGTTACTGTGATTAAGTTCATTACTCTCTCTATATATATATCAGACATGGTGATAGAATAAGTAAAGAATCGGTATGAAAACTGTATTTAATCTAACGTTTCTCTTTATTACATTTCTTCAGATATGTAACCGATTCTCCGGTTAGAAAGACATTTGGTATCCTCACTTGTTATGTCCATGTCTACCAGTGCAGCGCGTGCTGTTTGGAGTAGAGCGTAATTGCTGGGTAACTGTGTATGGTGAGATCTATTACATCACTCACCTGGTCGAACCAAAAGATTAAGAGAATGCGTCTAAGGCAGCAACAATGAAAAGCGCTGAGAGTTAGCTCCTGCTAGAGTGAAGTCTGTAAGCCTATTTTATTTATAGATCATGCCGGCGATGCATGCCTTATAAAGTGAAGTTGTAGTGTTCCTAATAAGCTTTCCTTTCTCCCAGACTACAAAGTTTAGCCTGGCGAAAGTAATGGCAGCCGGTTCGATCGGTCTCTTGACCTCATTTTCTGAAGAGAGGGTGTCCGGACACCTGGACCCCATGTTTGTGAATTAATTTATTAACTGTAGATCGTAGGTGTTGATTTGTATGGTGGAAGAATATTCATCGCCTTGACAAATCAGTTTGGTCTTCTTCCGACTGATCGCCAAATTTCAAATAGGTCAATATTTATTCCAAAACTGAACATATTATGAAACACTAGAAGAAAACACCACGAATTGCAGGAATCCTTTTTATGACCGTAATCAATAACAATATCTTAAGTTGCCAAGAATTTATCTAGAACGTGTTAAATCAGATGTGGGGGTAATATGAAACAAATCAGAATGCTACCGGAATCGAAAAATCTATATTTCAAAATCATTTCAAAGTAATATGAAATATGTATTTTAAAGTAATATGAAAAAGGTAAGCTAGACAAAAAAACGGTCCTTACGTATTATCGGGAGGACCTTTAAAAAAACGACTCAAAAATTAAAGTAAATTATTTATTGAAACGGTTAAAACAATAAAATAACATTACATTTGTAATTCCGGAGGCCAGAACGTCGCAATTGCTTCCAAAAGTGACTCAAAGACATCAGTACAGGCAACATGCTTCCGCCACATGAATTCGGCCAAATACGACTCCAAATGGTGACGTGCAGTGCCA
This sequence comes from Ascarosepion bandense, assembly GCA_037127315.1. NCBI lineage: Eukaryota > Metazoa > Mollusca > Cephalopoda > Sepiida > Sepiidae > Ascarosepion > Ascarosepion bandense. The sequence goes on from JBBBDQ010000755.1 coordinate 1,024,068, forward strand.
CAGTGCTTCTTGTTTCGCCACTTTGTCGATCCCCATAGGCGTTCCACTGTCTGCGTATGAGCCCCGGTGTTCGAATCCACAAAGTTGTACTTGTGGTTGACGTTGAGGTGATGAAAGCCTGATTTTTCCAGTTCCTTGGTGTTATAAGCGGGGAAAAAAAAGAAGAAGTAAAAATCAAAGGTCCTCCCGATAATACGTAAGGACCAAAAAAACTAAGTTGCCTGAATAGATAAAATAAACAGGATTCTTAAGACTAGCAGGTTTCAATGCGCTATATTCAAAGGGGATTACGAAAATAAACGACGGAAAAATACAATTCAAAAGAATAAAACAAATATAATGAAAGCGAGGGGAAATTAGTATATATTTCAAGAAAACATAATCTAGAATCGTTAGCTACAAAAACGTGTTATAATCTAAACTTATTTATAAATGGAACTTTTTGTGTGTGTGTGTGTTTGCGTCTGTGTTTGTGTGTACGTTACCAATAGACTCCAAAACAGATGAACCGATTTTCTTGAAAATTTACACAGTTGTAGTATAAGCGTCTGCGAGTGTTCTTAGCTAGGTTTTGTGCCGAGGTACCCCCGTAAATATCAAAAATCTATAATCGAAAACATCGGGTTATAGAAGGCGTCGTCCGATTTTAATCAAATTTGATACACTCATAGACAAAGACATAAGAAACGGCATTCAGAAGTTTCAATGTTGCAGTTCTTACAATAGTGCAGAAAATCGATAATATATATATATATAAAAGGCAAGATGTGTGTGTGTGTGTGTGTGTGTGTGTGTGTGTGTGTGTGTGTGTGTGTGTGTGTTTATCTGCCTGTATGCCTGTATTTTCTCACCCCTTTTATTTTAGTTTTTGCTTCGGGTTTGACTCTAAGTAGGTATAATTCTAGTTCTTAGTCTCACCCATGATACCATTTACTCAGAAGACTTATTTAGCCTTCAGAATTCAGTTTACGACAAAAAAAACTTATTTGATATCGATATCAGAAAATCAAAATTTGACTTACATCCATTCATTTTTTTCTCAGTCGACGGTTTCGCTTTAACTGGAAACAACTATTGTTTTTTAGTCTTTCGTGCAAACCGCCAAAGAGTCTGAGCTGCAGGACCATGGAGTAGCTTTCATTAAAGCTTTCATTACACCCGAGCAACGCCGGGCTGTACTGCTAGTGAAAGTTAACTTTAGTTATCTATGATGTTCTGTAATAGATGGCGTAAATTGTTACACTAATCCGAAAGCGGCTTGCAATACAAAATATAACTTCGAAAGGTAAAATAAATTATTAAGAAACAAACAAGATTGATTAGACGTAAAGGATAAAATGTTAAGTAATTCTTTTAGATCGTACTGAATGCTGAAGAATATCGCACATATTTTTCTTCATGACTGTGCTGTCGTTCAGCAGAAAAATAAAGAGAAAACCACCAACGAAACAGTTTCCCAGAAGCTTTAAAATATTTGAAACTAAATAAGAAAGAGCAGATTCTTGATATTTCTGTAACACATATTGAAGAATGTGGATCTGGAAATTCAAAAGGTAAGAATGACAGAAAGGAAGAACAATTAATATTTTAAAGCAAAAAGTAAAATCAGGGACCAGAAATGACAATCTAAATAATCGTCAAGTGTTAAAAAGATAGAAATATATAGAGAGTCATGATCACCCATTCCTTGATGAGAGACCAAACATAATAAACTGACCATGTGCCATATATTGCTCTTACTCGGAGGGACGACTAAATAATGAGTTGTACAGAGTTACTAGACTGACGACTCTACGACACTGTCAACACTCTGCCTTCGGGTAGAGGGCGCTCTCTGCTTCCGAGCAGAGAGCAATAACCCAGTCGTGGTTCCGGCGAAGGGTAGAAGCACGACTGGGCAAAAATAGACAGACATTTTTTGGCCGGGCCATATAGCCCGGAAAGCCCGGATATAAACTGACCATGTGTCATATGTTGCCCTTACAGGGAGGGACAGCTAAATAATGAGTCGTACAGAGTCACTAGACTGACGACTCTACGACACTGTCAGCACTCTGCCTTCGGGTAGAGGGCGCTCTCTGCTTTATCTATATCTTACTAAAATAATCTTAATTAAATCGTATCCTAAACAAAGAATTTAACACTAGGTTATGTTGATATGTTAGAAGATTGATAAAAGAGTAAAACCATGCATGAACCATAATGTTATAATCAATATAAATATAACATAAACATAAATATAATATATAATGTTATTAGCAATATGAATATGTTATAACTTTAAAAGCAATATGATTATAAAATGTAAACTTATAAAGAATATAAATATAAAATACTGTTATTCAAGATAAATATAACATTTAACGGCATGAACAATAGAAATGTAATATATAACTTTATAAGCAATATAAATATAAATTATAACGTTATAGGTAGTATAAATTATAACTCTATATAAAATATAGTCATAAAGTTATTAGCAATATAAATATAAATTATAACGTTATAGGTACTATAAATTATAACTCTATATAAAATATAAGCATAAAGTTATTAGCAATATAAATATAAATTATAACGTTATAGGTAGTATAAATTATAACTCTATATAAAATATAAGCATAAAGTTATTAGCAATATAAATATAAATTATAACGTTATAGGTACTATAAATTATAACTCTATATAAAATATAAGCATAAAGTTATTAGCAATATAAATATAAATTATAACGTTATAGGTAGTATAAATTATAACTCTATATAAAATATAAGCATAAAGTTATTAGCAATATAAATATAAACTATAACGTTATAAGCAATATAGATATAAAATATAACGTTGTATATATATATATATATATATATATATATATATATAAATATATATCTGCAATATAGAATATATAATAAAGATCTCCAACAAAATTTTGTATAGATGATATGAACATAGTTTTAATGGGTACAATAATCTATTTAGCACATTTTATATACATAACTGCATTTTTTACCGTAGTAAATAGTCATGTGTAAAGGGTCTAAAAGATCGTTCTGTATCATATTGCTTGTCGTTGACTAATTTGATCCTCAGCACTCACTGACGTTAATCGTAATTTAGAATTAAATAATACTTTCTACATAGTTTAATTATGTAATAATATTATTTAATCAAAAAATAATATAATGTACTCGAATATTATAACTTTCATAATATTAAGGTTATTATAAAAGAAAAACAATCGGCAACATTCGACGGTAACAAGAGGGTCGACTGAAAAGTTCTTATACTAACTAAGATTCTCTGGTATTATCCATGTTGTCTACACGTTTCTTTCATCGGTGCTGCACTGCTTATATTCAATTTGTAAAGAAGTTTCAACGTGTTCGTAAAAAAAATAAATCAACCACAGCTGATATGACTTCATCTTCAATGCAGCCTGTTTCCCAGCTTACTTTTTTTTTAGTTTCAAGAACTCTTGATAGATGGAGCCAAATCAGATGAATTGTGAATGGGATCCAACCATTTCAAATCCGCAGTCACACAGTCATTAAAACAATCTTCTCTCGCACTTCCCGCCTGTGGAACTCGCTTCCATATTCTTGCTTTCCTGACTGCTACAACCTCCAAAAATTTAAATGCAAAGTCAATACTCATCTACTAACCACTGGACTCTAGCTCTCTCCCCACCCCTGTAAAACCTTCCCTTTCTCTCCACCTATGTATCTGTCATAGCACCTGCTTTCTCAGCTTTCTATTGCTCCTCTTTAACTAGATTGTAGTCTTTTCTAATTAATCTATTTTTTTACAGTTATGTAGCCTCCTGCACATCTGTGGTATTTCTGCCTTGCTCGGGGTGAAATGATTAAAAAAAAACATAAGAAAAAAAATCAGACTTTTAAATCCTCTCTTTTATATGACGTTGACATTCAAACTTTTCTGATTTTAAAACGTGCGCACCTCACTCACCACTAAAACTCAACAAACATTTTTAATATGAAAAAGAAATGTTCATAATACTCTTTTGACCGAATTATATCAAAAGTAAAATAAAACAATTATTTCTCAGAAGATCAAGGCAATATCTCAGTGTTGCTAATTGAAATTATTATATATCATAAAAGCTGAGTTGATAAGTCACAGTTCACTTGGATCATTGACGTCTTACGGTCATCCAACAAAACGCTTAGTGCCAATTCCAGATGAAGCCACAGAGTAGAAAACGAGTCGAAGTATCGATTTGTACGAGCAGCTACGTTTCAGACAAAGTTCAAATCGAAGTTCAACTCTGATCTCGTAAGTTAAAACAGTCTGATCTTTTGGCAAACGACACGGAGGAAAAGTGCAGAGTTCCTGACACAATGTCTTTGGAAATGGCATCTATTATTGTGGCAGTGTTCTTTTACTCTTTGTTTTTAAATCTTATTTTAGTAAAATCATATATCTCTGAACAAAAGACTTTTTCTAAAATAAATAAATGCAGAAGACTAGATCATACGTATATATTAAATCTATTTAATACAGTTAATATAGAATATTATTAGCGAAAATATGTTCAATAATTATTCCTGCCAATGTATGACCGATGGTTTCCATGCTTAGAAATGAGCAAAGAATCTTTTTATTGATAGTGTCCATATAGGTTATGTTCCCAGGGGATCCAAATTTTGTTTACAATTTTGTCTAATGATCTCCTCACGCATGGCGATCTATTATTTTTTGTCTGAATCAGTAAGTGATACGTGATACATGCTCGGGCGATCATGTCTCCAAAGTGATATGACACAATAGCCAGTAGATGTTCCCGCAGTAGGTTGCTAATACTTTCAACGGTTGACTGGTTGCCAACCAAAGCAATCTAATCCAATTTGTCCTTATATTTTACTCTATAAAAGAGACGAATTCATACAAATGCCAAAGTAGGTAAATGCGTAGGTAAATGCAACGAATTCAACTGGAATTCGAATTCAGCTTCCAAATTTCTCGTTCCGAGCCGATAAGTGGATATCGGCTCGGAACAACAACCCATATCCGTTTTAATAATACCCGAATAATTTTGTAAACTGATATTATTAACCGAGAATTTTGAAATAGTTGAATTTCGAAGACAAATTAATATCCCTCTGATTTTCTCGAGTTGGGATTTATCATTGATTATGTTATCATGTATATTTGAAGTATTTTCACCAACTTTGTTGATGTTATTACACCTAATTCATGAACTAACTCTTTACTATATAATTTACTAGGCCATTGTCCCTTAATACACAGTGAGATAGTGATTTTGAGCCTACGTTTTAGGGTACTAGCGGAAAAAGGTGAGTAAAAACAGAACATTAATAAAAATAAAAACTCAGCGATATTTCTAGATATGAACAGTGGAACAAGAAGAGGGTTCTAAGTAGATGAGATAAAAGAGTTCAGCTTTGAATTCACAGATAAGTATACTCCCTTGAAAACGGAGGTCATAACAACAGCAATGTTAGTTCATATAAAAATATTGTACAAACTAACTTAATGTATTCGTGAATTTCTGAAATTATTTGTTCAAATCATAGTCGAAGTGATATGAATCCTTAATGACATTAGTTTAATCTTCTTAATTAACAGGATATAAATTAAACGAAGAAATGTTTGTAAAAACCCATGAATATTGTTTACTTATAGCAATGATACAGGGCTTCATAGCCTGCTTCTTAAGCGCTATTGCTCTGCGTTATTGCTCTGCTAAACATCTATAATCATCTATAAACTATAATGGTAAGTTAAGAAATGCATAGAGGAATAATTACTTGATATTTTGCCAACCAATGTTCCATGATTTTATTTTCATATTTACTTACATTTGTTTGCTCTGCTGCAAATTGTGATGTATCTACTGAAATCGGCCTTACTTTACTACTTAGCTAGGTTTTGTATCGAGGTACCCCAGATAAATATCGAAAATCGATAATCCGAAAAAATCTGGTTATAGAAGGAGTGATTTTAATCCAATTTGATACACTCATAGACAAAGACATAACAAACGACATTCAGAAGCTTCGAGGTTGCAGTTCTTACACTAGTGCAGAAAATCGATAAAATACATATATATATATATATATAAAAGGCAAGATGTTTGTGTGTGTGTGTTTGTCTATATGTGCTTTATACAAATCCACAATTTTTATCCGATTCTCACCAAACTCCACACAAATATTCTTTAGGCTGTGTCTGAGCTGCAGGAACATGGATTAGTTTGAAAGCTTTCATTGCATCCGAGCAACGCCGGGCTATACGACTAGTATATATATATCTTTCCCCTGCCCATTTTATCAAATTCAGATTTACATATATTTAATCTACAGAGCGTCCATAAAAACGTTTTCTATTAGCGATGAATTTAACGGATAATTTGACACACCTTTAATAACCATAAAAACATGTATACACACACATACGTACACACACACACACACACACACACACACACACACACACACACACACACACACACACACATATATATATATATATATATATATATATATATATATGTATGTATGTATGTATGTATACATGTATGTATGTGTATGCACGCGCTTGTGTGTGCATTAATATATATGTATGTTTGTGGGTGTTTGTCAGTCTGTCTGTCTTCCCCGTCTCATCTTTTAATAACTTTCTAACATTCAAACATGATGCTTAGTTAAATTTAGAATTTGCAATTCGTAATTTGTCACATTAAATCGTAATAATTATAAAATTAATTTGTATTTTTATTTTAAAGGAAGTTAATAGTCAATTAGAAATACTGAGTTTTATTTTAATCACACATTAACATTAATCTACCAATAATTTTATGGGTGGTATGTTGTCATGTTTTCAAATTAGCATTTACTTTTACTTTGGTTTGTCATCACAGACAACGTAACAATATCCGATTATCGACAAGATTTTGTTAACTTTGAACGTTTTAAAATCTTCATTTCGCAATGCGCACCATCACATAACAAAACACAAGAAGTGTTGAAACATAATAACTACATTGTGGTGGTGTTATAAAATAGTTCTGTAATAAATTTCAAATAATTTTATTTCCTCAAGGCCCTATTAAAAATTTTATTTAAGAATAGTTTTTTTTTATATCGGAATTTTATTCCATCCATACTGACACTATATATATATATATATATATATATATATATATATATATATATAAACATCAGTCTGTTTGTTTTTCATATGTATGTATACTTCTTTTAGACGTAAAATTCTCTATCTATTTAACATTGTACTTTTTTATTTGAAGGTCTCTTTTTCCATCAAACCATGTTCATACCAGTATTAAAAATTGGCATTCATTGGACATTGTCTTTATTCAATCTTTACTTTAGATTAATCAAGCCTACATTGAACCAAATTCCGTTAAAAATCACCAGTTGAATCTTCCGTCTATTTCTTTCTGACCTACGCTCCAGCAACCAAAGGAATTTTTTTTCAAACGAATCAATATAAATTAGTTTCAGCACCTCGCCTGGAAAATTCATATAGAATTGATATTGTGATTTAAAATTGCCTCCTCCACCCGAGGTTTTATGTCTCACATTTTAAATGAATATTATTATTATTATTATTATTATTATTATTATTTATAATAATAATAATAATAATAATAATAATAATAAAATCGTCACGATAGAGTGGATCAATATTTGTAAACACTATGGATAATATGTAAACAATCACTGGTATGAATATCACACAGCACCGGTTACAGAAATAGAAGATGTCCCCATTCTATGGAATTACACCATCTTCTTCTATGTGCCCTCTCCCTTCAGTTCGTAGGCCATCATGGCCTTCCACGTTTCCCTATCCCTGGTGGCTCTGGGTACGCCTTCTCCTGTTACAGTATGCAATCCTCGTTCCGTCATCCACCTGATTAGGTCCTTCAAATATTTTATCCTTTGCATTTCCCTTTCTCTTTCTCCCGCTATCTGTGCTATTAGTATCTGATTCTCCAAGCCCTCCTTCCTCATTGCTGTCCCAGGAACTTCAGCTGTCTCGTCCTGATGCTCAGTATTAATTTCCTTTTTGTTTCCATCATTTCCAAGACCTCATTATTGATCAGATGCTCGATCCATTATATTCGCAGCATCCGTCTGTAGAACCAGATTTCAGTTGCTTCAAGTTCTTCCTTCATCTTTGAAGGTATTGCCCAGCATTCACTGCCATATTGTAGGACGGACAGCACGTAGCAATCCAGTAGTCTCTTCCTAGTTTCTAGCGAAATTGTCCTATTTCTTAATACATTACTCATCTTTTTTAATGCTTCCTTCGCCATGCCAATCCGCCTTCGGATCTGTGTCGCAATTTCCGTCTTCTGTTATAAGGTATTTAAATTTTTGTACCTGCTTTATATCGCCGATCTGTATTTGGCATTTTTGCGCTGCCCTTTTTACTGATGACCATGCATTCGGTTTTCTTGCAGTTTATTTCTAGTCATTTCTTGTTACTTTCTTCTGATCCCTTGGTCTTGTAGTTTCCTTTTTTCCACAGACAGAAAAATTTATGCAAATAGGCCAGAGATTATTTGTTAAAAACCAGAAACATTTTAATTGATATGGCTTGACAAGCGGATTGTAACATAGCAACCAAGTAATTCGAATAACTGTCAAGGTATAAAGACCTGGAAATTGAAATAGAAAAATGTGGAAATTGAAAGCAAGAATCGTGTCAGTGATAGTAGGTGCACTTGGAATGATATAAGATGGAAGAAAACAACACATTAAAAGAATTCCTGGAAACCCCAGCTTAAGCGATATACAAAAAAAAATGTCTTGCTAAGTGCAGCCCACACATTTAGGAGAACATTGTCTATGAAACGATAGGGATGTTCGGGGAGATAGTAAAAACAAGAAATGGAACCTAACAACACCCGCACGACCTGCCTTAGGTCGTACAGCAGACTTGGTTGGTAGTGCGACCATAGCAGAAATCGAAATATGATGAAAACCGACAACATAATAATAACACTTCTTTATGAATTTTCGTATTTTTAGTATAATTTTAACGTAATGTTTTTATTATAAAAATTAATTTGTTTGTTGGTAATTAATGATAATGATTTTTAATCAAATAGTTATCTTATCTGTAATATTATTAACATATTTCTAGAATACAAGAAAATTTGTAGTAGATATTTTGAAATAATTTTTTTTTAGTAAAGCGACAAAATTTAAATATTAGTTGTAGATAATACTATGTTCAACGAGAGTTTTTATAATTTCTTCTCCCAAAACAAGGCTGGTGGGCAAGGGCTTACAATGAGAGGAGACGAATAACAGCAAATAATACAGTATAGTTGATGTTGTAGAAAGTGCAAGAGAGAGGTGGGCTCATGGAGACAGAAGATAGCAATTGATGTTGCATTCAAACTTCTGAAGGTTGTAGTTATTAGGGAAGCAAGCATGGACAATGAAATTCTACAGGCGGGAGATGCGAGAAAAAATTGCTGAGGCAGAATTGGTGGTTACATTTGCCTATTTTGACGGTAAAATGGTGGGACCTAGATGTCAATCAAGTTGCATGGGTAAAGAGATATCAGGGCACCAGGAAATAATGCTTGCCATTAATGAAACATTGAAAGTATTTGTAAAAAAAGACAGAAGAAAGCCATATTCTGTCAATGAGAATGTGGCTGAAAGCGAGTAAACAAATCGAGACCGGTTTCATTGCAGATCTTCATTTGGATTTTAAGAAACACGAGATTAACAACAAGATCACCTGACCAGATATTGCACCAATATTCAATGCAAGGATGAATGGTAGCATTTTAAATGTTAAAAATGGATTCTGACCAGAATAAGCTTCCTGGTTCGGCATAGCAACCCAGACTTCTTTGCAGGTAGTTATAGCTATTGATTCAATTCATTCACTTGAGATCGGTTGACAGAAAGAGAGAGAGGTCGAGGAGGCGGATGTATTACCTTCGAGGAGACGTGTGATCTATATTAATGGAATATAGGAAAGCATGATATGGTGAAAAGAGAACAGCTTCGTTTTGGAAGCATTATAATACAAACCATTTCTTACCTCATCACAGATTGGAGATCCAGTTCAAGGGCAGAAGCTAGATCTACTTATTCAGTCAACGCAGATTTCTTATTGAGACCGGAGTAGAGGATGGTGTCATTTCCGTAGATGCCAACTGGTGAACTGACTACGACTGGAAGATCATTGATTGATATCAGAAAAAGCTTAAAACCTAGGATATAGCCTTGAATGACGTTCCTAATCACATGAAAGAGTTTGGAAGTATGCCAATTTAGAGCATTTTCTGATTTGACAGATATAATTGGATTAAATCCAACTATCGGCCGGTTATACAACAGCCTTATAGCGAATCTGAAGCCACACTGTCATAAAAAATAAGTAACTGAATATTCTGATGGACAAAGTATAAATGAAGGTATGAATAATGTTTATATATATATATATATATATATATATATATATATATATATATATATATATATATATATTCTATTTAATATTTGATATTAATGAGTGTTCTAATGGGCGGAAATTATCCTCTCCGCTTTTACAGGTTTATCTCTATTTCCTCTCTCTGTCTCTCTGTTTCTGTCTCTCACTGTCTCTGTTTCTGTCTCTGTCTCTCTCTCTATATATATATTAAGCTCTCTCTATATATATATTAAGCAAACAAATAATTTCTCAATAATGCTGTATTTTTTATAATCTATCACACATTTCTTTAAATTAATCAATAAATTATTATTTACTTTTCCAGATTGCCGATATGTTTGCTTTGATTAACCTTATTTAACAAATAGTAGTCGTACTAGTAGTAGTAGTAGTAGTAGTAATAATAATAATAATAATAATAATAATAATAATAATTGTAATTAATTTTCATTGCAGTGTCAATAATTTATGACGGAATGATAACTTTCTTTTTCATTTGGTTTTTTTTTCTGCAATTGATGTGGTTAGAAGGACTATAGCAACATAGCAACAACAAATGATGAGCTAAATAAATAAAAAATGAAATAAATTTTCAGCATATCAAATTTACGGAAAATATTGCAACAGTAGTAAAATACAAAGGAAGAAAAATCAATAAAAATCAATAAAAATCAATAAAAATCAACATAAATAAGCATAACGATCATTTCTTTTTTCTTTTAAGCCTAATACTCTAGTTTAAATATATTTTTCATATTTTTTATAGCTTCTTTTTTCAAATATCTTTTCTCCAAGATTTTCTTTGAAATTTTAATCGCGTCTCTTGGCAATTCATCTAGATGAAGAAAAAAGACGATCTTGGAAATTTCTGAACCCATGTATACTTTTGGACATGATAAAAAAAGTATAAGCAAAATATCCAGGGTGGCTCTTCTAGTAGATAAACAGGGTCCAAGTAACAGGATAGACAAATATACCATGAGAACAAACTCATACAGAAATAACGAATCTTCAGATACATTCAACCGGGATAATTACAATGATGACCTGTAAATTTTCCAACTAGATGCGCAACCATTCCTTTATAGAAAAAATATAAAATTGTCCTACAAGTACAAATTCGTTAAGGCTTCATTTTATGAACCGTTGAGCAACTTAGAAATGAGTTATCAGTACAGGATGAAATGGCAAGTGAAAAATTATAGAGCCAAGAAAAAGCAGAATATTTGACAAAATGCAGGAATGAAAATGAAGTTCTATCAACTAAAGTAAAAAAAATGGGAAACAATTCAACTGAAATCTCAAATAATCAGACGTTATGAAAAAAGATGATAATAAATTGAGACAAATATTTTTCACGCGAAAAAACTTTACAGTGAAATTGCTACAAATAATTGAAGTGACAACCTCCTCTCGCAACAGGTTATAAATTTCTGGATAAAATTTGGACATGCCCTAACAACCACGTAGCCTCCTCTCGCAACAGGTTATAAATTTCTGGATAAAATTTGGACTTTCCCTAACAACCAAGTAGCCTGAATTAAGCAAAATGTAGAATGAATGAAAAATAAACCAGAGAACACATGGGCGGAAATCGCAGATGATGTTGAACGTTCATTGAAGAAAGTATACAACAGGAAATCTCCAGAAATGGACAGCATTCATATATTCTGGTGTACTTGATTTCCCACTATTGCTACTAATTGATACCTATTCTGACATATTTCCCCTTTAAATAAAATTATATACTATCTCTTTAACTAAAATGTTGCAAAATTGACCCTTGAAAAATATAAAGACCAATTATTTCGTAACAGAATGATATTGAAACTGATTCAATACAAATAACAATCTGAGTACTGCCTGGATAGATTATCGTAAGAATTCGATAGTGTATCCCATTCCTGTATCTTAAACTATTTAAATATATACAAGGTATTACAAGTCGTCATTAATTTCATAAAACACTGTATGCCAATAGGGAAAACAACGCTTCACCTCAATCATATAAATAAAACCTATAAGTTTGACATAATAAGCAGTAACAGATAAATATTTCATGGTGATTATTTGCTATCATTACTGTTTTCCATATGTAGAGTTAACAGGACGGAATGTGGCTAAAGGATATCTTAAAAATAGCCATCTATTTTACATGGACGAATAAGGTCTTATTCTTGGAATGACCGCGAGTAAAATGTTTCAGTGACAACATTGGAATGGAATTGGGTTTGGGTAAATGTGCTAATATCACATGTTTACAAAAATCGCTACAATAATCCTTATGTTTTGTCTTAAATCCTGTGGTAACAATTAATAATTTAGAGCAAGAAAATTATTATAATTATCTCGGGGTAAATGAGACTTACATAGTTCAACATATATATATATATATATATATATAGAGAGAGAGAGAGAGAGATTACTCTAAAATTGGAGATTACAATTATTTTTGTCGGTAAAAGGAGCCGAAATGTTAAAATTAGAAAATACCGATCTGAATATACAATGAGTGCAAAATTGATTTTGTCGGGAGAATTAAGCGAATTTATCAAACGTATTTAATCTAAATATTGTCATTGGGTTTTAACAATTTGTAACCCTAGGTCAAAATTCGGCGTTGATGATTTCTTGTTTACTGACTACCAGGAGGGCTGGTAGCAACAGGCAGATAATAGCAAAGAGTGTGTTTTCGCCCCTTTCATCGGAAGAGCGGACGACTTACTCGAAATGGTTGAATTATATTACTTATGGTCAAAATGGTTAGTCGTATTTAGTAAGAGAAATAGAGACTGTGTACCTAAATTCAACTCCCTAGTTTTGTGCCTTTTAATAAAACTGGGATTGAAAACGAAATTTGGGGAGACAGGGGAGAAGTCAAGCTGAAATAGCCAGCCACCAAAGATATTGTAAGAAGTGGTCTGTCCGAATTCGGTGGACTCCAAATTGAACAAACGACCGGCCTCTGGTAATAAAAATTCAAAAATATTAGGCGTGCTACTTTAATGCCAGCCAAGTGATATTTGTTTGCGGCACTTAGATTTGACTTGCTTGAATTGTTGTATTCAATGTATATAAATATATATAAATGTAAACCCTTGAACTGCAAATTTAATTCTGGTTTTCATTATATACCTTTCACTTGCATGTTTGGGCTGAACCCGCCGGGTGATAACATGTGATCCTGGTTTGGCCGTACCGAGATCAACAACACAACGTGGGCGAATCGTGGGCGAATCGACCGAGAAAAGAAAGGTTGTCTGGACTCAGCCAGGGATGATTTATAACAGAGCAAATATGTAAATCGAAAAAAGATAGTAAAAATCATAATAGAGGCGTTTTGAATGATAAAAAGGAAAGCAGCAACACATGGAAAAGTCCCTGGAAATCATAGCTTAAGAGATATACAAAACGTTTCTTGATAATTACAGCTCACATACAACACTAGTGAGGTTATGTGAGTAAGAAACTTAATCTTTAAATGTAGTGATAACAACACTAATTCCTGTCTTACGTCTTCCCGAAGATTCGATAAACAGTTCGACCCTAGCAGAATTCGTAAGATGATGATGAAAATTTTAACAGACTATACCAATTTAATTATTATTTTTTACAAATATAAATTTAAATGCTTTCAAAAATTAACTGTTTGGTTTGCTTAATTATCATTGATTTTTTAAAGTGGGATCTCGCATTAATGCCAAGCGACAACAACTTTTTTGTCAAATGCATGATTTCTCATAAAGAAACAGTTAATATATCATTATTTCTCTTTTACAATTAACATAATGGGGACGTTCAATATTTCAGTTTCATAGTTTCAAAACACTTCGCTTTTATTCTAGAACAGTTTCAATGCTGTTCTTCGTCTTCTATTTCCAAATTGGAGATTTCTACCTCGAGTATCGTCTTACTAACTCACCCCACGAATTTATACCATACTTGATACACGCTTATGCGATCATGTCTCGAAAGATACATGACTGACTGGGCAGAAAATTTTCTATCTTGTATAACTGAAGGCAGAAGAGACGATTGCATTAATAATTAGTAATTAGTGGGAGATCAGTATATTACGTTACAAGAATAAAAGATCGATCACCTACTTTATGCCCAGTAGAAGCTTTACTTATATTTCCAACAATTACCTTCATTGTTAATTCATCACCAAACTTGATACAAGCTTGGGCGATCATATCTTGAAAAGTTCATGACTGACTGGGCAGAAGATTGTCACGCAGTAGGCTGTCATTACTTTCTGCGGTAGACTGGTTGCCAGCCAAGGCTATAGAGCTCAATCTGTCCTGTTATTGAACCTAAAACTGGGGTAAAGAGACGGATCAATACCTTTCCCTATGGCATTTGCTCGTAAGTGAATGCAAAGAATTCAACTGGAATTCGAACTCAGCTCTTTGATTTCTCGTTCAGAGCCGACATCCACTTCACCACAACGCACATGCGTATGGCCTACAGTGATTTTTTAGCCAGCCGCTTTGAAGTGAGATATTTCCTTAAAGTAGACCTCAACACGACATTTCTTTCATATCCTCCATTTTTTCCAGCCTTTTTAACTCTTAGTAAAGTGTGTCGCTTTTTTTTTTAATATAAGCTAATCTCTGTTTTATTAACCATTTACACAATCTCATTGCATATGTGGTGTCTTTTTTTAATCGTGTCACCCCAAGCAACGCATTCCACTGCCACTATAGCGCAGGGGGTTACACAGAGCGATTAGGTATGGGAAATGTCAGAAGGAGGGTGATAGACAACTTAGGATGTACATAGGGAGAGAGTTGGAGAGAGTGAGTATGATTTAATGTGTTAGGAGGTGTCTATTGACCTTACATTTAAACTCCTGGAGGTTGTAGCAGTCGGGAAAGCAAGCATGCGGCAGGGAATTCCAAGGGTCTGAGGTGCGAGGAAAGAAGCCGTTGGAGTAGAAATTGCGGTTACATTTCATCGGATTCACTGTAAAATTGCCAATCTAATATCTCGTGCAAATTCACATCTATGGGGCACCAGTGGTTTAATTTGCCTCTTCTGCTTTCAGTATATCTAGTGAATATCAAATACTCCAAGCACTTTTTTTTTATTTTGGCTAATATATATTTCAACTGTGACTTCTGGTGAAAAGTATGAATCTTTTCTGTTTTCTATTTCATTGTTCTTTCAAGTAATTCTGAGTATGTTTCTAGAAGCATATTTATGGTCTCTTCATCATCTCATGAGATTGTGCAGAAATCACTGCCAAATAGGATAACATATACTTTCAGTTTATTATACTTTTTTCTGGTGAAATTTATGTTTCGTAACATTTTTCTTAGCTTTTAGTAAACATCTTTAGCTAATTCAATGTATAATCGAGTTTCGGTATCCTATTTTCCATCCTCTGTACAAACACTTTTTAAACCAGTATAATTTTGTATTTAAAATTGGTATTATCAATAGGTTTCTTTATAATTCTCC